>OZ018375.1:76265560-76593060 GCA_963969555.1 Polydrusus pterygomalis
TATATTACTAGTAAATAGGCTTTTTTTGTTCAGTCAAGAAATAATCTTGCCAAACATTCGTGCATCTAATTTTTCCTACGAAAAAATTCAAATAACTCGTTGACAAGTAATTTGTTTCATCGAAACAAATTACTTTTCAACTCGTTTTTCCAAATTTTTTCGGAAAAATTAGATGCACTTATGATATTACCCCCAATTATATGAGGCTAGCAGAAAATAAATTATTATCCCCTCTTTAACTTAAAGCGTTGTTTACGTCGCGCTGGCAACGCCGATTGATCCGTTCTTCTTATTGCGGGCATTAACATATTATTCATTGATTATGACATGTAAAATTACCCATGTACATACAACTTACCAATAAATTGATATTCTCTCATACTCACATAAAATGCCACCACTGTAACTTGGAGTTTGCCAATAATAGTGCACATAGTTCAGTGCAGAGCCGAATTTCGCCCAGTTACTATTTTTGTGGCTGAAGTTCCAGTACTGGACCATTAATATAGTTTCTTATCGTCATTCAATTGGGATATTTTTAATAATGGTATGACGTCACGATAGTACCGGCGAATTTGTCATTATCTGTACCATGTTTTTATTTCTGTATATTACTGCCATAGTTCTAATGTGGACTTGTGCGTTTCTTTAAATTTCTATTATATCAAAAGGGGAAAGGAAATTACCTTTTGCTGCTAATTGAAAGTCAACTCATACAAAATATTGCATAATTTATGTGAAATAAATATATAATAAATCTTTCTCAGGGTTAGAATTTGTTCTTATTTAAAATTCTACGAATAACTGCACTGGTTAACGATGTTTGGGCTAAAATCGAAACGATTTAAAGTAAGTTAACTGCCAGTATATTGTGTCTACGCCCTAGTAGGGTTGAGTAAGCGTTCCTACTCCGCCATGGATCTGGATCGCAGACATCCCCCCACCACCACACCCATTCCTACCAGTATACCATTCCCCCCACACCCAATCCTACCCCCACTCCTCTCCCCTCTCCTACCACCACTCCGAATCCCCCCACCACACCAGCGAACCGAAAATCCCCCCTCTCTTATCCCCACTCATCCCTTTTTTGTTAAATGTATATATTTTTTAAATATTAAACAAAGACATCTTAAAATGAACTCAGTTGATCATTCATGGGACATTGAAAATCACGAATCGTATAATCCAGAGGAATACATACAAAATAATTTGATATTAAGAAAAACACCACCAAATTTATCTAAAACAGAAAAAAGAAAATTTAAAGAAAACGAAAGAAAAAGATTTCAAAAATTAGAAGCGGAATTAAATACTGTTAAAGTGAACTTTAAAATGAGTTGCCCTTCATCCAATCTTATGTTAAAATTGATAGAGGGAGAGAGGGAAATTATGGATTTGTCCGACGAAGAATTAAAGTTGATTCCTGTGGAATACTATTTAAAACACACACCACCATATATTTTACTAGAAATCTGGGGACGCCTTCCGATTGCCTACAAATCAAATGTTCAGTTACAATCATCTCTCCCCTGTTATTTCCATTACAACAATTTTGGGGGAACTCAATTCGACGGCCCCGTATGTAGTCAATCTAAATGCCGAAGATGTACATTTACATATTGAATTTGTAATAGATATAATTTTTATAAGTAATAAAAAAATATAATAAACTAATTTTATGAAAATTTGTTATTTTAGTTACACCTATCCTAATTATGTAGTATTTGTTTGTTAAGGTAGATGTTTTTATAAACATCTGGTATCAAACCAGGAAATTATATTCCTAGGTAAAACACTTCCTGATGTACCATCTGCAACATAATTCTTAAAAAAGCAAAAAAAGGATTGAAACAGTAGGCATACGATGGGATTCCATCTTGAAGAATCGCAAAATGTAAAAACTTAAGCTCTGGGAAATAATAAACAACTCGTTACTTACAGGCAGCTGGTTAATGTATCAAATAAGGAAGCCACTTATTTCCAAGTAGGTACCTATACATTTTATTTACACAGTTATAGGGAAGCTTGATGTACTTTCATGAGCAGGAAGTTAATCGATAGAAGAAATGTTTTTTTTTATTTTTACAGGGTTGGACTTTGTCTTTATAAAATTGTTTCATAACTGATGTCTTACAACGTTTACATTTCGAATTTAGTAGATATAACGCGATGTTGTATATTGAATAAAATAGATACTTTTAATAAAAATATTATTTAACTTATTTCAATAAATATAATAAAATTTAAACAGGAAAACTCTTTTAATTTAAAATGTTTTCAGCTTTAACATAAGACTTTCTTATCAACTCGGAAACCTTTAATTTTGAAGATATAGTATTATATTGTAGAATCCCCCTTAATACGGACCTATCAATATGTTATATTTCAAATTCAAACTTTGAGACTGGGGGAAACTTCTTTTCTTTAACAAAACGTATATAATAGGAACAATTTGCTATTGAAATCATTCATTCATTTGTTTTATACTCTAAATTCTACAGAAAGCTATAATGTATTCTAAACCAAGTATATCTAAAATGTCACAGTTAGCGGAAAAACGTGTCAATATAATTCAAGACGTTATAGTTGTTCAAGCTAGGGGGGAAATTGCTCCCCCAACCTTTAATACCAACTTCTTGGAAGAAAATTACAACCAAATTGAAGTTGACGAAGCTGTCCACCACCTTATTAATAATAACAATCCAATATTCGACGACGTTTCGGATGCAGAAGAGGAAGTTGTGAATCAACCAATATATTTGGCTCCAGAACAAGGAGAAGAAGAAGAAGTGCTTATTATCAACGATCCAGAAGTGCTTATTATCAACGATCCAGAAGTGATTGATTGCGATGAAAACATTCCCGACATCGATGAAAACAACATTGAAATGGAGGAAGTCAATGAAAAACACCTAAACTTGGCCCTTGACACATCCATAGCTATTGAAGAAATAAAACAAACGCGTGTTAAGTGTCAAAAAAAACTTTTAGTGCATAATAGTGCAATTGAAAACATTAATAATTTATTAGAACATTTAAACAGACGAGAGCAGTATTTACTAGACCTACAAACTTCAATAATAGAAAGTGATCGTTTAATATTGCTTATAAATTAGTATAATATAATTGTTTTTTTGTTCATTTTAATAATATAAAGTAACTATTAATTTTAATAATAAGGGTTTAGTTATATCTAATTTACCTATTTTATCAATGTATTAACTTATTTTTACATAAATTTTTGTGATAATATAGGTAAAAAAACACGTTTTAACAATAATTGTAAATCATTTTATTTATGAATTATAATAGTGTTCTGTAAATGTAATAATTTATTGGAACATTTAAATAGATGTGAGCAGTATTTACTATACCTATTTTTATCCATGTATTAACTTATTTTTTACCTAAATCAATTCACTAATTTTTTGTGATAATATAGGTAAACAATACATTTTAACAATAATTGTAAATCATTTATGAATTGTAATAGTTTTCTGTAGAGTGAACTGTATAAAACGAATGAATGAATGAATAAAAACAAATAAAAAACCTTTAAAAAATATTTTTTGATTTATTTTTAGATAGACTAGGAATAATATAGAAATAGGTTTTCACTCACCTCTTAAAAAACCCATAAGCATAAACAACAAAAAATTATTTCTGAACACCTAGTATTACTCGATGATTTAATCACAATCATCATTTAATAATGTTTTTATTTAACCACTAAAAGTTCCAATTTTTCTCACAACTTTAATATAAATTAACTGCATGAAAACATTTCAAAGCACTAGAAAACTAATAGATTAATAATAATAATATATAACACGGAACCGATCTGTTTCATTAGGAAACGATATAAAACTGTTTTTAGTCATTTCGTCTTTTGCAAACTGGTATTCTCATATAAGCTTGCTCTAGCAAACCACTATTTAAGAACGAGCGAAAAAGCAAATGACCGATTAATGGGTAACTAAAAGCCTTTTGTTGTCTTAAAAATAATTCTATATATTAGGGATCGATATACAGGGTGTGTCACTACAGATGTTTGCGAATTTTTATTTCCGAAACGGTTGGAATAGAAGTTAGGAATATTATTTTAATTTTTTGGCGAAAGTGTTTAATAAAAAACAATTATTGTTTTTAACGTTTCCGACTTTTAACGTTTCCGACTTTTAAAAGAAAAACAATTTTTCTTAATTTTTAAGATCTCTTTGTCACATTTAGTAGGTAGTAGAGGTAGAAGGGGCATTCAACACCATTTTTTTATTAGTATTTAATATACATCACATGTTTAGAATAACATCATATTACGATTAAGAAAAGATGACGTCTATCATCTGTCAATTTAGATTAGTCAAGATCATCTGTCAAATGTCAAAATTGGAATCTAACATGTGATATGGGTTCGGAGCGACGTAATAAGACGTTTCGAAAAAACTCTAAGTCGATCAGCATATATTTAGAGTTTAGACAAAGAAAGTTAAAGGAATAGGTGAATCAAGTTTAAAAACTGGTTTTAGTATGTCTTAGGTTTAATCATGGTGAACATTGAAAGTAAAATTTTTGGAACTCCTAAAAAATCGCCAGAAACAAAATATTAAACTATATAACTTTTGGATTAGAGCTTAATTCTCTAGTACATAACATTACTCGCTTAAAGATGGATGAAAAATCAGCAAGAGAGCTAATAAAAACAAGAAAATCTGTTAGGCAAAAATACAATGCATTAAAATCGGATTTATCTGATAAAGAAATTCGTATGGAAAAAGAGTTTAAACCAATTACTCAACCTTTGCAAGAGTTAATTAGAAACATTAAAACAGATCCGTTTATTAAAAGAGAAAATTATTCACCGCAAATGTTCTCAACTCCTATACAACAATTTCAACTTCCTACTCCTCCAGAACGCATTGCAAGAAAATCAAACGCATATGATAAATATTTACCACCTAACATGCCATCATTTTTAGAAAATGATGAAGTATTTTGGGACGACATGGATATAACAAATTCGAGTCAAGAATCAACAATCGAACCTACTTTAGAAGAGATACAACAAAGTGTCTTGGAAATAACAAAAACACCAGCATATCAGGAATATTTGAATGCTTATGATCCGTTGATAAGACCATTTGTTGATAAATTAATAAAGGATACAAAGGGTGAATTTGATAACAAATATGGTCTTAATCATGATATTAATTCCGAAAAATATAAAATCGCAAAGTCTGAAGTAGACTTTATAGGAAAAGATATTAAGGTTGAGGGTGTTAGATATGAGGGAACACCTGGTTTATATGAACTAATATTTAAGAAACAACCTGTTGGTTATTCCACAAAAGATATGGAAAATTATATGGATATTTTAAAAAGAACGAATGCATACAGACGAAATTTTGATTCTAATAATCAAATCCAAGGATCAACCGACACTAAATATGTAACAATAATTAAACCATATTTATTAAAAAAGGGTATATTAAAAACGGGGAGTGTATCATCGGAAGTAGATTATCGTTTGATGCTACCAAGTACATCCAGAGGGTTACCAAAACCACAACAAAGACCACGTTCTACGAGATCACAATCCACAAAAAGCGTGATTGGGAAGGGAGCGATGTTAAATTTATCAAAAAAAAAGCTAGATTATGTTTATTATGATAATTTAAATGAGATAATTGATAGATTAAGACTGCTGACAGCATCACAAATGGCTGGACATACTGGGCATCAAAATGAAATAGTATCAATTTTGGAAGAATTAAGAGAAGCTCACATTATCTTATAAAATAACAAACTATTATAATTTTGTATCATTAGAACAATGTCAATCGACAAATTTGGAAGTCATAGTTCAAAACGATACTTGTCTAATTATTCTGCTGCTGTATTGGGAAAAAAGGTGATTGAAACTGCTGAGAAAACAATTACTGATAACTTTACTAAAGATGTGAAATACATAGAAAACAAAATTATTCAAAATTTTCAAAACACACTTGAATCAAAAACGGAGAGTGAGAGAAATTTTAAAAGTTTAAATAAGAGAGTAAGTGAAAACGATGAATTAATAAAAAGTGTTGTGAAAAAGGCGAAGTTATATGCAGACGAAAATGTTAATAAAATAATGAATTTAGAGGATGCTATTAAAGAGCAAACAATCAATGTTCACCAAATAATAAATGATATTCAACCATTGAAGCAAGGAATATTTCCACATGATGTGTTAAAAAATATGATAACTAAGCAACATGAATCATCTCATAAAGATTTAGAAAAAGAGTTAGCAATAAAAATTGAGAGTATTAATAAGAAGCTTAGTTCAACAATAAAAACATTTCAAGAAGATCACATTCGCATGGATAAAAGAACACTTGAAATTGAGCCATCTCTGTTACAATTATTAGTTCATAAAACTGAATTTGATGCTTTAGATGAAAAATTTACCAATGTTTCAATAGAAATGAAAGAAATTAGCAATAACCTAAATATAGCTAAATTGCATTCTAAAAAATTGGAAGAAAAATTACTAAACATGATAAGGTCTTCCACTGAAAAAGTAAATGAAATTCAAAAGGACAACAATAAATACGACTTAAAAAATATTGAAGATAGATTATGGACAAAAATGAATTCTGCAATTAATGAAAAATGTGTGACTGTGAGTGATATTCGCATGCCGTTTAATATGATTGAGCGACGGATTGATGATTTAGAAACTGAATTCAAAGAGAAAATTGCTGTTCTTAAATAGGATACGTTGTAGAAGATCTAAAATATGCATTAAAGCGAATCCAACTCCAGTGAAGAAAAATCTTATCCATATCAAAAATTATAATATTTAAGGCTGACACTTAAGTTAAAAATGTTAGTATCTAAAACTAATCATGAGTGCAAATATTAAAGAAACTGTAGTAAATGAGCTTCATAGGCCAGCTAGAAAAAATTTTAGACGGCGTCATGTTATAATTAAAAGTTTAAATGACCTATGGCAAGCTGATTTAGTTGAAATGCTTCCTTACGCAAAGCTTAATAAAGGATACCGTTACATATTGGTTGTAATAAACGCATTTTCTAAATATGTTTGGATTCAACCTGTTAAAAGAAAAACCGCAGAAAATGTAACTTTAGCAATGGAAAATATTTTAAAACTTGCTAAAACTCCCCCCAAAAACATGCAGACAGATCAAGGAAATGAGTTTTATAATTCCAACTTTAACAAATTAATGCAAAAATATAAAATTAATCATTACAATACATTCTCTAATTTAAAAGCTAGCATTGTTGAAAGAGTCAATAGGACTTTAAAAACATTAATGTGGAAACAATTTAGTTTACAAGGAAATTATAAATGGTTGAATATTTTAAATGATATCGTTGTTAAATATAATACCACAAAACATAGAACAACTGGATTAAAACCCATTGATATCAATGAAAAAAATGAAAAGAAAATTTTAAAATCAACTTATAATAAAATAAAAACTGTCGATCCTAAAAATTCAAAGTTTAAGAAGGGAGACCATGTTAGAATCAGTAAATATAGGGAAGCTTTTCAAAAAGGGTATACACCTAATTGGTCAAATGAAATTTTTGAAATTAGAGATATTAATCTAACCAATCCAAAAACATATTTGCTTAAAGATGAAAACGATGAATCCATTCAAGGAGTATTTTATACAGAAGAGTTGCAAAAAGTTAAACATCCAAACGTATATCTGGTTGAAAGGGTGTTGAGGAAACAAGGAAATAAGGTTTATATAAAATGGTTGGGTATGGATAAAACACACAATTCATGGATATTAAAAAGTGAATTAATTTAAATTGTATTTATTTAAAAAATAAAAGTTACATAAAACATTTATTATATATTTTTTTTTAATTCTATAACTAACTAGTTAAATTGATATAAAATTATCAAATCCCTTTCTATATCGTCCCTCATTCATGGAACTATCTTTATCGATAACAACAAAATCATATTTATTTTGCCAACACATTGAACAGAGATCCTTAAATGTTTGTATGTTCATGTCGCTATTTACGTGATTATCATAAATATGTTTTAAGTTGGTGGCGTCTTGTTGAAAAATTATCAAAAGGTTGGCATTATCTCTGATAAGTTGTTTAGGTATGGATGAGTATGTTTGACATAAATAAAAACAATCGGTATTTTTATGTCGACCAAAACAAAAATAATCTCTCATCAGTGCTTGACTACTACAAACAATATCATCAAAAATAATGATTGAATTCGGTTTTATTTCATTTGGTGAAACAATATCATCAGCATTAGAAGATTCAAAATAACCAACACATTTTAGTGGTTTAAATAATGTTCTTAAATATTCATATTTTGATTGATTTAAGGATTTCGAATATACATATATGTTTTCAAATCGTAATCCATTAACATGTGTGATAAGGGAAATAACTAGATTTGTTTTTCCACATCCGCTAGGACCTACAACTAAGCAGCGTTTGCAATTTCCTCCAAATAATCGGCCATGTTTCCGATAAATATCTTGCTTTAAATCAAAATTTTTTATTGGTAAAGAAAAATCTTGTTTTATAATCTTCATTGTTTGAATATCTCTATTTAAGTAAGAACATTTATATATTTCAATCATTTATATATAATGATTAAACACAATAGCAATACTAACATTCACTCTAAGAAGCGTAAGAGGAAAGGAAGTGGATTAATAAATTCATTAATTAATAAATTACCCATAGAACTCCATATCCCTTCATATAATTTTTGTGGTCCAGGTACGAAATTAAACAAAAGACTTGCACGAGGAGATAAAGGAATAAATCAATTAGACGAAGCGTGTAAGGAACACGATATCACATATTCGAAACATACAGATATTGAAAATAGACACGAGGCTGATAAAGTATTAGCTAAAAAAGCATTTAATAGATTTAAAGCTTCAGACGCAAACTTTGGTGAAAAAATTTCATCTTTGGTTGTTGCTGGAATAATGAAAGCAAAAAGAAAGCTTGGTATGGGAATGAGGAAAAAAGGAGGTCAAATATCTTTTAACACTGTTGTCAAGAAGGCTCGTAAAGGAATAGTTGGAAAAAAATTTAGTAACATTAAAAACATCGCATCCGCTGCATTATCAGCAATTAAAAATACAAAATCAAAAATACAAGTTCCAAAACAAAGAATTATTCCAATTCCTAAAACTGGTGGAATTTTACCATTAATACCAATCTTTGCAGGTCTATCTGCTTTAGGAGCCCTAAGTGGTGGTGCTGCTGGTATTGCTTCAGCTGTAAATGCTGCTAAAAACGCGCAAAACAAATTAGATGAACAAAAAAGACACAACATAGCTATGGAGAAAATATCGATCGGAAAAGGTCTATATATTCATCCTTATAAAAAGGGTTGTGGATTATATTTGAAACCATATTCAAAAAACTGTTAAAATTGCTACCTCGCAGACCCTTGACTAATGTAGATTTATTAAAATATGCTAAAATACTAAAGTTGCCAAATTTTAGAGGTGTCTTTATGAGAAATAAATTACCTAAGAAAATTAAAAAACATGAAACAGGTATTATTAATTTAGATAATGCAATGGGTGATGGTACTCATTGGACAGCATATATTAAGAACAATAGAAACATAGTCTACTTTGATAGTTTTGGTAATTTAAGACCACCAACAGAAGTTATAACTTATTTTCTTAGCGATGGTAGTGAAAATAATATTAAATACAATTATGATGAATACCAATCTTTCGATACCTACGTATGCGGACAATTATCTTTACAATTTATTTATAACAATGTGTAAGCGCAATTAATTTGTATTCTTATTGCAACCATCATGTCGTTTACTATAGCTCTTTCTGACAGTTCCGCCATTCTTCAAGCAAATTTTCATCCGCCTATTTACTTAAATCCCGACTTATCTTATGTTATCGGTCTAACTAATTTTGAAACTTTTAATGCAATACCAAATATTGATGAAAGTAATAACAAGGTGTATTTTGGAAAAAATAATGAATTCCTAACGATTCCGACAGGTAGTTATGAAATGGAAGACATTAACAAATATCTACAAAACGAGTTTAAAAAACAAAATATTTCGTTTTATTTATATGCTAACAACAACACGTTAAAATCAGTCATTAATTCATCCGTCGATATTATTTTTAAAGATGGTGCAATTGGAAAAATTTTGGGTTTTAATAATGGAATTTTAAAGGGTGATGGATCTCCAAAAACATCAGAAAACCCTGCAGAGATTATAAAAGTTAATTCTTTATGTATAGATTGCAGTATCGCTGAGGGTTCCTATCTGAACGGAAAGCCTGTACACATCATTCACCAGTTTTTCCCTAATGTTAGTCCAGGATTCAAAATAATAGAAAGTCCTCAGAATATAATTTATTTTCCCGTCACAGTAAAAGTAATAGACAAAATAACAATAAAAATAATAGATCAAGACCTTAACATTGTTGATTTTCGAAACGAGATCGTAACAATAAGATTGCATATTAAAGAGGTATAATGGTTATACTTTATAATCAAAATATCACTAGTTTACCAACAAAAATAATTAAAAACTATAAGAAGAATATACATCATAAACCTAAGATTAGTAGCGAGAAAATCTTTCATAGGATAACATCTAAAAATAAAACATTTTTAAAATCATTAGGTCTTAAAGTTTTAGTATAATGGATATTCTTAACATAACACAAGATCTGTTTATAGATAACTCTATCGTACATTCAGAGTTTCATGCCTATGAACCATATTTACCAACAAAATTAGGAAACAATGATGAAATTACAATACCTATACATGAAGTTGAAAAATATACACTTCCATCCGAAAGCTTCCTTTATATAGAGGGAAAACTAACAAAAGATGATAATACTGTTTCTGAAACAATGAAATTAATTAATAACGGAATAGCGTTTCTTTTTAAAGAGATGCGATATACTTTAAATGGTGTTACAATTGATTCAGTGAGGGATGTGGGGATAACTTCAACAATAAAAGGTTATTTATCATATAATCAAAATCAATGTAATAAACTAAAAAACGCTGGTTGGTTCCCTATGGGAAACTCACAAGTGGTTGATGCTACCACTGGTTTCTTTAATGTTTGCATCCCTCTTAAATTTTTAATGGGATTTTTCGAAGATTATAAAAAAATAATTTTAAATGGTAAACAAGAACTTATTTTAGTGAGAGATAATTCTGACAAAAATGCTACACTTAATACTGTAGATCAAAATCCGAAAATTCAACTTACTAAGTTGACTTGGAATATACCGCATATATCAGTAGCGATTCCTCAAGAACTAGCATTAACTAAAATAATTGATAGAAATAGTAACATAACAATTGCATTTAGAAGTTGGGAGTTAATAGAATATCCGGAGCTACTTAAAACAGGTCGTCATAATTGGCCTGTCAAAACCTCTACAAGGATCAATACCCCAAGACATATAGGGATTTGCTTTCAGACAGATTATAGAGATAAGGCAATATCTGATATGTCACAATTCTCTGATATTAAATTGCGAAACATCAAAGTATTTTTAAATTCTGAAAGATATCCCTACAATGATCTCTATTTAGACTTTGAAAAAAATAAATTTGCGACATTATATGAAATGTTTGCAAGTTTCCAAAAATCCTATTATGGGTTAACGCCGGAACCAATTTTTTCTCCAAAGGAATTTAAAGAAAATGCCCCCATAACATATATCGATTGCTCCCATCAAAAAGAATCCATTGAAACAGGACCTGTTGTTATGAGAATTGAATTTGAATTACAAGAGGATCTAACTAACAAAGTATCAGCTTATTGTCTTATTATGCATGACAAAATATTTACATATAATCCTTTAACCAAAAACGTCAGACAACTCTAAGACACTTTATAAAATCATAGGTTTGCGGTTTGTTTCCATCATTATGATTGAGACGCTAGAACAACGATTATCATACTTTTTAAAAGAATTGAAGCTACTGAAACAAAAAATTCAAGAATACTCTGATCAGAAATCGCTGATTAAACAATTTTCACATCTGAAATTATGAATTTTCTCATTCTCGACGTCCAAGGTTTCAAAATTGAAAACAACAAATTTGTTCCAAAGGAATTAGCTGCTTATGATGGAAAAAAAATATGTCACTACGTTTTTAAACCCCCATTTAACATGAAATATTTACCACCAAACTTGCAACAACAAGCTGTTTGGTTAATGAAAAATCATCATTGTCTTCCATGGTGTGAAGGATATACACCCATTCACAAATTTTCTGAAATTATCAAAAACCTAACAGAAAATGTGGATCGTGTGTATGTGAAAGGAAGTGAGAAGTCTTTATACATAAAAAAATACTCCCTATGCACAGTGATTGAACTTGACGATTACCCTCCTTTAACTGCAGAAGAATCATCATGTTTTTACCATTCCAAATCATCCTGCATCTGCGCATTATCCAACGTTTTTAAATTATATAATGATACAATAATGATTGAATAAAACAAATAAATATATTTATGTTTTTTTATTTATAAATTACAAATTACTTCCAAACATTTTTTATTTTATTTTTCAATACAATTCTTTACAAATTCGTTACAAGCAAATAATTCAACATCCTCTACAACACAATCAGAGAAAAAGTTTAACAATTCCAACACGCAACAAACATTTGCGCTGTTTAATATAGGTAAAATAACATCATGTACATTTTTTAGTAAATCACCATTTTTCATGGAAACTCCACTAACTAGAATATTATAATATTTCGAAAATTCTTGTGATTTTAAAATATCCAAACGATATTTAATCAGATTTGATAATTTAACTAATTCGTTTATGGTGTCACCAGCAAGGAAGATTTCGTTTCCACCGTCTTGTACAATCTTGATTATTCTTGACTTGTAATGGTGAACAAAGTGAATTTCATATCCTTTTGTCTGCAAGGGTTGCCATCCAAAAGTGTTAGAGCACATGAAGCTTTGCATATATCCTTCATTACTTAGAAGTGATATCCATTGATCTTCATTAAGGATAACAGTTTGGTTATACTTGACTCCGCCGAGTTTAATAACCGGTTCATATTTTCTCTCTAACGAAAATCCAACACTAACCCATTTGGATTTGGATTTGTTGAGGTAGTACATGCTTTCATTGATGAGAGCACCATTACGTTTCTGACTAAATTCTTCGTTCTTGGATTGTTGAGGATTGTAGGACATGGTATCAATGTAAAAGTTTGCCATTTTTGTAGGTTATGTGTAGACAACGTTTGTGAAATTAATGTTGATGCAACTTGAACTGTCTGCTTAAATAAGCAATAAAAATGTAGAGGGGGAAGCTGTAATGTGGGGGGATATAAATGATAGAGGAGCATTAGTAACATCAGATAGTAACCATGAATGAGACCAATGTTTTCCTTGACATTCAAGGATATAATTGCAGTTTTGGTTACATTCCAAAGGAGGTGTGCATTTATGATGGGATTCGTTGTTCAAATTATTTGTTTAAATCCCCATTTAAAAGAAACATGTTATCTGATGATGATTTAAAAGTAGTTAATTGGAGTGAAGAATATCATGGATTGGATTGGGATTGTGGAAATATTGAACTTAATGAACTTGATAGTATTTTAAAACATACCTTATCATACTACCACTCACCAAAAATTTATGTAAAGGGGAATGAAAAGTCAAACTTTCTCAAAAAGTTTTTAGATGAAGAATATATTTATAACATCCCTATTGGTCGAGAACCCAAACTAAGTAAATTCAAGACGATTCCAGAGTGTTATTTTCATAAAAATATGAATCCATGGCACTGCGCCTTAGCTAATGTGAAATTGTTATATCGTTATAAAAATTGTTATGAATAAATAAAATAGTTACAAAATATGTTTTACATTTTTTTATTTATAATACAAATATGCTTTAAATAATACATATCCCAACAAACACATAAACAATATAAAAAATATTATTACAAATATTATACATGTGCGTATATTACATTTTTCCATATGTAATTTGTTATACAATTGATTCCATTTCTCTGTTAGTGCATGCGATCTATTGGAATAATATATCCTTAACTTATACTCTACAGTGGATGAGTTATTTATTACATGATCATTTATTTTATAAGTAAACAATCCATTACTTATATCCATCCTTTTCCATGTTGATGGCCAACTATCATTATTTGCATTATTAATCGATAAACAAATAAATGTATCTTGAACATTGGGATTAACTTGTATGAATAAAGTATTGTTAATAAACGCTGATAGGAAAAGAACACCTACAGGTAGGACCATCATTTTAAAAATAAAATAATTTTGTTAAGTTCTTAGGTTTTATATTCATCGTGAACTAGATTTCGTAAAATATCGATAACATTATTAACATCAGGATCATCAGTTCTGGATTTATCTTCTAAAATGTCAATGTGTTTGTGCCCCCAAGCTAGGGTTCTAAAAGAGTCTTGAATTATATATCGTTTATCATCTTTTGGGGACAAAGCAACCTTATTTTTTAGTTGAGTAAACATATCATGTAGGATTGAACGAAATACATTCATTTTTCTAAACTTGGTTTCTGAATTTTCAACTACATCTTTATAATCTTGTTTAGTAATTAAATTTTGTATAACATATTTTTTCACACCTTTTGCTTTTTTTTCCGATTTATTTTCTAAATTGACGCAGTAAGCTTTTGCACCTGTACCATAGAAACTTAAAATTGGTTGACCTGCAAACTCATCTTTCATACGTCCTAATACAGATTTATTCTTAGTTATGTTATGCATATTACTTTCATTATAATTGGAAGTATCAAATTTATTTAAATTATTCTGAATATCTTCATAAAAGTTTGGCGTCTCTATTTGGAGAATCAAACTATCGGTATCAGTGTACAATAATATTGCTTTGTCGCCATATTTACTTTTGATGTAATCATAATAAAAATTATAAATTACTGTTTTTGATAATTCCAAGACTGAGAATCCAATATAAACTGGTTTGTTGTAATTCACCTTAACTCTTTCCATTTGTATTGCAACAAAATTTTCGTTAAATACTAATCGATTTTTAAAATTTGGTTTAGCTATCAGTGTTTGCGCTCCTTGCTTTTGTCTAATATTTTCCCAATGTGTGATTAATCTTATATCAACTCGCTTATCAATATTTTCCAAAGATTTACCATAAATAGCATTATTATATAATTTGTAACAATCTTTTTCTAACTTGTTTTTGGATTTATTTCTCATTTCAGTATTTAAATCAATGTAAGGTTTCAGAAATGCTGACTGTTTAAATTTAATTACTCTGTGAATTTTAGTTACATTCAATCCATTTCGAATAGCTTGTTTAAGATTTCGATAATGAATTACATATTTTTCTTTATTGTTTAAATCACAAATTAATTTCTTTTGTTTTGAATCTGGTGGACAAATATTTTCTGATAAAAATGGTAGTTCATTATGTTTTTCATGTAAATCTTGAGGATATTTTATATCTACTTCTAAAACATATCCATATTCACCATCATCATCAATTGTCATCACATCAAAAGTTTCTATTCCTTCCATTGACATCCAAGAAAAATCACTTATTGGGAGATATTGACTCATACTATGTCCATACAAGTTAGTTGCATCTAAATACATAATAAATGAAGTTGGTTTATCAGGATCATAATTTTTAAGACATTGGTTATTGGCTTCAGCTTTTCGAACACTGCAATGACAAATTCCACCTCTTATACTATTCTTAAAAAAATGTAACATATCAATATCAGTTAATAATTCCAATTTGACGTTAGTCATTTTTAACATAGCATCCCAACTTAAACCAGGTAATGTATAATATTGTGCAGGATCCAACTTAAAATTATTTATAGATACATTTCGAAATGCTTCAAAAAAATCTGTTAATATGAGAACGTCAGATAGTAAATAAATTTTTGTATAATCCATTAAGGTTTGACAATCAAATAAGTTCCAAATATGTGTCGCTCTATTGTAATCTAATGGATCTATAGATTCATCGCGTAGTTTATCATAAAAATCATCAATACTTGGAAGTTGATTCTCATACAATTTTTCAAATGAATCAACATAAGAATATGGGTACACTCCCTTTTTTCGAATTTCATTGAAATGGTTGGAATCTTGAAAATGTTTTTGAATTTGTATACATTGATCTGTTTCTAAACTTTCACCAAACGTTTCTAATGAGGATGCAACAAATCTAAATGAATCCAAAAATCTCATTTTAACAAATACATTTTTTTCTTTATTGTCTTTGTCTTTATATTTATCAACCAGAATTGATTTTGAAAATGAAATGTATTTCTCTTTGGTTTGTGCTAAGACATCAATGTCATCTTCTTCGCAACACAACTGCTTAATAAACAGGTGACTATCGTAACCCGTTAAATTATGAAAAAATATGGGGATAAAATATGGAATTTTGAAATTTAAGTTGCATATGCTATGTGCTGCACCTCGAAATTCACCAGTTAAATGATCATGATCTCTTACTTTTTCGTTTTCTTCAACTTGTTCGTTACATATATGACAAATATTGGTTGATTTATAAGTTGATTTCTGTTCATTTGATAGAGGAAGCATTTTTACTATAGGTTTAAGACAGTTATTGTAAATTCTATGTACATGATCTTCAATTCGTTTACAAAACTCCTCTGCAGCATCTAAACCAAAATAAGAATCTAATACTGATAGAGAGTTATCATATGAACATTTAATGAAATAAGAGAATGCATATGGTTCATGTTTAAAAGTGTTACGTGTATAGGAAACCAAATCATTTTCTGGTTGTTCAAATTGTAAAGGTTTTAAGAAACATTCGAAATCTGCATATATTACAAAAGGAACTTTAAGCTGTCTTTGAAAATTTTGAAACTGTAGTATATTTTCTGGTATATGTTGTCCGTATTTATTAATTTTGATATCATTGGTTGGAACTCTTGTATACAAATGATTACAATCATTTTTTTGATGAATTTCGAGTTTTTGTATGGAAGTAAAATAATTTAAGCAACCATCACAAAAATATTTTTTATGAGAATTTTTATTGATTTGAGATGATAGTAATTTTGACATATCTTTAATCCAACAGTAATGATTGTTTTCATCTTCGCTTATTAACAATAAATTAACATGTAATGGTAGTTTTTTATTAGTGTAATGCATGGGGCCAACAACTTCATATTTTTGTTTACTGTCTTCATAAACACACTCTAAACCGTAAACATTTACAGATATATGATTTAGGATCTCGAACTTTGATATATCTTTTAGCTTCATAGGGAATTCAATTCCTTGTAAATTTAATGCATTGAAGAAATTGGGATATGAACTCGTTCTTTCACCATGATTTTTAGCTGGGTACAACGCACTTATTACACTCCACGCAAAACAATATGGATCATTATTTCTTACATTGACAACTGCTTTCTTTAATGCAATTTGGTTTGGTAAAGAAATATATGAAGATGCTCCGATTGGATTAAATTTATTTATGTTAATTTCTAAATGCAGTATTTTTTCTAAAGCCCAACCTGACCCATTTTCTGCGAATATTGAAACTTTCTCTTTAATTTCAGATAAGAAATCCTTATAAATTCCACTTAAATCAATCGTAGATGTTATTATCTTATTTTTTGTATTAAATGATTTGGTTTCTATTGTTTCTTTTGATTGTAAAATATACCTACCAAATAATTCTACATTAATCTTAATACACTTATGTTTAACTAACTGTTCTGTAATTAAACTCACAAACTTTTGTTTCACTGTTTCAAAAAATTCTTCAATGTCTACATACTTTTGAGATGGAAGTAACATGTATGATATAATTCTGTTTTTAAACGCTGAAGTTAAAATTTTCACATTATTGTCACTTTTTAAACTGCTTTTATGATGGTTTGAGCGCAAATGTGCATTTAGTTTATTTTTCACATACCAAGTATTGCATTCCTTACATCGTGATAGAATAAGTTTAGGAATTGGTGGTTGATATTCTGATTTTTGCGGTTCCTCTATTTTTAGTTTCTTTGTTGGTATCTCACATAATTGTGTGTTGTTCTTCCTTTTAATATGGGATGATCTATTAGGACATGATTCCCTTTTATGTCTATTCACGTTTGATTGATGGCTGAATGTTTTATTGCAATCGCTGCACTGATACATCTTGTGTAACTAAACTGATCTTAACAATACTGTTCACAAATAACTATTAACTTTTCTAAACTGAACAACGACTGCTTTTTACAATAGCAAAGCAGAGATAACTAACTGTTGTGCTTGTTTATGGGATTATATATGTGGGGGGGATTCGGTGAATGGTGAAGTATGGAGAGGAGTGGGGGGAGGAGTGGGGGGAGGAGTGGGGGGGGAGTGGGGGTAGGAGTGGGGGTAGGAGTGGGGGTAGGAGTGGGGGGTAGGAGTGGGGGGAGGAGTGGGTGTGGGGGGAATGGTATACTGGTAGGAATGGGTGTGGTGGTGGGGGGATGTCTGCGATCCAGATCCATGGCGGAGTAGGAACGCTTACTCAACCCTACTGGCATAACTTTGTTTAGGATTCTTATATCGATCCGACTATTAAAAAAATAAGTTGCCTAACTTCTTTTACATCAAAAACGTATAACTTATTGAAGTCGCTAGGAGCAACCATTTTCGAGATAATCGTAGGTATTCGATATTTTTAATGCAAGAATCCAAAAATATTTAAAATAATTGTGTATTCGTATTAGTATTATTTATCAAAGCTGGCCTTGATTAAAAACAACGACGTTTCTAAGGCAACAACATGTTACACAAAGTATCATCTGTCAAAGTTATTAATTTTCTACGTACAATACCTACGTAGTTAATATAAATTTTTTAGTAATGCCTCGACATAATTTATTTTCCAATGCGGAAATGCGTGATATGCTTTGTATTTTTGCACAAGAAAATTTTATTGGTCGGAGTGCAGGGCGCAGGTAAATGTATGGATGTCAATGATGGCCATTTTGAACAATTGCTATCACGACATTTTTTTCTATTTTGTTACTTTTAAACGTTATTAAACTAAGTATTAAATAAAATTTTTGATTGGAGTAACATTAGTAATTCCGTAGGTATACGAAAAAGCGTTTTTATTAGAAAAAAATAGTCAACCATAAGCATCTACAATAACTTTGACACTTAGCAAATGTAGCTGATTTACAATAATTTTTAAGTTAGAAATTCATCGTTGCTTGATTTTCCGCTGCTTTTGGACCACGTACTTAGTTGCATTGGAGATATATATTTCATATTATGAAATGCGATTATCTCGAAAATGGTTGCTCCTAGCGACTTCAATAAGTGATACGTTTTTGATGTAAAAGAAGTAACGTAACTTATTTTTTTAATAGTCGGATCGATACAAGAAGCCTAAACAAAGTTATGCCAGATAAAAGGAGTGGGCCATGCCGTAGGCAGCGCCCTCTACTGGTTACACAAAAACTATCTATAATTTTGAATTCCTCACCTTAAAAAACCCCAAAATCCTTAATTTTGTGCTGCTATGTCGTTTCGTTGAGAGATAATCGCAAAAAAACGAGAACAAAATTAAAACTTTGACACCCTGTATTTTGGTTGTTATCAATTTTGGGATAAGGCAAGTTTAAATAAATCACATTATTTCGCCTTAAGGAGTCTGCTATTGCTCTGTGTCCCATTACTTTTGGGACACCCTGTAGAATACCGCCAACTTAATCAAGAATCGCTAGGACCAGTCAAATTAATTTTTTTGAAATGCAATTTAAGTCACAATCGTTATAGCCCAGTGACTGTGTCCAAAACAAAACTCTGAAATGGGAAAAAATATTCATAATTTTCTTTTTACAATCGTGGGAGAGGTTCATTGATAGTCTAAATACAGATTTTCGACCATATTGTGCCTATGCGTCAACCACGATCTTGAATTTCATTTTTGTTAAATAACTTGCCCATCTTCATTTTCTGACTAAATATGATTATAAGAGAACGCGTAGAAATTGCAATTCCCTACAACTTTCATTTCAACAATTTTTTATCCAAGATCAATATTTTTCTAGTTTATTTTCAGTTTTAGCGCATGTATGAGCATAAACAATCCTGTGGGGAATAGGATTCTAGAGATATTTTGATCCTAACGATTTCTCTCAGGATTAATATTTTACTATTCTACGTCTGCAGTAAAGAAAAATAAATAGGAGGGTGAAAAAATTATTTTAGATCATCGGTTTCATCTTCGCACATTTCAAGAGTTTGGTCTTTAAGGGTGTAGAAGTTGTTTTTGTTGTAGAAGTTGATTTTGCAGGAATCTATATTTTATTCCTGACCAATTGATATCATTATTATCAAGTAGCTTCCGTATTTCCGAGACGCGTTCTCGCATATCTCCACGGAGTAGTTTTGGCATAAAAGAAAACATTTTGAGTCATTATTTTCGACATTAACACGTTTCCACCATTTGTTTTGCATTTACAAGAAATCGTCTTCAGCAACGATTTCGGCGCGATATCTGCAATGGTGCGGTAGGCTCTAGCCTATGATGAGGTTTTATCCAGCCCTACTCATGTTAAAGCTTTATTTGCACCTGTAGGTACGTCCTGATGGATGTCGTTCTGCTGCTGCTGAAGTAGGTGGAAAGCGTTGCAAATTTGGTTTTTGTTACGGGCTTGGTGAAGCACTTAAATCGAAGCGTGTTAGGTGATGTTACATCTTATTCGCCTATAGGCGATTACAACGCGTTCTCGAGCAGTTGCTAGTATATGCTTGTTGACACTGTGCTCTAGGAACAAATTTCAGATTTATTCCTGAATCTCTATTTTACCGTGCGAGCAAAAATAATTTGCATCAAAGAGGGCTTGGATTAAAAAACGTGGGGCTTGGTTTAGATCGCAATGATATGGGGACGATATATCTAACCAAATCTAGGTTAAAATTTTGTCAAATTCATATTATGACATGATATGCCAAACTAATGAGTAATAAAATAAGTAGACAAATACAAATTTATGTTTGTTGTTTACAAAATTAACAAAGTAAAAATATAAAGATAAAGAAAAATAATTACATAAATTGCTGAACTTGGCCACCGCCATGCTCAAAGCATAAATTCACACGTCTCTTCATATTTTCGAAAGTGTTGACCAGCATCTCTGGAGAAATATTACCACATTCTTGGATAATCATTTCTTGTAATTCTTCTAAATTTGCAACTGGTGTTTTAAAAATAGTGTTCTTTAAATGAGGAAAAACGAAGTAATCCATAACCGTTAAACAAGGTGATCTAGGTGGGAATTCAATTCTATTTGTTGGCATATTTTGCATTATTTCACGAACGTTTGCAACAAGTTCTTCTGTTCTTACAGATGGTCTTCCTGGTCCTTTTTTGTGTTGAATAGAACCTGTTTCCCTAAACACAGCCACGGTTCTTTTCAGGCAATGATAAAAATCCCCAGCAATAAAAGCAACGTTAGGGAAATGTTCGTGAAAATCGTCCATGCACAAACCTGGATTTTTTTGCCACTCACCATTTACTCTAACCCCGTTTTGAAAATACACTTCAACCATAAATGTTTTATGCTGTTCCGTAAAGCCCATTGTGTGAATTGTTCAAGAAATTGGAAAAATTAGCGATGAATCAAATTACTTGTGACGACTGTCAAAGATGACGGAATAACTGATTGCTTGTTAATTCAGGTAGTTACTGACACCCAACAGGTATTAAGCTCTACGGCTAAGCATTTTACGTCCTTAGATGCAAGGCCCTCTTTGATGGAAATAATTGTTGCTGGCACGGTAATATTGACAAATTTGATTTTACCTGCATTGAATATAGCGGATGTGGTGTCGCATCCATTAACGACATGCAGAAACAAAATGTGTTTAACTACAGCTTCTCCGTATTTGAAACTCGCCGGTGAGCACAATTGTTCCGGAGTTCGCCCTCTGTTAAGTTTCTTAAGGAATATATTCGTTGAATGACTGTTCAAGCCAGTCAGAACTTGCTGTCAGAACATGCCATTTTGTTCACCCATCTGCCTTTGAGTCAGTATCTCAGGTCCGCTGGTCAATTAAGTCCTTGAGTAATAGATATCTGTACCAGAGCATTCCAAAGGACCCCACTACCACCATTGAGGGAAGAGTATACCGAACACTCAAGAAGCATGAACGACACATTCCGGAAAGGACACGAACACGCTTAACACCGCATCATAGTAAACCCCCACATCTATACGGATTGCCAAAAAAACACAAACACAACATGCCTCTACGACCCATTACAAACTCCAAAATCTCTCCAACTTACGAACTTTCCAAGTATCTGCTTCCAATATTACAACCGCTCCAGGGACACAGCGCATCATATGTAAAGAATTTACAGCATTTCGTCGAGATGATAAGTGGAACGGAAATTTAACCAGAGGACCGATTGGTAACCTTCGACGTGGAAAGTCTCTACACTAACGTCCCAGTGAAGGAAACACTGCAGATCATTAGAAGAAAACTTGGGGAAGACCGAACACTCGAAGAGCGAACGTCGCTACCCATCAATGCCATAATGGAGCTTCTAGAATGCTGCCTAAATAATTCTTACTTTCAGGAGAAGGACAGATTCTTTAGCCAAAAGGACGGACTACCAATGGGCTCATCCCTATCACCAGTAATAGCCAACATTTACATGAAATGGTTCGAGGATCAGGCGATAGACAAGGCGAATATTAAACCAAAGCTATGGCCTCGTTACGTAGATGACACATTCATCATTTGGAATGGAAGCGATGACGAACTTCAAACCTTTCTACAACATATGAATAACCTGGCATCTACAATTAAGTTTACCATGGAGAAGAAGGACAACGACAGATTACCGTTCTTAGACGTCGTAGTACAGAAAAACGGGAGCACCATCCAAACATCGGTATATAGGAAACAAACCCACACAGGTCAATATCTTAACTACGCCTCAAACCATTCAAACAGCACCAAACATGGAATAGTCAAAACACTCGTCGATAGAGCATTCATACTTTGCAACTCGCAGGGAACTTTGACGAAAGAACTTAACAACATCAAGCAAGACCTTGGCATGAATGATTACCCTACGAAACTAGTCGATCAGGCCGTCAAAAAGCGCCAAAATAACAAAACTAGAACGAACAAAGATAATGAATCTGGACCCACCATGAATGTACCTTATGTCAAGGGAATATCCGAATATCGATGGATAGGACAACAGTACAACATCCGAACAGTATTCAGCTCCAAAGATTCCTTAAGAAGCCACCTAACGAAGACAAAACCAACAAATCAAAAGGACACGAAGACTTGTGTATACAGAATACCTTGCGAATGCGGACAATCCTATGACAGAATACCTTGCGAATGCGGACAATCCTATGTTGGTGAAACTCTACGACCTCTCCAAACAAGGATCAAAGAACATCGAAACCACACACTGAAAGGAGAAGCAAACAGATCCGGTGCAGCAGATCACGCTTGGACCCACGGCCATCATTTACAATGGGCAAACGCAAAAATTATACTTAAAGAAGAGCATTGGCGGAAGAGAAAATTCAAAGAAGCAGCTGTTATAATCCAAAACTCTGACTGTTTCAGTAAACCTTCTGCAAATATAAGAAACATTTGGAAGCCCTTGTTAAATAGGTGTAGGCTCAGATTGAGTAGTGATGCAAACGTGATGACGTAAGCGGATGACGTAAGCAGATGAATAATCATGGTGACTTAAGCAGATGACTCACGACTGCACCCGATCATACGTCACTAGCTCCGCCCCCCTAGGTAGTATAAATAGGCTCGTAGCTTTGTAGCTTGTTTAGTATTCACCTGAAGACGACTGGAGATACTTACCAGTTGAAACGTTGTGATATGAAAAACTAAAGGCAATAATGGAAGTCCAAAACACATCTATTACTCAAGATACATCATTGTCTACAACCGTCAAACAAACAATTAAGTCCTTGTTTAATTTTCCATAATAGAATAGCCATAACTCTTAAAATATTAATAATGGGAGAAAAACGGTTAGGGCCAAAATTGTCGAGAATTTCATTCTCCATAGGATTATTTATGTTATCGGTGCATACGGCATCTCTTTATTCGCCTTCATTTAAAACTATGTGGCTTTTTTATAATTAACAATAATTGCAGGAATATAAATCATGTTCACCACAATGCTATAATGACTTTGGAGCTGGTCCACTGTACCGACAAGGGCCTTTTTATCAACCAACCTATTCCCATGTGCCTCCTTGTTACTTGACACCACAGGGATGTGGTGGAGTAGGAGGATTTGGAATGATGGGACCATATGGAGGAGGGGTTGGCGGTTATATGGGGGGACTTGGACAAGGGTAGGTAATTTACGGTTCATAATGAGTGTTTTAAGAGTTTGAAGGAAATATATAGACGATATCTTTTTAGTAGAAACTGCTTCCTTTAGCATTTTTCTGTAGATTTCGGATAGTACGTTTGGAGCAAAAGTATCAATGCGTTAAAGTATTTTTTTTTAATTAGATTAATTTTTTTTAATTAGAAACAAATGAATTGTATTTTTTTAGGTTTGGTGCAGGTTTTGGTTACGCTCCTCAGTTACCCATGTTACAACCTAGCATGTCATTTCCACAGTCACCATTAGTTTCTGTCAATCCGCAGCTAGTAGATGCTAATAATAATAATGCCACCCCATTTATGAAATCTTCAGGTAAAAAACGTTTTATTGGCCTTCAATACTCTTAATGAGGCTACATCCCGTTAGACGGTGCCTTTTTTCGTGCATCTTGATGCATGCGCCGTAGCGCAACTATGCCGCACGCGTCTCTGCATGCGCTTTTTAAACCGCACCAATCGTTTGCGTCAAAAGGCAAACAGACGCAGTGTTTCCCGAGACTGTTGGGAATTTCTATGCGTTACATTTTGCCTCTTCGCATTTTTACGTCAAAATGGAATGATGACAGAACAATTGAGTTTATCGACTCATATCGAAATTTCACTTGTTTGTGGCGATTGGTTAGTTACAAAAACCGTATTATACGTAATGATGCTGTTCAGGAATTATGTAAAAAATACAGTATACACCAAAGCAAGTCTTGAACAAAATTAAGATACTTTCATGAAGAACCATACAAAATTACTAAAAAGAAAAGTGGAAGCGCAACCTCCGAAACATACAAAAGCAGTTGATTCGCATACACTTATGTTACCATTGACAAGAGTAATTCAACATCCGTTGTGTTCAATTCCCGTATCCAACACTTCCGTTTACGTTGTTTATTTATCGATGTTATAATATAGTCCGTCTAAAAAGTATCCGGAAAAAAGAAAGCACAATTATAATTTTTCGGTATATATTTTTATTACTTGAATCATAAAATTACAACAAATAATTCTTCTCATTTACTTATACAACCTCCGTTTAACTCCAAACACTTAACTAAACGTACAGATACACCCGAAACTGGGTCACCGCCATAATGTTCGGTGATGGTGGTCCAGGCCTGTAAAACCGACCGAATCAAATCTGTTTTATTTCGTGTCGCTGCTCGTTCCACTTCAATCTTCATTAGTCCCCATATGTTTTCAATAGGGCTAAGATCTGGTAAAGCTGCTGGCCATGGAATTGTTGCCAATTGGTGTTCATGCATGCAAGCTTGAATATAGGCAGAAGTGTGGCATCTTGCATTATCCTGCTGAAAACGCCACCCGTCTGGATATAAAGCATGAGCCGTTTCAAGAAGGAAACCATTTAGAATGTCACAATACTTTGCACTATTAACGGTGCCATCAACTATACAAAGAGGGGTAGCACCACGCTGAGATATTGCTCCCCACACCATTATTTTAGTGGGAAATTTCGAAATTTGAACGGTAACATTTTCTCTTGATATGATTTTTAGTTGATTTGAACCAAGCTGAAAACAACTTTCGTCAGATATAAAAACGTTCCTAAAATTATCTTCTCGAAAACGTTGACAAAAACATATTCTTCTTTGCCTTTGTAGAGGTGTCATTGCCGGAATTTTTTTTGGTTTTCTTGCTATGTAGCCTTGTCTTTTCAGTGACATGCGGACAGTTTCTGGACACACTGTTATTCTTCGTGTATTTCCAAATCTATTAACCAATTTTCGAAACCGTAGACGTGGATTTTGCCGTCCTAAGTTTACTAAAGCGTTTAAATTGTTTTCACGAATCTTACGCGGTCTTCCCGAAACTGGTCTATGCCTCATATCTGCGCCATTTTTTATCCTCTGTTCTGTCTCATATACGGCACTTTTTCCGAGTTCAGTCAAGTGCACTAATTTTTTAACATTTCGAACACCTTTTCTATACAAAAATTCCACCTTCTTTCTTTTTTCTACTTGCGACATTATTTCACAAATCTTAAACATGTTTTACAATCAACAATATTTTACAGATCGTGTTATCATGTGATTTTAGCCATAGTCTACTATCGGCACAACCTACTTGATGCATTGCTCTTGACTTCGAATGTTACAAAAAGGAAATATATTAAAATTAGGAAAAACATAAGATTCCGGATACTTTTTAGACGGACTATAAAAGCAGCACACAAACCTGTTGCACGATATAAGAAGGTACAGTTTTATGCGCTATATTGCATGCGCTGCTGCACGAAATGTCGTATGCGCTAACGCACGAAAAAAGGCACCGTCTAAAGCTAGCTTTTTACGCCACTGAAACATATTTGTATTGCGTTTCATGCGCTACAGTACTGACAAGCCTGACCTTACAAGGCGGCTTTCAATGTAAAGAAATTAATATAAAATGGACTTGGGGCGAGTTAAAAATAGATCGATCAAGATTCAACGTTGCCATGAGCCAACTTCCGTACGAGATTCGAGCGTGATTCACATTCCACTCTCGCTGCACTCTCCTCCATAGCAGCAAATACGTTCGGACTGCATTTATCAGGTCAACGTACGATAAAATTTCTGCTGAACAAAAAATTTAAATTATTTTATGATATGCGAAGGCTGCAAGTGCAGAATAAGTAGACGTTTTGCATGTTTGTATCCCGACCAACCTGTCTCAAAATCAAAAACTATCTTAAATATTTTTGATAGATTTAAGAAGTCATACCAGCATTTTATTTCTCACCGTATACTAATAAAAACAAGTAATTTAAAATAATATAATTGTTGCATTTTTAAATGCTGTCGACGGGACGAAGCAAGATGATTTCGTTAAACGTGGCCAGCGCAAATGGCCCCTCTCTTTAATCAAGGGATCACCTTGCCATGCGTTTTCACGTCGGCGTCGGCAACCAGGGCCGGATCTACAGCGGGGCAAGCGGGGCGGCGCCCCGGGGCCCCCTACCGAGAGGGGCCCCCCGGCAGGCGTCGGGAAGAGGACAATATTTAGCTTCATTCGAATACATTAATACATTGCAAACAATTTTTTTGTCAATACTCCAACAAACTTTAAAAAAAGGTTCATCAAAACATGCTCAGGTAATAGAAAAAGCAAATCTCAAAGTTTGCTGATCGGACCTAATGTTATCAAGGGTTTTCAAATTTCCCGCGCCAGTGGTTCATGTTCAAGAAGCTGATCTGTTTTCCAAACCTTTCTCAGACGATGTGTCACCTTCTTTTTCCTCTCAGTTGCTTACTGTTTGGTCGACATTTTCGGAAGAGATAAGTTCAATGAAAGATGTTGAAGAGTTAGCCCGTTTCTTGATCATTCAGAATGCGTCGTTGTCGCCCAGTTATCCAGATGTGTGCACAGCACTTCTGATGTTCCTTACTGCCCCTGTCACTACTGCGAAAGCTGAACGGACTTTCTCCAAATTAAAGTTGATAAAAAACTACTTGCGTACCTCAATGGGACAAAATAGACTCAGTAATTTAGCGCTACTGTCTATTGAAAATCGAAGAGCGCGCAAAATTGACTTTAATAAAGTGATAAACGAATTCTCCACTATAAAACTAGAAAGAAGTGTTTTTAATATCATGAGAGTGCGGTGTTAACGTAGATTATATGTGTAGAAGATTGCCAGATTATAGTAATAGCTGTTCCAAAAAGTTGGTATAAGATACAATAAATATCTACATTAAAAAAATACTGTTATTCTTACCCGACATTAATAATGTGGTATTATCAAAAGTAATTTCAACAAGGGGCCCCAAAATTTGTTTTGCCCCGGGGCCTATTCAGCTCTGGCTCCGGCCCTGTCGGCAACACTGACTAATCTGGTGTCCTTATTGCGGGCATCTAAACATATAATTTATTCTTTCATACCCCCATAAAAAGTTACTGTAAGTTTCAGCTTACCAATATATATCACCCTTATGATAGAAGTATTACATGTAACGGTTTATGTACTCGTTCTAGCTGGGCCCGTATACAAAAAATTAATGAACATATTTTTAGAGCTACTCGATGGAATAATAATAGATCAGTACCAAGCCGACGGAAATAATCCCTCAGTGCCAACTTATGAGCTACCTGATCAAGAAGTAAAAATTGATGTGACAATAACAGATCCAAACGAAACGCCACAATTCCAACGGTCACGTACACGGAGTGTTAAAGATAATCGCCTGATGAGAGATGCTACCGTTCTCAGAGTTTAAACAATATAGAAACCACATCGTTCTCGTTAAATAACCATTTAATGTAATATTGTAGGGTAGTTTTAAGGTTTTAATTTTAAAACATTTGAATCCTGTATTTCTAATTGTTGGCAGTTTTTTAATGTACTTAATAAATTGATTTTTCGTAATTAATGGTAAAAGTTACTCAACAAACGCTAATGTGTTAGTTTAAGGGCATTAAAGTTCGTGTCACCGATTTTGAGCTGCCGACGGAATGTGGACAAAAAATATACATTGTTGTTGTAGCGCTCAATTTAGATGCAGTAGGTATCATATTAATTACAGATAGTTTATTCATCATTCATTTAAAGTAAATTCACGAAGCGATAGACCGAATAGTAAATTTAAAGAAATCTTGATAAATCCGATGATTATGTTAAATCTGGCAACCCCGCTATATTCACATTCACGGTATCGGGCTTGTCCATATCGTGCGCTAAGTTCTTCCGGTTACTATTCTGTCTCTTTTTATCACATATAATAATAATAATAATAATAATATCAAATTTTTATTAGTTCATTGAACTATTTAAATAATAAATAATAAAGTAAAAAAAAAAAAAATACATTTCAAATTGTAAATTTTTTCTTCTCTCCTGATAGATAATTACAATCTAGAAAAACTATTTTATTAAACTTTTTTACATAAAATTTGATTCTTAAATTTTTTTACAAATAGTTTTAAATTACACCTTTTAATTTCATTTCCTAACTTGTTATATTCTATAGCACCACTAAAAAATATTAAATTTTTGAGTCGATTTCAAATTTGTATGATCCAAAATAAAGTTATTTTTTCCTCTTGTTTCATGAATATGAACTTCATTAAATTTTGTCAAGAAATTTTCATAATATGTTGCTGTTATATTTAAGTTTATTTTATGAAAAAAAATCAAAATACGAAATAATAAAAAAAATTTCTATATTCATCCATTGTAAACAATTTAGCATTTCCGTTATTTTAGTGTATTTATTACATCCCAGTATTATTCTCATTGCTCTATTTTGTAAAATCTGTATATAATCTGTTTTTATCTTGTTGTGAACACATATATAAAATTGAACTACAAAATGAGGTAAAATAATACAATTGAAAATAATTTTTTTACTATAAATGCTTAAGTATCGGCTTAATCTATTTAGTACTCCTATTTTTTTTTTTTATTTTTTTACAAATATAATCCATATGATCATAAAATTTTAAATTTTTGTCGATAATAACTCCTAAATATTTAACTTTAGTAACAATTTCAATAGCTTCGTTATTTATTTTAAAAGAAAGATTTTGATTTTGAAACTCATTATATTGTTTATCAGACCCTAGTAACAAACATTTTGTTTTATCAATATTTATTTTTAATTTATTTTCACACATCCATTTATATATATGTTCTAGTATATTGTTCATATTATTTATTAGAGATATTAAATTACAATCTGAAATATAAATTACTGTATCATCAGCGAAAAAATGATATTTACGAATGTCTAGATTGTAGGCCAAATCATTAATATAACTTATGAATAATAAAGGACCAAGTATACTGCCTTGAGGTACACCAATATTTATGCCTTTTTTATTTGACACATACTCGTTACATTTAACTACCTGCCATCTATTCATTAAATGGTCATGTAACCATTTATGTGCCTGTCCACCAATTCCGTAATGTCTTAATTTATCTAATAATTTTTTTCTATCAATTATTTCAAATGCACGTTTCAAATCTGAAAAAATAACGGCCACCATATCACCCTTATCAATTGTAAGTTTCCAATTATTTAAAACATATTGTACAGCAGTTTCACAACTACATTTCTTCCTAAATCCTGATTGAAATTTTGATAATATTTTAGTTTCCTCTACAAAATCTAATAACTGATAATAGACTATTCTTTCCAAAAATTTTTCGACAGCTACAAGTGTATTTATTGGTCTAAATTCTTCTGGTTTTGATGTATTTTTAACCTTTCTTATTGGCGTTATTGTACTTATTTTTAAAATTTCAGGGACAATACCAAATTTCAAACTAGAATTTATAATATCCAATAGTTGAATAGATATTTCATTAAAATATGTTTTTAAAAAATTTATTGATATATCATCTGTAGTGGATTTATTTGAAAAACTAAAAATGATTTTTTTTTAGCTCATTTAAGTTTAACAATCTAAATTTATCAAACCTAGTATAATTTTCTTTAAAAATAAAGTTTTCATTGTAATTTGGTATTGAATTAACTATATTGTTTATGCTTTCTATAAAAAATTTGTTAAAATTTTCTGCAATTTCAATATTATTGTTTAAATTAACTCCATTAAAATTTATTTCTTTATATTTTTCTACTTTGTTTTTCGAAATAAACAATTTTAAAGTCTTCCACATTTATATTTATCATAATATTTAATAATATGTCACGTTGATCGTTGATACGATCACACCAATAAATCTTTAGTCCCCTCTCTGCCAGTGAGTAGGATGATTTTATGATGATTTATATAATGGACGATAATTATCTTTAATTTAAGACTGAAAACATAACAGTGCGCACGCTCATGTTGCCACTCCAAGACCTTACTTTTTTTGCACTTTATCGCCCTGCCCCTTCAGACGTCGTAGTTCTAGAACGATGTGTAGTGTTTCTTAGCTACTTACTATTTTGGTCTAAAGTAATGTCTTAATAATTATTATTGAATCGGTCGATGCTTGATAGAAGTCTATTGCAAATTAAATTAATAGCAGGAAGGGAAAACAACTTTTTTACTCGAATTTTAAGAAATCGTACATGCTCAAAGTAGAGGCAGAAGAGACAGAAGTCTATCTTACCTCTGTTAAAATTAGCATTTGTGTAGGTAAGATACGCCATTCTCTCTAGACGCTCCGCCTATCACCTTGCTCATATTTCTACCGCGGCATCACAAACCCGAAACCATCCCAAGCTGCTCCCCTAAATCGATACATCTTCTGCATATTCCGTGATTCACGCAGTCAAATGCCTTCGACAAATAACAGAACACCGCCGTACCTGTCTCACCAGAAATAAGGGAGACATACAGGTGTTCAAGAAACCCAAAAATGGCATCACTTGTCGTACCCGACGCAGCCTGAAAGCCAAATTGTTGTACGCTCAACAGCCTGTGTCTGTTAAGCCACGAAATTATGCCTATTTTCACAAGATTTTGCACTATCTTGGCCGTAGTAGGCAGCAATGCAAAATTGGGTGAAAGTTAAAGGGATCGTACCACCCTTGTATATTGGAACAACCACGCATTCTTTAAGGCAAGATGGAAAACTACTAGAAAGAGAAGAACTATTAATTGCATCGGCATGAATTTTAAACATAAAACATTTACTGGTAGTGCACGCCTGGTAGGGCGTAGGCATGTCTGTCGAATTAGCAGAAAAGAATGTGGCTAGACCACTGGGATCAAAGCGGATATAGATCGGATAGCTAAACAACGTGCGCAAAGCAGATGGATAGAACTAACAACCTGTAGCACCTCCCAGCAATTTTGGCTTCTACTTGATAACAGGAAAACCAAAACGTTAATACAGCACAGTGGGAAAGACCTAGGAAATATCACTGCCATAGTCACAGGACATTGCCTTTAGGTAGACACGCCAGACGAATGCAAGTACCAACTAACGACTTCTGCAGAAGTTGCAGAGATGAAGAAGAGGAAGAAAGTATTCAACATTTCTTGTGTAGGTGCCCTGGCTTCGCAAGAAGAAGGTTCAATGCCTTGGACGAACCATTCTTTAATGAGGCATTGCTTAAAAAACTTTACCTAAAGATGATGTGATAAGATGATAGTCTAAAACGTAATAGAATTATTTTAATACAGTGCGAGTTTGTAACTTGGAATGAATTCAGTAAATCCACTGGTTTTTTTTTTAATGGTTGGACACGGGTATTATTTTAAACCGTCATATTTTTTGTAAAAAAAAGATTGATACAATGTGTCCCAAATTAAAGATATGACGAAATCGATAATTTTTTTAAATGCAACCCCAGGTTTTTAATAATTATTTTAAAAGTATATATTAAGTTATACATAAGTACCAAATTTCAAATTTTTATTCCTTGTTAATTATTATAAGATATTAAACGAACAAAAATTAATTTAACTGAAAAATAAAAAAACCTTCTACACATATTTAATACTTTTTTGTCAATAAATGCTCAAAATGTTGTCCATTCTCTATTTAGTAATGTCCTAAACGCAAGTAAAACTGGTTTTAAACATTTATTAGTTGTTATTTGTGCTTTCCACTCCTCAACATGACAAGGAATAATTTGAAATTCGGTGCTATGTAAAACTAATTACACTTTAAAAATAATCACTAAAAAACTAGTTCGATATCCTTTTATCTCTAAGTTTAAGTATATATATCCTTTATTGAACCAAAAGATTTTTACAATAAAACTATGTACGTTCATCCACTAAAACAATGTTTAAAGTAGGTGCTTAGTATAAACAAGAAACAAATACAATCAAAGAAAAGGAAAAAACAATTTATAAGAAAAAAAAATTACAGGAGTGAAAATGGAGTGAAAGGTAGAAAAGAAGCAGTATTAGTATGATTATACATCAAACACTGTTTGATTAAATTAACATTTTTAAATCTCTCTTGAATGAGTTAACCTTTTTTAACTTTTTAATGTGCCGTATTTTATTAAACAAATTTACCACTCTATGAAGAATAGAGTAATAAAGAAGCTGTGTGCGACTTTTTAGCAGATCGATTAAATTATTATAATATGTACCTTGTATCATGTTCATGAATTTGACTTTCAACCAAAGTTGGGACACACTGTATAAATATTTTTTAAATTAAAATGTTAATATCCGTGCCCAAGCATTTTACCAAAAAAAAACTGTACTGACTTTATTCTACGTTACAAACTCACACTGTATATGTTTTTATTATACAGGGAGTCCGGAAAAAGGAGGTTAATCCGTTAACCTTATTATATTTCTTGAGTAAAAATAAAATGACTTTTCAATGCCATTTTTATTTTTGACCTTCATGTTCGATAAGTTTAAAATTAAAAACTGATTTTTTTTTAATTCGAGTATTTATTAAGATATTAATGTTAAATTTGGTACATTGCTTCAACATAAAGAGTTACATCTTTTGAGAAAACGGAAACAAAAAAAACTGTCAAATATTCAAAATAGGGGGGGTCCAGTACTCGCTGACCCCCCCCCCCCCTATTTCTTAGTACGTGCGCCAGTGACTTTCGACCTATATTTTTTCAGGTAGTCCTTTGTTTTTTTTTGTCTCATAAAATTTCTATAAAAGGATGCGTTTTGGAAATAATTTGAAAAGTATGGGTCCTTAACTGCGCCAACGCGGCTTACGGTAATCTTACAATTTCCAAATGCTAAATCAAGTCATCCGTTTGACATTACCCTGGATGCAAAATATAATTAAGTGAAACTTTGCATAGGTGATAATACCGAAAGCAAGGGACTAGCCAAAAATAGCATAAGGACAGTGGCGTACAGATAAAAACTTGTATTTAAATGAAATTATTTTCTTCACAGACCAGTTATTTTACCAGATAATTTGATTTATTGTCATTCATTTTTACTATTTCTTTAACGTACACCACTGCACGATTAACTACTTAATGCTTTGCCTCTAGTGGTAAGACAAAAAATTTGATTTCAACTAGAAAGTGCTCCCCTTCATTTTGCTAGAAATGTTAGAAACTATTTACATCAAATCGTTCCCAATCGCTGGATTTTATGAAAATAATATGTTTTAAATACCGTGCGAGCAAAAATGATTTGCATCAAAGGGGGCTTGGATTAAAAAACGTAGGGCTTGGTTGAGATCATAATGATATGGGGACGATATATCTAACCAAATCTAGGTTAAAATTTTGTCAAATTCATATTAATTATGACATGATAATGCCAAACTAATGAGTTATAAAATAAGAAGACAAATACAAATTTATTGCATGCACAAACCCGGATTGTATTGCCACTCCATTTACTCTGACCCCATTTCGAAAATACGCTTCAACCATGAATGTTTCGTGCTGTTCCGTAAAGCCCATTGTGTGAATTGTTCAAGAAATTGGAAAAATTAGCGATAAATCAAATTACTTGTATCGACTGTCAAAGATGACGGAATAACTGATTGATTGATTATTAATTCAGGTAGTTACTGACACCCAACAGGTATTATCTATGGCTAAGCATTACGTCCTTAGATGCAAGGCCCTTTTTGGTGCAAATAATTTTTGCTCGCACGGTATTAAATTTATTATTATCTTGTTATAGTGTTTCACATTTATTTAATAAGTAAGCAGATTGTTGTCTTAAAAACGAGTGATAACAGAGGCGTTTTACTGTTATGTGAATAAGATTAGCAATAGTAAGTTCATAGTAGGGCAATAAAACAATCGATTTTAACTGCTTCCCAGACAGCACACAATGTCTTAAAGACGTCCCTTTTTAAGATATCCATAAGATGTCTTGATGGCGTTAAGAAACGTCCATAAGACGTCATGAATGTATATTGTTGACATCTTTTGGATATCTTTAAGATATCTTTGTGCTGTCTGGGTTTAGTTTTTATCTGTACGCCACTATCCTTACATTATTTTTAGCTAATCCTTTGCTATCGGCATTGTCACCTATTGCAAAGTTTATTAATTATATCTTGTATCCATGGTAATGCCACAGCGGCTGACTTGATTTAGAATTTGAAAATTATGAGATTACCGTAAGCCGCGTTGGCATCAGTTAGGGACCTATAATACTTTTCAAATTATCTCCAAAACGTATCATTTTATCAACATTTTATAAGAGCGAAAAATAACCAAAAACAAATGATTACCTCAAAAAATGTACTTAAAAAGTCACTGGCGCATATGTACTAAAAAATAGTGGGATCAGCGGACAATGCATGGTTATTTGTCTTGTTTTTCTTAAAAGGTGTAAATATTTATGTTGACGTAATAAACCAAATTTGAAATCAATATCTTATTTAATACTAGAGTTAAAATTAATTGAAAAATGGCAATATAAAAGTCATACATATTATTTTTGTACAATATAGTTAACGGATTGACCTCCTTTTTGCGGACACCCTGTATAGTAAAATGTCAAATAGTATTGAAATAAATATGAACTTATCAACAAATAATAATTATTGGTATTGTTTCCGCCCCACTGCACTGCACTGCACCAGGGCGACGCGACGGATGCCAACTAAAACACATTGCACAAATGAAAATTGAACGTTTTTAAAGTGAACGAGATTATTCAAGAAAAGCCTTTGAAAAAGTCGCATATACTTTATTACTGTCGGTACTTTAAAAAATACATTTTTTGCATTAGTTGTCAGGTAGGTATCGACCCCCTAGACAATTAATTTAGGATTTTAGTTTGACGTAACAAATTAACCTAAAATTTATATATTCAAAATAATAATATTTCCTTTTAAATAAGAGATTTCTTATTGTCCCAAATAAATAACTTTAAGTCACTTCAATTGTTAACCGTTATATTTAAATTTAAATTACTTGATCTTAACTTCTACGTATCAGCAGTGTACAAATAATTATTGTTATCTCCAAAAATTTATCACGCCAATGAGGTTACTTCCAAAAAATTGGAAAGGTCAAATACCGAAATATCTGTAAAAATAACATCATGTAAGTTAATTATATTTTTTAATTTCCGGTACATGTTCACAGAAAGAAAATTTGTGAATAAAATGGTAAGTCATAACTTAAAAATGTTAACAATACAAGGAAAAAACATAAGAGATATTTTTTAGGTGACAAATCAATCAGTTTTAATAGCAGTATTATTTTTTGGCCAAATAGTACTTTTAGTTGGCGCTGCCTCTAATGATTACTCTAAAAATGCATACCACGGAAATCACTTATCTATAATTAATATAACCAACGTAGTAAACATAAGTAATGTAGCTTCACTGCCCGTTAAACTAACAATAAATGAAGAAACCAATATTGAACTTATACACAGTGAATCAGGAGATAAAATACAACATGTTAATAACATTACTAAAAATAATCAAACAAGTAAAAGCAATAACAATCAAAGGACAGAAAAACAAACCAATAATGGTATTGAAAATTTTACCAGCAAATTATCTCCAGTAAAAAACCAAAAAATCCAAGATTTTCAAAGACCGTTAAATACAACAAACGATGGTAATTCTAAAAACAACTTATCAGCAACTGACTATCAAGAAAGGCATAGTCAGAAAAGTCAAAATAGAACAATAACTACATGTTGTTTAGTGATATATCCCCCTAAATGTGACATATCAGAATGTATAATTCAAAGAAAAAAGACGTGTTGGAATATTTGTACCGAGGAAATTGTAATACTTGAAGCGCCAGGATTCCCAAAAAATGAGTTTCCAATGGAATTCATTCCAGTCAATTGGAAAAACGGACAGTTTCTTGAGAATATTACAATAACTCTAGTGCAGCCAGACAGCAATGGTAATCAAGGAAAGAGTCTATATGTAGACAATGGCCATCAACAGCAAACATACTTACAAACGCCGTATCCATATCTTTTACCTCAGCATTTAGTTAGAGGACCATATCAAAATATAAATCCTAATAGTATTTATAACATACCAATGCCGTATCAACCTAGTTATCCACATTTTTCGCCGTATAATTTTGAACCAAGGCCACCTGTATATTGGTGTCCAGGACCATACTGTCAATAATTGTTTAATATTAAGCGTTCTTATTATTAGTTAACTTACATTTTGTGTGTACAAAATTTCCAGTTCAATTTAATAATAAATTATTCGTATAAAATCGATTGTAAATATTATTTAAACTTCTGTCAATGTCATATATTTAAATTGGTTGTTAAAGAAAATAGATGAATGACAATAATTTATGGTATATACAGTGTGTCCTCCAAGGAGAGAGTTTGGAAATGGAGAAACTTTTTTTATCAGTAGGTATAGAAGAAAAAGTCATCTTAACATAGTATAAAACAAAGTCGCTGTCGCTGTCTGTCCGTCCCTAACTATGCTTAAATCTTTAAAACTACGCAGCGGATTTTGAAGAGGTTTTTTTTTAATAGATAGTGATTCAAGAGGAAGGTTTTTATGTATAAGACATGCATAATATTGTAGAGAAACACTGATAAATTAGAGTAGGGAGAACGAACGACCCAACCTAACCGGTCCCCGGCCCGTTTAACGATCGATCCGAAGCCGGAATAGACGAAGACAGACTATGTTTTATGCGTGAATGTGAATTGTGGACGGGCCAGCAAACTGTTGAGTCACAGTAATCTTTTAGAGGTTTGTTCGGGTTTATATTTATAAATCTTGAAGTGATGGTTAACATAAACAACGTTTTTAGTTTTTTTGGATCCTTTTTTTTCAATTCCTTGATTTATTAAATGAATTTTGTGCTAGTGCTGAAACCACAATTTCAAGATTTGCGATTACTATACAGGGTTCGTCAAAAACAACAGATTTGTTTTTTGGATTTTTTTTTCAATTCCTTTTGATGATTGGCTAAATCATCTATTTCGGAACAAATAGATGGGAAGGTACCTATGGTCCAAATCAGTTGGCACGTAGGTGTCCCGATCTCACAATTATCGACTTTCGTTTATGGGGATATCTGAAGCCACATGTGTATAAAACCAATTTCAATAATAACTTAGATCCCTTGAAAGAAAAAAATAAGATTAGTTATTGCAAATATCCTAATACAGCAAGTTAGGAACTGTTATCGGGAATTCAGATGTCAAGTTGAACTATGCGCAACACATTTATAGTTTTAAGGAATGCACCAACTGTTATTAAGAATAAAATTTTCTGAGAAATCGGTGATAAAAAACTTTCCCATAATATGTTGCATACTTTACTGTATAATATTAATTAAACTATTAGCGCTTCTCGAATTTAAATTATTTTACTAGTTTTACTTATATTTTAAATTATTCAATATAAATTAGGGCCTGAACAGTATCTGGATTTAATCTAGGTGGCTGCCATACTATAAGGCCTATTCTTGTTGTCCATTCATCTTCACTATTTTCAATATCCATTTTTACTGATTGAACACACAAAGCAAAAATTGAACATTTAAATAAAGGTACCTAGGTGTATTAACATTTTGCGTTTATACAGGAAAGGCAATGCGGCGCGACATAAATGACATTAGATAGTCTGGGAGTCTGCGAGTGATTTTGGTCAAAAAATATTTAGCCATAGCTTATTTTCCATTACAATTAGATTATTTTTATGTTATAATAAAGCTGGAACACCAGCCTTGGGTGGAATATGGAATATCCGATAGTCCAGACTTTTTATATTTTCCAAGAAGATTCTGCCTTGAAGAATATTTTTGAAAATACTTCCGTTGTCAAAAATATTCTTTTAAGTAGGTATGTTCTCTCCTCACATCTCGCGAAATGGTTATTAGGAAGGCTCCGCGAAGGGGGATTTTTTGTTACGGCCTTTGTGCACTTTGTTTCTAAAAGGTGTATCGACAATAATATTAAGTGTCGTAAAACGAAGTTATGGCTGCTCTCTAGAAGGTCATTGTTTAGATAGTTTAAAGGTGTTGGGGAAGAAAAGTCCTTTTTACCTTCTTACATATATAATATAATTGCCTACGCGTTTCGGCTCACATAAGCCATCATCAGGGCGCAAAGGTATGTGAATTTTCATACCTCTGCGCCCTGATGATGGCCTATGTGAGCCGAAACGCGTAGGCAATTATATTATATATGTAAAAAGGTAGAAAGGACTTTTCTTCCCCAACACCTTTAAACTATCTAAGTGTCGTAAGTTTCGAAATATTGGGAGTTTGCTGAAAAGTAGAAACAAAATGTGATTGTAAAAAATTAAGAAACAAAACGATCCGTCGAAATAAAATATACAATTTGTACAATAATTAAAAATTGGAAAAATAAGCTTTGGTAGCATATTTCGACTTTAAGGTTTAGTTATACCGTGCAACCAAAAATTATTTGCATCAAAGAGGGCCTTGCATCTAAGGACGTAATGCTTAGCCGTAGTGCTTAGTATCTGTTGGGTGTCAGTAACTACCTGAATTAACAATCAATCAGTTATTCCGTCATCTTTGACAGTCGTTACAAGTAATTTGATTCATCGCTAATTTTTCCAATTTCTTGAACAATTGACACAATGGGCTCGGAACAGCACAAAACATTCATGGTTGAAGCGTATTTTCGAAACGGGATTAGAGTAAATGGTGAGTGGCAATACAATCCGGGTTTGTGCATGGACGATTTTCACGAACATTTTCCTAACGTTGCTTTTATTGCTGGGGATTTTTATCATTGCCTGAAAAGAACCGTGGCTGTGTTTAGGGAAACAGGTTCTATACAACACAAAAAAGGAGCAGGAAGACCATCTGTTACCTCCAGTTACAAATTTAGAACAATTACAAGAAATGATTATCCAAGAATGTAGTAACATTTCTCCAGAGATGCTGGTCAACACTTTCGAAAATATAAAGAGACGTGTGAATTTGACAAAATTTTAACCTAAATGTGGTTAGATTTATCGTCCACATATCACTGTGTTCTAAACCAAGCCCTACGTTTTTTAATCCCAGCCCTCCTTGATGCAAATAATTTTTGCTCGTACGGTATTTTGTGTATGCTTTCTCTCCTTCATATATTGAGAGAAACTTTAAATGATTGCTAATACATCTTTAAAAATAAAACCCAGCCAAATATTTAAATCGTCAAAGTTCAGTACGACACAATCGAAAGGTTTGATATAGGTACATCACGCACTAACTACGGTATGCGTTCATAATCTCTATATCTCTTTCACAAATGTGACGTCACGTAAGGGTCCAGCGCGCTTAAATATTTAAGCAAGAAAATATTAGAGCAGTTTAGAACCTAGAAAAATGGTAAAAGCTTTATTTTTGAATATTTTATACTTAACATCATTTTGGGCCGTTTTCTATAAATGTAAAGGGTAAAAAAATTCAATAAAAAATTATTTATGAGTCAACAATTTATGAAAAAAAACCTACGGGTACTATGTACAATAAAAAAAAAACACACAAATATTGTGCAATTATGATAGAACTAGACATATTAGATCCTAACTACCTTCAAAATCCTCTAACATTCTTTATTGCCATCTCTTCTTCCATTGACGACATTTTTTGGTATTCGTAAAATTCTGTGGTAAAAGTGGCAGTTCCAGAAGTCAACGTCCGTAGATCTGTTGCATATCCTAATAATTCTGATAAAGGTGTAGTGGCAGTTACAACCTTAAAAAAGAAAAAAGGGCACTAAAGTAATTACATTAAATTTGAAACTAATTCTATCTATTTTTTTACATAAAGTAATTACTGTTTTTGTTTTAAATAATGGTTGTTTTAGTCTATATTTATATATGTTATTGTTATTTAGTTTTTTTTGGATTTTATTTATTCTTTAAAAGTCTTTCTCCCAAGATAATCTTATGACGAGAGATAACAAGACTGATTGATTGACCACTGGTTAAGAAGCGATGATGCCTTGATGTCGGCGCTTCCATTGACGCTTTCCGTGTTTTTTTTTTTAATTTTAAAATAGGTTTTGTGTATTAGATCCGAGGAAGAACATTATTTATATTCTCCGAAACATAGGAAATTGAAATTGTATTTCGTTATTCGTAGCGTCAACCAGATCATTAAAATATTTTAAAGAATTGCTATTTGGTTTAACCACCATGTCAATACACCTTAGGGATGGTTAAAGTAAAACCTCTTTAGTGGCAAGGAAAAATCTTTGTGTTAGTCTGAGAATGGTGATAGAGACATAGAAATAAATAGTAAAATATCTAGTGATGCGTATTATGTAACCTGCTGCCTTACATCAAAGAAAGGCGTTTTTCATCAAAAAGTAGACAGTGTGGCTCTATACTATACTATACAATACCTTTGCATTGCCTCTCTCTGTAACATCAGTAATAGATGCTCTTCTTCGTGATATATCCGCTAGAACTCCTGAGATATGTTCAGGTGGACTAACAATTTCCAACCGCATTACCGGTTCTAAGATACATGTTCCCGATTCCCTCAACAACTGCAAAAATAATTAAATATTCCATTAAAAGTTGTTAATATTAGCAAAAATCAGCTGTGTCATATTACAAACCTCTTTACGGTTAGAAAATCTGTAAAAGCTATTTCTCGAACTGTAATAATTAAGAAACATACAGTACCCAGGTAGCCAGAATGACGAAAATTACGTTGTTTTTTGGTCAGTTTTCGTCGTATATTCGTCTTTTGACCATAATTTGACGTCAGTGGTAAGTTGTCGTATTGACGAAATCACGGCTACGAAATTGGATCTTTATTCTATCTATCTCTTTCTTTGGAATATCGACTTACACTTTATTTTGTGTTGTGATTTTAGGACAATGGCCTTAATATGCTATTATGCTACATTTAATTATTCGGAATGTTTTTTGTTCTAGTTTTTTTTAATTAATATTTTGACTTTCTGTTCTGATCAGCTGATGCAATTTTAGTTGCATCTCACGAAATTAGGAAATGAAGAAGGGTAATGGCGAATACTATAAAGAATCTTCTGCAAAGGTTATATGGAACACTACAGAAAAATAATTCAAGAAATGTATTTTACAGAATACGAAATAAAGATTGACCCTTTTACGGATATCTCCTTTAAAAATGCGCGAGAGACGCAAGGATAAAGCAGCTCCAAAACTGTCACGAAAAGAGGAAAGTCAGTTGAAAAGCATTCTCTACCAAAGATTTACTAACAATGATGCAAAGCTACAATGAAGAAAACCCCGATTAAGCAAAAAAAAAGTTTTTTCAACTCTGCTCATTTGAACTAGCTTGGAGAGGCAATGAGGCCGTAAATTGCAAAATTCAATATTTTCAAAAGAAGTTTGTTACCATGGGAGAATTTACCAGACGAATTAAATATAACAGCATATTTTCCAAGACAGCTCAAGGTGGGTCAAAAGGATTGGGAAACAGCAAATGGTTGGTAAGAAATTCAGCAAACAAAGACTTATGCCCTGTAAGATTATTTTTAAAATTATTGGAAAAAAGAGGACCAAACATTTCCACAGACAGACTATTTCTCTCCGTTCATCCAAACTGGCAGAAGGGATGTTGGTTTAAAAATACTCCACTAGGATTAAATACAGTAAAGTGGACCAAAACTTCAGCGGAAAGAATTGGAATAGGTACGAAGAAGCATCTAATTTTAATTTGATTGCAAATAGCATGCCACTTTAGTGGGTTCTCTAGTAATATTTTCAAATATCAAACTAATAAAAAAGTAAATATAACCTCCACTAAAGTATTTGTGAGTAATAGATGTGTTTTGGACTTCCATTGCCTTTAGTTTTTCATATCACAACGTTTCAACTGGTAAGTATCTCCAGTCGTCTTCAGGTGAATACTAAACTGGCTAAAGTATTTGTGTTTTGAATCATTGGGTGTATTTTTTTTCGATTCTTGTAAATATTAGGATCAGTAAATAACAGAAGCACACCTTTACAATAAAGTCAGCTGATATTGAATATATTTTTAAAGTTGGTCATATCTGTTGTCAAGATACTTGCATAAAAGTAATTGCTTCATAATATGTAAACGGTCATGCATTGCAAGAAATCAATAATAAAAAAAATACATATGGAGCAAGAATTCTGCCGGTCACTAGTAACAAGTAGAAAACCAAAACTTATATTTGGTAAACTGACGTCACGTTTTGGGCCCTTTTAAGGGGTACCTTTACGAATTTATAAAATTTTACTTTATGGTACTTACCTGAAGAACGAAAAGTCGAATTTCGAAACTTATACCGCCATCTTATACGACATTAAAAAAAGCTATCAATATTTTTTTTAAAGCCAAAAACTAAAGCGCAAAAAATTAAAGATCTAAACGGAAATTTTCTTGTTTCTTTTAGATATCTCCCAAGATATTCGGAATATTTACAATTTTCTTTCACGAAATTACTAAGCCCAAAATATGCAACGTTGTCCCCCACTTTAACCATTTTCGTTTCTCTTACCATTTTAGAGAAGCCATATACGACCTCGAATTTGTAGAACCCTGTCTGTGTTTCCAAAATAAATATCAATTATTGTATATAAAATAATATATCTATCAATTTTAACTTACCTTTTGAACCAATTGGGTCACGGTAGCAGCTACAATAGTATCTGCGGTAGTTCTACCAACTTCGAGCCAATGAAGCATTATATGGGCGTTTATTACCTAAAATTACAAGAAAAAAATGTGGTAAGGTTTAAATCTAAGAGCGCCTTACCAAAGCCAACAAGTCACCATAAAAAAACTATAAGTTAAACGAACAACTATTTTGTAGTTATTTCATACGTTGGCTAGATGGCAACTCAAGTAGCATATTTAGACACAAATGATTTGCTGAGAAACGTTTCACAAATATTTTTGTTTTAAATAACAAAATTGTGTCACGACTATGGAGGACTTGAGGTAGGAGGCCGATCGCAATGCATTGGATTCGGTCCCAAATTAGCATCGGTAATTCAGCTTTACGAGTCGCTGTAAGATGGCGCGCGTGTTCGAAGTGGGCTATCAAATAATGGTTTCTTATGGACGCAATAATTATTTTTATTTAAATTAGTTCTTTAAGGAACAAATAAGGACTTTTATATGAATTTACACTTACTTTGTTATACTTATTAGTAAACTCGGCCTGTATAAAATTCCAACGATGCTTGGTTTTTAAAATACAGGGTATTAAACATTCTAGCTATACCTTTGGAGCTAGAAAGAGACTTATTTGGCTGCGTTTTCTCTCTGAAAAAGATCCTGTCTTACACCCCGACACAAAGCAAACTCTCCTTTTATAAATTGTACCATTATTTATTATAAATATGGAAATGAATTACAATACAACGTTATTTGTCTTGTCTTGCCTTCAAACAATTTGTTATTTCGAAAAATAAAATGTCAATTGTCAAAAGTAAAAGCACAGAAAAATAAAGGGTTTAAGTAAAAGTTAAAAACTATGGAGGATCTAGTTTTCCATATTAAAAACGAAGAAGAAGAAGACAACATCAGCCCACTTCGGACGCGAGAGCCATCTATCGGCCAATAGCGAACTAACCAAAAAACCGGGACAGAATTTGAAAATGCTGCCATTGTCGATCGGCCTCCTACCCTATAGTTCTCCATAGTCACGACAAATGTGTTATAAAACTTTTTCGACACATTTTCGAATTATGTTCCTTGAAACCTTTTTCAACTGTTTATTTTGAAAAATTTTACTAACCCCAAAGTGTTCATACATTTAACACACGCGATAATTAAAATTATTCGAAACATTTTTACATAAATTCAAATTAAATTTACTCTACTAAGGATCATACATTATGATTTGAGGTTAGTCATATAAAACTATAAAATTAACTAACTTAGGAGGCAGTTTACCTTAAATTTTAGACTACCATTAAATGTACGAGAAAAATCTAGAAGGTCAAAACCTTTTACACAAATATGACATCGTTCAAAAAGTCTTTTGGTGTGTAAAATGCATTTTTTATAAGAAAGTCCTTTAGTTTTCTTCCAAATGTTCCCCTTGTTATGGATTGTTTGATTTCTTCTGGTAGTTTATTAAAAATTTTGATGCAGGCATAGTGGGGAGATTTTTCATATCGTGTTGAAGTGTGTCTAGGGACTCTAAGGCCATTTGCGTTTCTTGTCGGATAGTTGTGATTGTTTCTGTTTTCTTGCAATTCATTCTTGTTCTTGTTTACATATGTGGAGCACTTACTGAAGTAAATGTGAGGATTTTGTGATTTTTGTATATTTCTCTGCATGTTTGTGTTGGTTTCAATCCAAAGATGAGCCTTATTAGACATTTCTGTGCTTGAAATACTCGGTTTATGTTTACTGCTTGTCCCCACAGTAAAATATTAAGGCTGAGATGAGGATAGGCTAATGCGTAGTAACATGTTATTTGACTGGGGACAGGCAGTGTGTATCTTAACTTTAGTATGGCGTAGTAAGCATGTGCCAATTTTAAGCATACATGATCCAGTTTAGGTTCCCACGATAGTTTGGAATCAAGATATGTTCCCAAAAATTTGGAAGAGGATGCCGCCTGGTTTAGTTGCATGTTAAAATTGTGACACACGCGTTCCCAAATTGTAACGATACATACAATACAAAGCCCAGAAAAAAATTACTATAACTACATATAAAACTAGCCTGTAATTGTATTAAAAACAAAAATATTACCTGTGAACTTATTTTTGGTCCTTGGGTCAATCCAACCTCAATACCCTCCTTGACAGCCGCCAAGTTTCTGGGGAATATAGCAGCAATATTGCTAGCGCTGTCCGCAGACTTATCGAATTTTAATACCTTACTTGAACTGGAACTATTAACAGGTATGACGGATAACTTTACTAATACGGTGTTTTTCGTATTACCTATTTTTGTTTCAATAGAAAGACTATCTGTCACTTTAGTAAGAGGTGCTTCCCGATAGGCAATTTGCAATGGGCCTAAGTCTGCATCTACTTTGTATTCTTTTAAAATTCGGTCGCGAATTATTTCGATGTGCAATTCACCCATGCCTAAAAACATTTTTACAGATAAAAATAAATATAACCAATAGAATTACATTTAAAAGTTACTATAGGATAAGGTTTGTGATCTGTGAATATACAGCCAAAGTAGCACAAACACGACTTATGACAGCTTGACAAAAAATTTAAAGGAATATGAGACGCTTTGTATTACTTTGCCGAGAGGTTTCCTAGTAAGATCTACCAACGCGAAAGGTCCGCCACATAGATAATCTCGTTGCGTACTAATAGAAGTCATGACGGGAATTCCCCACTATAATTGACTCTAATCGCAACAAGGGTATTCACATAATATCATCTTTTTACCTTAACATTTTTAAGGCATCTTGTAGCACTCCAAGTGCAAATGTCCTAATTTGATCGCCCCCCAAGGAAGTTCCATCCTTGTAAGGGGTTGAGATGTCGGGGTTCATCGGAATAATACAATGATCCACTTTTACAAACAGTTATTTACCAGTAATTGGTAAAGTCGATAGGCAATAAATATGTGTTAGCGCCATCTAATAGAAATTAACATAAGAAATACTTTACGAAGTGTTTATTGTCTAATAGTAATACAGGGTGTCCCAGCCGAGAGTGACCCATTTTAAATGCTTATAACTTTTATACCAGTTGTGTTAGCCACCTGCGGTTTACGCCATTCCCTTTCTTTTGGCATAAAGTTTTTTCTAGTTAATACCAAATTTTGTCTACAATTATACAGTGGGAGTAAAAAAATTGCCTTTTTTCGACATCAAAATTTACAACTATTTTTAATGGAACATCCTGTATATTGCAACGCCATAATTAGGAGTCGTGTCCAAGGTATCCATGTACCAATAAACATCGGACTTGTAACTTGAAGTTTTAGCAGCAAAAAATTAAAATAGAAATCTGGGTATTTTAGCAAACGTATTTTTTATTAGCATATTTACAACGCGAATAGGCAGATTTTGATTATTTTTTTCTGACTATACATTAATAAAGAAATAAATATAAATCTAAAAAAACTGCTGTATATGTTGGCCGTTCTGTTCAACGCATTTATGAAGTAGGACCATTAAATGGTTGAATGAATTGTGTAACATATCCTGGGGAATCGCTTCAATTACGTTACGAATATTCCTCTTTAGATCATTCAAACTATGTGGAAGGGGGTTATAGCACCTATCTTTGACATAACCCTAGAGAAAAAAGTCTGGAACAGTCAAGTCAGGAGAGTAAGGTGCCCATTCTATAGGACCGGCTCTTCTTATCCATTTTGCTCCAAATGTCATATCTAGTGATGCTCTTGCTATTAAAGAAAAATGAGGTGGAGCACCATCTTGCTGAAAGTAGACCTCATCCAAGATACCATCCTGTATTAACTGTGGATAAAAGAAATTTTCCAACATATCAGTATATGCAGTTCCTGTTATCGTTGGCTCATTGAAAAAAAATGGTCCATATATTTTTTCAGCAGAGATTGCGCACCAAACTGTTACCTTTGGAGTATCTCGCTGGAACTCGTTAAATGCTCTTGGATTCTCTGATGCCCAAATCCTACAATTGTGCTTGTTACACCTACCATCTATGTGGAAACTAGCCTCATCAGACATAATTAACAGCGTATTTGGGTTAACTCTAAACAAGTCCAAAAGAGTTTCGCAAGTAAACAATCTATTTTGATAGTCCTCCTGACGAAGCTTTTGAAATGTTTGAAGCTTATAAGGAAATAATTTTAAACATTTAACACATCTCTCGCACTCACTTTTAGATAAATTTAATGCAGCCGCCATTTTTCTAAGAGATATTTTCTGATTATTAATTGCAATAATCTCATGGACCGCTAAAAGTCTGTCTAAATATTCAGGATTAAACATATTCTTTTTTGGCCTCTTGACCTCCAAGTATCCATGTATTGAAAATGTCTGATGCCATTTTTTAATAACGTTTTTGCTTGGCGGATTTTTCTGGAATCTAGTTCGAAATCTTCTTTGTGTTGTTATTATTGATCGGGTTTCGATATAAAAGATTACTGTTTTTGCTTTTTCAACTAACGAATAAATCATTTTCTTTTAAATTTATGTTAACTTAATTTGATATTTTACTCAGACAGTGACAATTGTTTACTATGGATACCTAGTACAAAGGTAGATAGGTACCTATACCTATTTTAGTTTTAAAAAATATACCCAGATTTCTATTTTAATTTTTTGCTGCTAAAACTTCAAGTTACAAGTCCGATGTTTATTGGTACATGGATACCTTGGACACGACTCCTAATTATGGCGTTGCAATATACAGGGTGTTCCATTTAAAATAGTTGTAAATTTTGATGTCGAAAAAAGGCAATTTTTTTACTCCCACTGTATAATTGTAGACACAATTTGGTATTAACTAGAAAAAACTTTATGCCAAAAGAAAGGGAATGGCGTAAACCGCAGGTGGCTAACACAACTGGTATAAAAGTTATAAGCATTTAAAATGGGTCACTCTCGGCTGGGACACCCTGTATACAGTAAGGACCAGAAGTCCTGCATAAATTCGATAAAAAATAGGGATGCATTTTTCGGAAACACGTCGATTTTTATTTTCATTTACGCATCTTTTGACGTGAAAGTTTAGTATACAGGGTAACACATGTTAAAGATATGACATAATTCGGTATTTTTTCTTAAGGAACACCCCATATATTTTTCGATTTTTTAATTCTAATAAACATTCTAAATATATCCGATATAGCATATTCTACGCCTAAAGTGAAAGATTATCGAAAAATTTTTGATTGAAGAAAAAATACTAAGTTATAAAAATATTTAATATATAGGGTGGTATCAAAGATAAAAATATTAAAAACTACTCTAATCATTAATCTAGTAAATGTTCGAACCATTGACCATTTACTTCCTGGCAGCAAGCAAGCCGCAATTCAACCTCTTCAAAAATGTTATGTATCATTTCACGGGTTATTAATTGAATTTGATTTGATTGTGATATTATTTTTTAATTCTTCGATAGGTACTGTTGGGTTTCTTCGTATACAATTTATGTTTAAGATAACCCCATATAGAAAAGTTCATTGCAGTTAGGTCCGGCGACCTAGCAGGCCTCTCTACTTGCCCCCTTCGCCCTATCCAACGACCCGGAAATACGTCATTTAAATATTCGCGCACTGCCCTACTAAAGTGTGGAGGCGCGCCATCTTGTTGAAACCAAACAAAATCTCCAGGAATATTGGGGTTGTTGGCATTTGGAAACGGAAAACGGCATAAGGCGGGGATCAATTAATTTCTTAAAAACACCAACTAACGTTCACCTGTTCAACAGCCCAGTCTAGATTAGTTGACGACCAGTAGCGAAAGTTTTGTCTGTTCATCACCCCATTCAGACAGGAAGTCGACTCGTCAGAAAATATAATCCTACGTGACGATCTGGATCATCTTCGTTAAGCTAGTGAATTAATTTTATTATTTCTCTATTTTTAAAATTCTTTTTACAGATGATTTTCCAATTTCGTTATCCAATGCTAGCTCTTGAGTGGGTTTATGTGGATTTTCTTCAATGGATAGATAGATGTTTAATTTTTTATCTTCTGAAATTGAAGGCGGACCGGGCCTAGGAAGATCTCGTACCTGTCCCGTTGCTCTAAATCTCTTCTCGATTCTGCTTACGTTGGACTGAGAGATCTGAATGTCTTGATATTTTATATTAAATAGTTCACAAACTTCCCCTTGAGTCCTAATACGATCACCACATCCTATCATAATTAAGACATCTATTCTCTGAGTTTTAGCCAATTTAACCATTTTCTTTTCTTAATTTACAATTTTATTTAGTTACCTACCTAAGTAGAACGAAATGCTGCACGAGACAAGATTAAATGTTACTGTAAACTTAGCTATAAACTGACAACTAATGACAACAAATTTGAAGGACTGCTTTATACCTATTTAAATAATAAAACCCCAGGTGACTTTAAAAATACTACTATTTAATCGAAAATTTCTCGATAATCTTTCACTTTAGGCGTAGCTATATCAGATATGTTTAGAATGTTATGTAAAATTAAAAAATCGAAAAATATATCGAATTATGACATATCTTTAACATGTGTCACCTTGCATAGTAAACTTTCACGTCAAAAGATGCGTAAATAAATATACAAATTTACGTGTTCAAGCATTTTTCCGAAAACTGCATCCCTAATTTTTTAACGAATTTATGCAGGACTTCTGGTCCTCACTGTATATTATTATATAATGAGAATTTCTTATTTTGGTCGTAACAAAAGGAACATTCCAAATAGTATAACCACTAGCGGCCAAGTGAGTGTGCATGGGCGCAACTAGGGGGAAGGCTAACTCCTCCCCAAGCAATTTTACATTATTTATTTTTCATTTTTATAATTTCAATAAGCAACCGGCAACCTGCTTAGGACCAAGAGCCATTTTTCTTTCGTGGGGATATTTTGTTTTTTCTAATTTTTTTTGACATTTCACATGCCTTGACGAAATGTTGCGTTTTATTGGAACTTCCACAGTAACTATATTATATTCTGCGCTAAAAGTAAAAATAAAGAATGGAAGTACGTGTTAGAAAGACTGGTAGGCCATTTTTAAGCGATCTCTTTGTGACTTAGAATGAACAAGTTACAATAAGTTATCTCAAAGACGACTTTAGCCAATTTTATGAAGAACTAAATTGGTGTCGCTTAGAACTTCTGGGGCTATCGCTCAGAGTTCATTTTGTAGCTATAAAAGGGAAAGTTATAATAGGTAATCTCATAAAATACTTTGAGCGGTTTCATCGTGATTCAAACCAGCTTTTTTTAAGACAACTTTAAAATATCGTAGAGAAGTACAAGCAAGAAATTCCCTTTAGCATTTCATAAAGTAAGTGTTTTAGAAGTATTTACGAGATTCCAGAGAAAATTTCGCGTAAATTCCACTGTAAGTTGTGCTCAAGAGTTCACATTGCGATATCGCATCTGATTCCTAGCCAAACATCTTAAAGATCGCTTCAAGCAATCTGTGTTACCTGGGAGTGACCGGCATAAAGTTGGCAAAAAAGTTATTCGCGGAATATTGAGAAAACTTGGGTCTGCTTATTAATAAAAAAATGTTTAAAGCTTAATTTGAAATTAGGAACCCAACTGCTAAACATTATTTTACAAGTAAACAAACTATCGTCAGTTTGGTAACGCACCTCGAACGTCGCTCAGCCTATCAACTTCCCCAATACAAAACGCAATTTTGCAGTGGCCATATTTCTGTCTTTTTCTGCTCTTCAAGATTCTATAATATGGCCTTGTTCCGCCAGAACCTCAGTCTAGGACCACCCTTTCATAATTTTCGCAGTGGCCCTACCATGTTTTGTGAATGTACAACATCTAACATTTCTGCTGTGTCCTCATCCGCATCAGTCCCGTCATGTGTTGTAGTAGCTGAGGGAAGGCTTAGTTTCAAGCAAATAAGCCAGTGACACCCATTTTGCCAACCCTATTCTACGAGTGGATAATGTCAGACGGGAACTGCAATTTTACGATGTTATTCTTCGCACAGATTTTACGGCTTTGTTGACACCACAGACATTGACGAGGGGAGCCTATTACTTCTTCGTAGTGATTTTGAAGGATTTTACGGCAGATTTTATAATCCATCAGGATCAGTATCAAAAGAGTTACCTACTCCACGGGGCACTATCATTATCCTGTGATTCAGGGCGTCACCCAATCCAACCCGAATGAATGACAGGAGCCCGAGGGCCTCACAGCTGTAATGAATCGAGGTCGCTTTTCAACGGCAGTATTTTGCCATTGATACTGCCGGTGGTTGCATAGGAAACACTAGGTTCTATATGAGGGGCTCGAAGCTGAAGTGGACCAAGTCCAAAAAAACCAACATAGAGAAAACAATAAAAATAGTTTTTTACAGATAATTAATTTGAATGAAATTTATTTTTCGTTTTGTTTGTGGGATAGTTTTAATATATCCCTAACTTAAATATTTTTACTATATCTAGGGGTTTAAAAAATCTTTTTAGTACTCCAAGGATATTTTAAGGCAATCATGTTGGACCTGGTTCACTTTTCCAGTTAATGTTTTCCTAATAATTGTCTAAAAATTAACTATTACGATAGAGTAATAATTTTTTTATTGGTTCAATACATTGAAAAAATACATGTCAGAATACTATTACAATAAGCAAACGGCTTTGTTACTCATCGTAAACCATTTCATCATCCCCAAATTCAGTTGGTTGACTTGCAGCTCTGGTAGAACTGGCAAGTGGTAAGTTTTTAAAAAAATTGTAATGTCCAGGAGGAATGTAAGCAAGAAGATCAGCCATGTCTTTTTTTTTTGGCACTAGTTACAGGCCGTCTTGTAGTATAGGCATTCTTGTTCAACGAGTCTTAAAGATAACAAATGCCTTCCTACAGTACTGATTTTTTATAAATCTATCGCACAAAAGGGCATAAGATCACTTAAAGTTTCTCTAAATTTTATTTTAAACTCCTCTCCTTTCTCAAATCTTAGCCAACGCATCTTTAGCCAACGTATCTTTAGCCAACTATAAGGAATATTATTAGTGTATTTTTTTTTTCTGTTAGTTACCCTATCTTCTAATGCAGATGTACTTAAGAATTCATTTCGTTGCATTATGATGGTTGTAAAACAGGGAGTTTTCCTCTTTGCATTACCAATAATGTCATACCAATCTTTTGGCACATAAATATTCTGATGTTTCTTATTGGATGATTCCACTATTCCAAACTCAAAATCATTGGGCAAAAACGAGTGACCATCAGACACTTAAAATTTGAGATCAATTTTTACGTTCATCTCAGGATTCTGAACAAGTTTTAATAAAGTCAGCGATAATTTGATGTTCCTGTTTTGCCCCGTGCAAGAATCAGAAAAACGAACAATGCTTCTATGGGTAGAAGCATTGTCTTTGAGATGTTTGCAAATACACGAAGCTACTTCTTGAGAACCTCTACCACCTTCCGCTTCATCCCAAACATGCATAAAACCTGTATCGAAATTAAATGAATATATGCCAAAGTTGTATACATACAAGTTTCTTTTATAATATGCAACTGAAGTGGAAAGCTTAGGAAAAGGAAGCGCCTTTTGAAGATCGAATGTGCCAACATAACATTGATCAGAAGATTTTTTCTGATCAGTTCTTAGGGCTTCCCATTTTTATTATTATACTACAGTATTTGTCGCAATAATACTAATTTGAAATGCGCCAAAAATGATTAAAACCGTTAAATGGACTTGGTTCATTCTTGCAATGAACATTTTTAAAATATAATCGCTGGAAAAACCATCTGGCGCCCACTGTTGATAAAAATTTGAACTTAGGACTTGGTTCATTATAGTACTGAAAAGTATATGTAAAACGCTTCTGCTAGATGGGTCTAAGTCCAAAATATCAAAATGAAGACTTGGTCCACTTCAGCTTTGAACTCCTCATGATGGCCTGGTCAACCAAACTACAGAAATCTGCCAAATCTGCAAATAAAAACCTGCGGGTGAATGCTACCGCTGCGCTACGCTGCCCCCTCCTTACCTGGTGTTAAATCATAACATGTTACAAGGTTTAATTCACCGTGTTTTTTCTTCACTATCTACAAAAATCTATACATCAAATAATATACCTGTCCGTTTTTGTAGCGAATTGTCCAAGGTATACTAAGTAGTAGAGATTTATGTCGTTTTTCGACCATGATCACATGATTATTTTTTTTGTGTTTTTTCATGCAAGATTATTGTTCAATAATACACACACATACACATTCCACATACAATAAACGGAGTTGCACTGAAGGGGGTGGCATTTGTGAACATAATGTTTAAAAGCACATCGAAAGAGCCAACCCCCAGTAACTTTTTTCTACATCAACACTGACCTTTCTCTAACTCAAAAGTAAGTCAATCACCACAACCTTGCGAGAGGATTCAAAATATTTGACCGATAGCAAACAGGATGCTCGCCAAATACTAATTTTCGTACCTTCTTAATGTTATTAAATTCAACCAATGCAAGCATGATGTGGGATAGGGGAATTTAATCACGCCAAAAAAGGTGCAAAGTTCGGAATACGAGCCGTGTTATTTTTTTTTGAAGTTACCCCCATAGGTTTATGTATATTAAGATATAAAAACCCAAAGTACAGTTGTTATTATTACAGAATCAGCCTACCTGCTAAAATAGTCTGCCCCGTTTCAGCGTCCTGTGAGACCCTTAAACTCGGATCTTCCCTCTGCAGTTCAGTTAATGCTTGCTCCAGAACTGATTGCGAAGCCATGGAAGGTGGTTCTATAGAACAAAAAAACACTGGTTCTGGCACCTTGGCGCTGACACCAAACAATAAATCTACGTTGACATCTGTATCATTAGTCTTATTTAATTTTGCCATCATGTTTTTCTTGGCCTTCTGATAGGAGGTGTGTGTAGTTGTAACCAAGTCACCAGACATAATTTTCTAAAACAAAAGCAGACCAACTTAATTATATTCAAGAAATGGGCCAACACTGGTTGTAAATGATGTGACAATAATCACATTTAGGTCGTTATAAAATCCTCTTAGTATTTTTGTCGATATTTCTGTTATAAAATACAGACAGAAAAGTGTTTGAAGTATATACAGGGTGCTACAAATTCTTGTGGGTATTAAAGGCGGTTTCGTCCTCACCGCAAAATCTGCATTCGATGGTCCATTGTAGTTTCCTATTCGCTGAAGGTGTTTTTTTAAGTGACAACGGCCTGATAATAAGCCAGTCACTTGTTTTAACTGGGTACGCGTCAGGAGTAGCCTTCCAGTTGATAGTTTCTTTGAAGGTTTACCAATAACGGACCAGGTGTACTGTTCCATCCAGACAGATGTTGTTGTCGCGCGTCGGTCTAATGTTGTTTTAGTGACCTATTGTCGTCGGCTTAATTCGCAAAATGCGCAACTCCGATTCTTAAAAATTTCCAGGAAACGCTAAAAACTGATTTTTCTGCTTTGCAATAGAAACATTCAAAATGCGCATCTCCTGTACTCTGGATGTGTTTACCACCAAAATATACTATAGGCAAACCGCGTATCTCCAATACATGTGGCGAATTTGCACATTATTTAACAATTACAGTAAGATTAAAATTATGTATCAAATAATTAAAAGTGTCACTTACCTAGTAACAATTTACTTATACAAGAAATCACTTAAATAACTGCAATAATCACATAAATTTGAGGAGCACAATGTGCGCTCTATACAACAATATGCGGACTACTACTGGAGTTACGCACTCTGCGATCGCGGAACTGGTAGGGATGGAATTACGAAGTTTTCTATTGTGCGGATATTAAAAAAGGCAATACAATTTTGGAGATCCGAACTATTCTTTCATATGCGCTATATTTATATAAATCGAATGACATCAAATTTTTAATTTCACCCAAATGTGGAGTTACGCATTTTGCGAATTAAGCCGAGGTTGTGCTATTCCAAGGGCGGGTCAGGGCCCCTGGAATTTCGAGCAAATCCGGCTCGAGCCAGTTTATCTGCTTTTTTATTGCCTTTTATCCCAGAGTGACCAGGAACCCACAGGAGTTCAACATTGTTCTTCCCAACTACCAGGTTTTTCAGGTCGTATAGAAGTCCGTATTAAAAACAAAATGAATTGACAGAGTGTAGAGAAAAGTAAAGAACGAAATTTCGAATTTGGAAACTAATAACTATATCTCGTAGAAAATAAAAAACCGGCAAAAAAATAGTGTTTTTGTTTTTTTTTCCAAGAGGCGCAAAGACAACTGAAAATTTCGGCTTTTTTCAGAAATCCCTTATCCTAAGGAATTCGGAATATTTACAATTTTCCTTCACTAAAGCATTTAGCCACAAAATACGCAGCTTTGCCTGAATTTAACCATCGTAGTTTTGCAAAAGCTAGAACTGTTGTAACTAAATAATATTTACCTTTGATCCAGAAATTACAGCAATATTCCCATTCCCAACCGATTCCACTTCCTTAAACTCATCAGCATAAGCAACATAAAGTCTTCCGACTTGCTCCGATTCGTCCCTCTGAACACTATAAATTTTCTGTCCTTTTTTAAGAGCTCCATTATAGATTCTAACAAAAACCAGTGGTCCACCCCGCTGTTTATCATGTTTTACCTTAAAGGCTCGTCCACAAAAATTATCATCAAACGCGGAAAATACTTTACTGCTGCACGTAGGAGAAGGCAAATAGAGAATAATTGAATCCATTAAGGATTGCACACCAACGTTTTTATAGGAGCTTCCAAGTACAACTGGTACCGCAACCTGAAACATTGTAAGATATTTCTTTACTCTGAGCATCTAAAGCGATGGCGGCCATTTTGTTTTGCGAGCGCACACATTTTGGCTTAAATAAAGTAATTAAATAAAATCATGTATCTAATAGCGATCGTCACTGTCAACCAAAAATACTTTGTTTTGCAAAAGTTCGTCTTTTTGATTCAACAAATGAAAATTAAGTATCTTTATAACAGACCATGTTTAACCTACCCTATCTTCAGTAATCTTCTGGAGAGCTTTGACAATATCAATGCTAGAAATACTGTCAAATGACTCAGAAGAAATCACCTTATTTGCTAATTCGTCATTATAATCGGTTAATTTTTCGATAAGTTTCAGACGAGCTTCTTTAGCCTTTGTAAAGAGCTCAGGAAATTCATTTTCTGTTAGATCAATTTTGGTCACCTGTTTTTCTTTACGAGAACCATACTTTATTAGTTCTAAAGATAGAACATCTACTACACCTAAAAAAAAAACAAAATTTTTGTTTTTGATGTCTGTATTCAATCTAACAAAAAAATGTTAGCCGCGTGCAAAAACTACCATTTCTAAAAAGTTCTGTTGAAGTCGCTATATATGTAGACGACGTATTTGGATGAATACTAAAACAGATATTATTACCCCCCTCCCCCTATTTGGAACGCACATCGTTTTAATCAGATACTACAATTTCAATTACCGAGATATGATTGGTCAAAATTGTATTGCATGGCATGACCCAGACTTGCCAAATTGGAAAATATAGAAATTATGTCACTGCATCAATTTCAAGAATATTTTATTTGCAAAGACAATTGAAGGGTAATCTTTTACTTTATACAGTGAGGACCTAAAGTCCGTCCCCCCCCCCCCTCTAACTTCTAAACCGTTCGGTATATTTTAATGAAATTTTGAACGATAATATTTGAGCAAGTCTTGCACTTTTTGACATACCAATGACAGCTTTAAATGTCAAGATGACAGCTGGGTCCGCTTTTGGAATATTTTTTTAAATGGAACACCCTGTATATTTTTACATTTTTAAATTCCACATAAAATTATAATTATTTTTTATTAAATGCATTATTAGTCTATACTTCATAGTTTCCGAGATATTGACTCTCGAAAAGTGAAATTTTTGAACTTTTACAGCTTATGACCTTCTAACAGTACGTCTTAGAGCAAAACGGCTTACATGTCCCTATCTTCAATTTTTATGATCTTCCCAAAAAAATCAACTTCCGGTTAAACCGGATGTAACTCGAAAGCAGAAAATATAGTTGTTCCGGTTTAACTGGAAGTTGATTTTTTGGGAAGATAATAAAAATTGAAGATAGGGACATGTAAGCCGTTTTGCTCTAAGACGTACTGTTAGAAGGTTATAAGCTGTCAAATTTCAAAAATGTCACTTTTCGAGAGTCAATATCTCGGAAACTATGAAGTATAGACTAATAATGCATTTAATAAAAAATAATTATAATTTTATGTGGAATTTAAAAATGTAAAAATATACAGGGTGTTCCATTTAAAAAAATATTCCAAAAGCGGACCCAGCTGTCATCTTGACATTTAAAGCTGTCATTGGTATATCAAAAAGTGCAAGACTTGCTCAAATATTATCGTTCAAAATTTCATTAAAATATACCGAACGGTTTAGAAGTTAGAGGGGGGGGGGGACGGACTTTAGGTCCTCACTGTATGAGTACTTGCATAGACTAAGGTTTAAAAGATACTTATAGCGTACCCGTTGCTAGGATTTCGAGTTTGGGGGAGCTCACAGGAAAAAATATAGCACCAAAACATTTGTAAACGACCACTAATACTTGATTATGGAAACAAAACAATGGGCCTTTCCTCTATAACCGAATTTATCATATTTAGCACTGACATCCTAAAATATAACCTAATGATAATCTAGAGATGCTACGAATAGTGATTTGGCCGAATACCGAACATTCGGCCACGCTCTCGGCCGAAGCGCCGAGTATTCAGCTGCAGAATATTCGGCGAAAGGTATAAGCATTTCGCGCATAGCAAGTTAGAACCTGTCTCAAACCTTTCCTATAAACAACTAAAAAGCATAAAGTTTGAAAATATGAGATCAGATATAGGGTTTTCTATAGAAAAAAACTTTAAATATAAAAGTTTTAGGATTATTTCTACTACAATGCCGAAAAAAATAAGCAAGTTATGTTTATTAAATGAAACACCCTGTATATATTTTATTAAAATTATATTTTTTTTTTCCTGATTCCAAAAATACAAAGTTTGTCTGTTGCCTCTAGCCATTTTTAAGATATTAACGATAAAAAATTGAATTAAAAATATATTATTTTGTGAAATTTTAAATTAAATTTAATGCAAATAAAACAAAAATTACAGGACCATGGAAAATTATTGATATTCAATATAACCCCCTTCATTTATTATACAATTTGAATGTAGAATATCCCATTTATTGTTATGGATGGTTTTATTCGTTTAATACAAGCAAATAATGACAAAAATGTTATAATAACAACGGTTTCAATGGCGACAGACTTTGTCATTTGATTTCCAAAGCATTCTAGAATAAAAACTAAATACAACTTTTTAAAATTTTGATCGTTTATATCTTAAAAACGGTTGGATTTAATATAGACCAGCTTTGTATTTTTGGAAATAGAAAAAAAAGATCTATAATTTTAATAAAATAGATACAGGGTGTTCCATTTAAAAAACATAACTTGCTTATTTTTGTCGGCATTGTAGTAGTATTTTGATAATTTTTTGCTATCTCTTATGGTTTTCGCTTTAAATAGGGCTCTAAATATAAAAGAAAACCCCGTACTTAGTAAGTCATCCCATTATCTGCGTAAATCTTTTATTTGCCAGTTGTGAGATCGATTATAATGGTAACCTTGTTTTGATAAGGTAAATAGAAATGAAGAGGAGACACTCGAGATACAATAATTTAGGTAGATGCCGGAGGATTGACTTCAGTCCCAATCCCTGCGACTGGTCGATTTGTGTTGTGATGTAGATTCGCTGGTTTCGCAAGTGTTTATTAGAGAGCGTATTTTGATGGTAAATATTTTAAAATTTTAAAACCTAAAACCATATAGAAGTTTCTTTCACTATGCGACCGGATAAAAATCCAATTTTAGTAAAAAAGCCCATTATTGTAAAATTTAATGTTACTCTGGTCAATGTGTATTAAAGTTTACAATTTATCGAGCAATTTATATTTTATTAATAAAACTTGATAATTGCGAGGGAGAAAAGGGGGGGGGGGGGGTTGGCTCTAGCGGAATTACCATATATTTTATTATTTTGGACTGCTGGCAACTGAAGTAACAGAGTGGGTACATCCAATTTTTTCTCTATTGAGGCACAACACATATGAATATCAGCATCACCTCGGTCCATTTTATTAACATAGACTATGCGTGGTATTTTATATCGATCCGCTTGCCTCCATACTGTTAAAGTCTGGGCCTCGACACCTGAAAAATTTCAAAATAAATTTTATAAATCAGACGTGTTTTCCTTTTTTATTTTAAAACTCAAAAACCAATAATATATAATAACCATATTCACTATAAGCATTGAATATCAAACTATAAGAATAGCGGATTTTCGAGAAAACTTGACAACCCTGGTTTAGACTGTATTGGAGACAGTTTGGCCGCCATTATGGAGTTGATCGTAAATCTATAGTTATAAATGCAGCGCCTCGGCAAGAGATGTCTCAAATTCACTGATGTGATGTCGTGGTGTAGCCACATATCGTATTTTATTGGAATTTTTTTAGGATTTAAGCATTTTTAACAGACAATAAAATAGGAGGTTCTCAATTCCAGCCGAATGTAATTTTTTTGATAATAATATGTACATTGATTACTCCGTGGTAATTGGACCGATTTTCATAATGATTTTACCGTTGCATTAGGTGTTAAATGTTATACAAATAAAAGTAGATAAAAAGCGACAGCAAGTACCTATAGCTATTTGTAGTTGGGTCGAAAACTCACTAAGTCACTCAATGAATTGTGCATATATATACAGGGTGATTCGCGGTGGATAAAACGTTATACGTTTCTGACGAACCAGTAAAGGAATCGTTCTGAAAATTTGGTCGCCTACATAAACGGACATGCTCTACCAACCTAAAATATTTTAACAATACAGTGTTGCCGCTTCCACACAAAAAAAAAGTAACTCCGATTTTTTAAATGCAGCACCATATATTTTATTTTATTTTCGAAACCCCCATTACTTTCCTTACAATTTTTATTAACCATATTCTATACTTATCTCTTACCGTTTCTAAGATATAAATTAATTTCAGTTTTTTTTGTTCGAAAACGTCACTTATAAAAATGCTGATAATTTTGAACTCTAAAACACTGAAACCCTGAAATTTGGAAAATAGTTAACTAATACCATAGGGCTCTTTGCCCTAGTCCCAAATCTTAGTTGCAATATAACAGGGTGGTTGAAAAATACACTTATTCTGATAACTTGAAAAATTGACCATAAGTCCTTTTTTTTCAAATGTAACACCCTGCATATTATTACGGATTTGAAAAGCTGCTAAAATTTCACTTAATTCTTGTATATCATACCTGTACCTAACTAACTAGTTTAACCATTTTTTTGACGTATTAAGCATAATTTGTAAAATTTTCTATACAATTCAATTTTTATTCGGGCATAAGTAAGTTAGCCATGACAAAAACTGATGTTTACGTATGTTACTATGGTTAACGTTTTGACATTTCATTAAGTTTAGATACAAGATAGAAATACACTTTAAAGTCATGGAAGAAAACTATACAAATGCAGTTCTTATGAATTTATTTATTTTGTTTGGACAATGTGTGTTTGCATTAACATGCAAAAAACATTAAAACTAAATTTGTCTTGAAATCCATGCAGTCAACACCCGCATATTAAAATGTTTGGATGTAAACGGCCAGCGTTTTGAACATCTGTTAAAATGGCATTTTATTAGTTATAATTTTAGTAGTCTTTTATTATTTTACTGCCTAGTTAACATTTAATAAAATTGTTCTGGATCCTTATGAATTTTCTAAGATTGATTGGCGGTATATTAGAGTACAATTAGTTAAACTTTATACATATTATGTCCTGGCGATAATGCAAATACACATTGTCCATTATAAAATAAATAAATTTATGAAAACCGCATTTGTATAGTTTTCTTCCATGACTGTATTTCTATCTTGTATCTAAACTTAATGAAATTTTAAAACGATAGCCATAGTAATATACGTAAACATTAGTTTTGTCATGGCTAACTTACTAATAACCGAATAAAAATTGAATTGTATAGAAAATTTTACAAATCATGCTTAATACGTCAAAAAAATGGTTAAACTAGTTAGTTAGGTACAGGTATGATATACAAAAATTAAGTGAAATTTTAGCAGCTTTTCAAATCCGTAATAATATACAGGGTGTTACATTTGAAAAAAAGGACTTATGGTCAATTTTTCAACCACCCTGTATATTGCAGCTAAGATTTGGGACTAGGGCAAAGAGCCCTATGGTATTAGTTAACTATTTACCAAATTTCAGGGTTTCAGTGTTTTAGAGTTCAAAATTATCGGCATTTTTAAAAGTGACGTTTTCGGAAAAAAAAACGGAAATTAGTTTATATCTTAGAAACGGTAAGAGATAAGTATAGAGTAGAGTTAATAAAAATTGTAAGGAAAGTAATGGGGGTTTCCAAAATAAAATAAAATATATGATGTTGCATTTAAAAAATCGAAGTTACTATTATTTTTGTGTGGAAGCGGCAACACTGTATTGTTAAAAATATTTTAGGTTGGTAGAGCATGTCCGTTTATGTACGCGACCAAATTTTCAGGACGATTCCTTTACTGGTTCGTCAGAAACGTCTAACGTTCCATCCACCGTGAATCACCCTGTATAATAAATACTATTTTGTAAAAATATATTGAAAAAAGTTTGTACATATTATGCACATGACAACTTCGTAGGCATAACATTATTGCGCATTTTTTTCATAATTCGCTTTAAACTTAAGTCGACATAAATAGACCACAACATGTAAAAATTGGTAAAAGTATAAGTATACCAAAAATATTTAACTATGGAGTCCCACAAGGCACAGTCTTAGGACCATTGTTTTTTAATATATATATAAATGATATATTTAAACTAAATTGTCAAGGTAAATTACACAGTTTTGCTGATGATACTGTAATTTTTTATGAAGGATTGAATTGGAATATTGTAAAAAATATAATTATTGATGATTTTATTAAAATTAACAACTGGTTTAATAATAATTTATTAACAATAAATTATAATAAAACAAAATACCTCCCATTTACTTCTTATAAAAGTAATTTACCAAATAATATAAATACTATAAATATTAATGATAATATAAAAATTGAACAAGCTGAAAATATTAAATATTTAGGAATAATTATTGACAAACATTTAAAATGGAATTTACATAGTGAATATATTACTAAAAAATTGAGAATACTTATACCAAAATTTAGACATCTTAAACAATTTTTAGATATTAAACATTTAGAACACATATATTATTCATTGGTACAAACGCAAATAAATTATGGAATATTAGGTTGGGGTGGAATAAATAAAAATAATCTCCGTAATATTGAAATTATTCAAAAATGGATTTTAAAAATTATTTATAATAAAGAATATTTATACTCTTCTGATATGCTTTATAAAGAAAGCAAAAAAATGGATACCCGACAATTATTTTTTTATAACATATTAATCTATCTTTTTAAAAATAAAAATAAATTAAATTTTAATATTCATAAATATAACACTAGAAATATAAATAATATAACGTTAAAAAATAAAATCAACAAAGTTATAGGTCAAAAACATTTTTTAAACATAATTCCTTATATTTTTGATATTCTCCCAAAATCGATTAAAGCAATTAAATCTATGATTAAATACAAACAAGAAATTAAACTATGGATAATAAAAAATCAAAGATATTTTTTCAATAATATTATGGATAAATATTTTAAAATATAAAATATATTATATATGATTGCGTACATTATTGTGATATATTATATTATATTATATTATTGTGATACATAATATGTATAAAATTCATTATATTCATGGATATGAAATTATAATACCATAATTATTACTCACTACAAGTAAGACTTCGTGAGTTTCATTATATTTCATTTTAGTTTATTCAAAGTTATAATTTAAAATTTGCAAATATTTTATTATATGTAGGTACCTATATTTATTGAATAAACTTTTTATTATTATTATTATTATTATTATTATTAATTATTATTATCTCTATTTTTTAAAATTTGATAGAAGAATAATATCAACTTATACAATAAATCATGTCGGTATATTTTCGTTCTAAGAATATACAGGGTGGCGCACCGAAAACTTTCCACCCAGGTTTATTTTCTTGTTAATAAATGAATCAAAATTCGCTTGAACACGGAAACCTTAGTTCTCAGGGGGACATATTTTTTTGCTAATTTCATCCCCCCTGCTGGAACCCCCACGACGGGGTGGCTTCCACCCTTAAAATCTTAAATCGAAAGGGGGGTCGAGTGACACCTTATTTGAAAGGGAATTGAATTGCCTTTCAAACGCGACCTTGCTCGTTTAAATCGAGTAAATAGTTACTGAGAAATAGAGCTAAAAAGAAAAAAAAATTAAAAGTAATAACATTTGTTACCGCTTGTATCAATCAAGTAAATGTTGAAAATGTCCACCTCCAACCTCCATGCAATTGTAAAGGCACTGTTCAAAATGTTCGCGAACATTATGGAGCATTGCGGGAGTTATTTGTCGGCACTCGTACACTATTCGTTGTCGCAAGTCTTCCAAAGAATTCGGTTGGGTTGCATAAATTTTAGACTTTAAATGTCCCCACAAAAAAAAAGTCCAGTGGAGTCAAATCAGGCGATCTTGCAGGCCATTCAATAGGACCTCTTCTTCCAATCCATTTTCCAGGAAAATTTTCATGCAGAAACTGTCGAACATCAAACGCATAATGCGGGGGTGCTCCGTCTTGCTGAAAGTAAATATTTTCGGGCCGATAACGGTCATTTTCTTCTATGGCATTCGTTAAAGCAGGGTTAATAGTGGTCTCTAACAGGTTCAGGTAAATTTCACCTGTTAAATTTCCAGGTATAAAATACGGCCCAATAATTCGGTCCCCAAAAATTCCAGCCCACACATTTAATTTTTCGGGATGTTGAGTATGCACTTCTCTAAAAATTCTAGGGTTGGAATCCGACCAATATCTGCAATTTTGTCGATTGACAGTACCGTGAAGAAAAAAAGTGCATTCATCGGAGAAACAAATGTTGAAAATAAATTGTGGATTGCGAATGATCATTTCACTAATTAATTCGCAAAATTGCAAACGACGATCGTCATCATCTTCATTAAGTTCATGAACCAGTTTTATTTTATAGGGATGAAACTTATGCATTTTTAAAGTACGCTGAACCGTTCTACGCGAAACACCCGATACATCTGACACTTTCCTCGTGCTAAGTGTGGGATCGATGGCAATATGACCCAAAACTGCAACTTCTACAGCTTCATTTCTTACAGGATTTTCAACAATCCTTTTTTTGTTCATCACTGATCCTGTTTCACGGAATTTTGCCACCAATTGTAGCACGTAAGTATGAGACAAGTGTGCACTTAGATGCAATGCATTATAAGACAGGGCGGTAGCTCGAGCACAATCGTTACTTCTAAAGAAAAGTGAAATAATTTCAACCCTTTCTTAAAGAGTATACGTCATTTTAATCAATTATTGAACACACTGATATGTAAGGCAAAATAAATTTTTATTCTTACTATGAATTTGATCGATGCCAAAAACAAACTGAGTTTTTTCGATTGAACAAGTAAAATTCCAAATCCCTTTTGTTAAGGTTGTATCCTTTTTTTGCGTATTTTATACCATTTAATTTGTTTACACTTAAGCACAATTTTTTTTACCATTTAATTTCTCGAAAGGTACTCAACCAAATTCAGGTCCGTAGCCAGTGGTTCTAAGCCAATTAAATTCCTTTTGAAATAAGCTATAGCTCGACCTTCCTTTTCATTTAAGATTTTAAGGGTAAAAGTCACCCCATATGCTCCATAATGTTCGCGAACATTTTGGGCAGTGCCTTTACAATTGCATGGAGGTTGTAGGTGGACATTTTCAACATTTACTTGATTGATACAAGCGGTAACAAATTTTATTACTTTTAATTTTTTTTTCTTTTTAGCCCTATTTCTCAGCAACTATTCACTCGATTTAAACGAGCAAGGTCGCGTTTGAAAGGCAATTCAATTCCCTTTAAAATAAGGTGTCACTCGACCCCCTTTCCATTTAAGATTTTAAGGGTGGAAGCCACCCCGTCGTGGGGGTTCCAGCAGGGGGGATGAAAATAGCAAAAAAATATGTCCCCCTGAGAACTAAGGTTACCGTGTTCGAGCGAATTTTGATTTATTTATTAACAAGAAAATAAACCTGGGTGGAAAGGTTTCGGTGCGCCACCCTGTATTTTTATTTAATTGAATACCTTTATTTGATTCATGGTTCTGGTAAAAATCATGGCATGTCATCTTACCCGATAAATACGAGCAAAATTTATAAGAAAACAAGCGCAATTTGCAATTTTTCTCCAAAACATTTTTTATTAATAAAAACTTTTCGTAGAAAAAAATAATTTGGTTTCAGGCTGTAAAAGAATGATCCCCCTGCCATATTACAAAGTTTTAACAAGGTAGAAAGCGTTATTTGCCCGTGGCCCACGGCTTCTTTTTAAGGTGGTTGTGGCTGACTATTATTTATTAGGACTATTTTAATGCATTTTCATTCAGTGTTTCCAAAAATTGTTTTGCCCTTATTTTGGATGTATGAGATATTTTGGGCATATTGTTGGACATGGTGTGTAGTGTTTATTTTTCATGAAAGTAAGTAAACATTTTTTTAAACAATTATGTATTAGACAAGCATGAGTCCAAAATGAATTAATATTTTATGAATTATGTTTTGGGGCGTAGATTAAATATCTAAACGAGTTCTTTAGTGTAAAAGCTTGTATAGTTTTTAGAATACTTTTGAATTTTTTTTTTTCAGAGTTTATATGTTAATTTTGTTATAATTCTACCTTTGTCCGTCATCTGTCCCTGCCATAGATACGTATCTTTTAAGATGACTACTACATTTAAAGCGAAGATAATACAGAGTGGTATAAAGCACCTCAGATATTATGTTAAAAAATAATGCACCCTGTTCTATTATTATTTATATCAAACTATATGCATTTGACTTATATAAATTTATTGTTGGTTTTAAATAGTCCTGCCCTGAGCAATGCTCAAGGTGTATAAACATGTTACATACTAGACATTTCTAGTGCGTCACTACGTATGACAACGGCAGTTATTACAAACTAACGTGACGGCTACTATAGTCACTGTGTCACTGACATAAATATTGGACATTAAACGTTTATAGTATAGTTGCAACAATTGCTTTCATGAAAATAGTATTGCTGTTATACCACTTATGAAACATTGATATAGCCTTTCTCAATAATGTTATACTTATTTAAATACCTTCTATAAAATTGTGTTTGCAAATAATAATAGGTACTAATATAAAAATGCGAAATAATATATTATGCTCAAATGCGTCATATATTATAAGGAAAATATCAAATATAGATATATCGGCAAACGGGTAATAATATAAGGATGCAATCAGCTTAGCAAACACAAAAAAAAAATTAAAAATTATAGAAAAAAAAATAGCAATCAATACTTTAATATATCACCTGGTACCTGCAGAACCATCCAAGATCACTACAACCCCGTCCAGTACATTTAACGTTTGCTCAACTTCCATGGTAAAATCAATATGCCCAGGCGTATCGATCAGATTAAATTGATTGCCCTTCCAAAAGAAAGTCACAGCTGCGGAAGTAATGGTAATTCCTCGCTCTCGCTCTTGTTCCATATAATCAGTGACCGTATTACCATGGTGTACCTCTCCCATATTATCTATTAGTCCAGAATAAAAAAGCATTCTCTCTGTGGTAGTAGTTTTTCCTATAATGCAGATAAATTTGAAATTAGGTTAAAACAAAACCTTCTTTATACGCCAGTTTGTTAGGTTGCCATGTACGATAGACCGGCTCGGTAGGGTGTACAAGTAACCATACGGTAGCAACTTGCCAGGGGCCTGCTACGAAAAAAATAATAATACCTTGATGGATTGAGTAGTCCGTTACTTTGTGATATTGTATATTAACAAAAACAATATGAATGAATAATTTACTTTGTTATAATATCACTTTATTTAAAATATTAATGACTACAATTTCGTAGTTCATTATTAAATAACAAATTTTGTATTACATTGTTGAACATCCTTTGTCAAACCTATTTATATAATGGTCACCGTAGTTTTATGGTATTCAGTTTGCAGGGGCGGCTCCTAATGAAGGGCTCTGGGGCGCCGCCCTCCCTGCAATTATTTCAAACAGAATCCAAAAATACTTAAAAAAACAATAAGGCAATGTATGTAAGCATCAATCAATTAAAATAATTCAAGCCAAACATAGCCATATTCCAACGGGCAAGTTATACTGAATGAGCATTTTCTATTCGCACATCGCACAAGCAAGCTCGGGCGGCCGATTATCCGTCCCGCTTCAACGCGACTATTAAGTCGGTTGCCATGACTACGGAGGCGTGACGTCACCTACACATCGCACAACGGCTGCACGGATGGGGCTTCAAATTTTCCGTCCAACAACAGCTGTTCGCGTTTCGACCTCTTTCGATGCCGCTGATGTTTTGTTTTGACTAATGTATTAGTTATATAAAGTTGGAAAATTTCGTCTAATATGCAGCTATATTGCAATGATGTCAATCGAAAAAGCGATGGTTCGGGACAAAGATAATTTTAATAACAAAGTCAATGAGAAATTTATTTCCGAAAAAAAAATTAAGATTTGACGTTCCCTTCAAAAAATAATATTTGTTAGTGTTATCATTTGCTATGTTTAACAAAAATAAACGATTTTATTATAGTTATCAGCATTAATTAAAGCCAGCGCCCCCCCCCCCCCCCCTGACTTGCTAGTCACGAGCCGCCACTCTGTCAGTTTGATAATGTAGTAGTAGTACGAAACTGCAGTCATTAATACTTTAAATAAAGTGATATTATAACAAAGTAAATTATTCATATTGTTTGCTTTCGTGAATCATACATTATTTTAAAAATGTACTATAATACAATAATTATTAATACAGCTTTGAAACATATTTTTTCCAATAAAATCTACAATAGCTCCTGTATAGCTTTTGCGAAACGTCTGTAATACATTTTTACCACATCAACGTTCCTAATATTCCATTATTTATAAGGTCTTGATCAGCAGCGCAGCTGATTTATTATTGTCACCTAAAGTCTCGCTCTTCACTTACTTGACCGCCAGTTGACGAAACACACACGAACTCATGCTCGACATTTTGAGGACAGTCAATAGCAAAAATTAAAGTTTTAGAAAACATAGCAAGTTTTTCCATAATTAAAATATGCCTACAATCTGTTAAACCACTTACATTTCAGGAATTAAGATAGTGCATCATGGATTTCTAATTTTTTGCAAAATGTGGAAGGTGTGAGTGAGAAAAGCGAAAATATACTAGATTTTTATGTTTATTAATTGAGGGTAGGTAATTTTCCTAATTTTTTTAAAAATTGATGGTTTCAGATGTAAATTCAGATGCTTCCTTTCTTGGCAACAACGCGGTGGAGCTACGCGGAGGCGTGATCTTACAGCGAGAACTTAACCGAGTTTTGCATAATTTAATATTCAATAATTTAAAAATTAGAAATGCGACTAGAAAAAAATAAGAATCCCCTTAACACTAACTGCAGGATCATTTACATTGAAATATGTTATTGCACCAATTGTGTTTTACCTGTGAGTAAATACCACGCAATGTACAGTGACGTGAATTACACCCTCGCAAACCACGAGGGGGTCTACCGTCAATTACGCTTAAAGATCCTTCCCCCCCACCCAGTACTGACTTTACCACTAAATTTGATATTGAGGTATTTACTTATTTTAAACAGCAAACAAAGAAAAGTAAAAATATTTGCTTAGCTAAGTTGTTAAGGTGGAATTCTCAACGTCATTCCATCTATTGCCAACCTATAACCTATTTCGCGTTGATTTTTTGAGTTTAATATTTTAATAACTAACATTTAAAGAAAATCAATCTCGCCGGTACATTATTTAGATAGTATAGTATATGTTACAAAAATATCCCGAAAAATATCAATTTATTGCTAATTTTGGGAGAATTGTATATTGAAACAACAATGACATAATAATGTTAAAAAGAATCTTACCCGATATTTTTCGCTCTACCTAAACAATTTATAAAATTCCTTAATATTTATTTAATATGTCAATTATTACCCATAGAATATGCAGTCGATATTGATTTTATTTAAATTTTGTGTAAAGCTAGAAAAATAAATAAATCTACGCAAAATAGGTTATAGGTTGGCAAGCGTATTGATACTCCCGCCTTAAAGGAACGCTTCGCGAACATCTTTTTGTATAGTACGTATGCGAAATAAAGAGGGGCATACTTAACCGCGGAAAGGGGAAGGAAAAAATCTTTGCTGTGCTAAGTTACATTTTTCAAAGGAACGCTCAACTTAGCTGTTGGCTTTGTTTTGCTATTTAAAAGAAACTTAAAGGAAATCTGTAAATAGGTACAACCTTCTTCCCCACCTAAAGTTTTGGTTACAGCGTTTATAATTAACAACGCAAAAACAGTTTAAAAATCGTTTAAATTAGTTGACAGTCAAATTTGATCATAATTTTAGTGATTTTATCATTGCTAGCAAGGTTTTTTGATAAAAAAAAGGAGCGGCACCCAAGTGTACGTGTACAAAGTCGGACTAACTTGTACTTGTAACCCATTCTAGCTGAGCTGGAAAATTGCCCAAGATCGCAGACGCCACTGAAAATAGTAAAAAAAAGAAGAAAAATTGAGGTTATGATACTCTTACCTTGGTTACCTTTCGAGCTTTTCAAAAAGATAACTTAGAAATGTGATAGATATTAGATATAAAAAAATGTATTTTTTGTGATCAAGTAAATAGCAACAATGTTTAGAATTATGAAAATTGTTTTGAATCGGTCTACATCTGCTACGATACACAATCATATTTCAAAATGTGCCTACTTGCAAAAGTTTCAGTTTGGAAATGAAAAAATTCAACACTTTTCGCAAAAAACCCGGGGTAAATCTACAAGAGATTTAGGTAAAGGAATAGGTCCGGTGACATGGCGCAACCTTGGTATCACGTCCGCATTGGGGGGTGCATTACTTGTATTTATGTGGTACCTTAAAAAAGAAAAAGAAGCAGCACAGGAGAAAGAGCGAAAAAGAATGTTGGGTAAAGCTGCTATCGGAGGCAACTTTGAACTTGTCGATAGCTCCGGAAATTTAAGAAAAAGTGGGGAATTTTTGGGCCAATGGCTGTTAATTTATTTTGGATTTACGCACTGTCCAGACATATGTCCTGACGAGTTGGAGAAAATGGCTAGTGTTATAGACACCATAGATGCTGATAAAGACCTTCCAAAAATACAACCATTATTTATATCGGTGGATCCAAATAGAGATACTCCTGAAATTGTAGGCAAATATTGCAAGGAATTTACTCCTAGGTTGTTAGGTTTAACCGGTAGTGAAGAACAAGTTTCCAAAGCATGTAAGGCATATAGAGTATATTTTAGCGCAGGGCCCAAAGATGAAGATAGTGACTATATTGTGGACCACACAATCATCATGTACTTAGTAGATCCTGATGGCCAGTTCATTGATTATTATGGCCAAACCAAATCACCACCTGATATAGTCACATCTTTTAAAATCCATGTTTCCAAATACAATCACAACAACAAAAAAAGTTTTTTTGCCTAAAGGTTTAAATAATATTGAAAATAACTGTTTCATTTAGGTACTTATTTTAATGTGTAACGGAAATAAAAACCCAAATCCAGTGCAAAACAATGGATTAACACGGTGAGCAGAAGTCCACATTGGGAGTAGAGTAGATGTCATTATATACTTTCTGATGCTCCCTACTATAAGGTCATTAAGCTCCCAACTGCAGATGTTATACTTAAAGTGCATTTAAAACAATTTAAAATATTCAAATGTGTTTAGATATTGGAATTAACACAGAAATAAGGCATCTATTTTAAAGAATATAATTATATAAGTGGTTGACTTTGTCATCGACATCATGAGTACATTTTATATCAGTACAAGTTTAGTATTAAACAAAAATTACTTATTTCTTTAAAAATGGCTTTTATAATACACATTAGGTACTATCAGTATTGGCAACCCCCAAAGATGGTAAACATAACTCTGTAACAGAGAGCCAAAGCATGTTAAGTAAAATAAAAAGGTTCTTAATTTAACGTAATGTGGCTTTGTACTACTTTCATGTAATACATACATAAAATTCACTAAGTTGTGTTTAGAAAATGTTTTACTTTAGGCTTTAAGATGTTAATTTTGTATTCTGAATAAAAAGTCAAAAATAATTTTACGATAAATAAGTTTTGTGTAGTTTATATCCCACCCAGTATCCCAATAATTTGCTCATGCCTGTGCAAAGGGAGACAAGTCCAAAAAAGTAGCTTTTGAGTTAACTTTAAAAAATGCATAGCAGGATTTCAAATTTTGTTTGTGTGCAAAGAGACAATTCGTATTTTATTGTGTAAGCAAAGCTATCTTAACTCGTCGCTTAAATAAGTGTAAACGGAGTCATCGCGAGTTGTCTCTTACCGCAGTAATATATTTTGTGTAGGTGTCTCCTTCCGCACTTTAAGTGATGTTATGTTTGTACTTTGTATTTCTTGATCCTGCGGTATTTTATATCTTGTTATTTTTAGTATTTTAATAAATTAAAATATTGCTTTTGTTCTTAAAGTAGCTAATCAATTCCAAATATTGTTGTAGATACAGCAAACTGTCATCGGGATACGGGATTTAAGCGCGTTTTATGGCATTTAAAATAATAAAGTGAGATTATGCCATCAAAAAGAGCCAAATTCCTAGCTGAACCAGGGTTACCAGACGTCCCGATTTTAAGATTTTTTCACATTGCACGGCAAAAATCCCGATTTTTCCGATTTACACGTCGAAAATCCCGATTTTTGAGGAGATTTGCATGTTTAAAATCCCGAATTTTAAAAAGTGCAAATTTAACTTTAACACGTTAAACGCCACGGCGGTCCCTAGGGCCCGCTCAGAGTTTATCCTACCACGCCACCGCGGGCCGTAGGGACCGCCAGGTACTAAAATGATTTTTCGTGCCTTGTACGCCAGCGGACCTCGATCAGACCTAGTTAAACATTATAGCCGGACCGCTGTGGCGTACAGGGAAAGTGTATTCACTCGAACTTTTTAATTCGAGATAAAATAAAAATTCTGTGGTAAAATTAAAAAATACATGTTTATGTTTTAATTAACTTGGCCTGGGGGGCCATTTCTATAAATTTACCATGGCGTTTAACGTGTTAATCAACAAATTTATATTAATTTTATATTTAAAGAAAAAAATTACATGTTCTTTAAACTTTTTTTGCACGGCATTTTTTTCGGATGTTTGTCCTTAAACAATTACAGTTTTTTTACTCAAATTCTTAAAATTAAGGTGGGAGTATCAACATGCTTGCCAACCTATAACCTATTTCGCGGATATTTATTTAATTTTTCTAGCTTTTACACAAAATTTAAATAAAATCATTATCGTCTTCATATTTTATAGGTAATAATTGACATATTAAATAAATATCAAGGAATTTCATTAAATATTTTAGGAGAATTGTATAGCGAAAAATATCGGTTAAGATTTTTTTTAACATTATTATGTCATTGTTCTTTTACTATACAATTATCCCAAGATTAGCAATAAAATGAATGGATATTTTTGTTATATGTCAGATATTACCTAAATATTGTACCGACGATATTGATTTTATTTAAATGTTAGGTAATCTAATAATAAACTAAAAAAAGCAACGCGAAATAGGTTATAGGTTGGCAATAGATGGAATGACGTTGAAAATTCCACCTTAAAACATGATACCCTTAACGTGCCACAAATTCCCGTGTCCCGCAGTGGGGTATATAAGAGGGGGGGAGGGTTATATTTAAAACGAAACGTAAAATTAAATCATTCATCATTCATTCATTTGCAATAAAGCAAGAAACCATTGAAATTAAATACAAATAGAACCAAAAAAGGGCGGCACCTAAAAACAAATTTGGCGCTTTATTTTAAATAGGTAATTGTTCCGCTTTTCCATTTGAAAAAATCTGGCAACCCTGAGCTGAACTAATAGGAAAAGCTGGTATAAGTGGTGGTAAGACAAATAATTATTATTTAGCACACCTATGGTTAAAATACAAATGAAGGCTTGAAATAAAAACCTGGCTAAGTGCCAAAAATTGTGTTAAAACTTGAAAACAGTGCTAAATGCCATCGCCAACAACTTATAAAACGTGCTATGTGCCAGGATTATCGTAAATATTCTTCCATTCGTTGAAAGATGGCGCGCTGTGTAAGTCCAGCACGCCGAATTAAATAGAAAAAATTGATTATCTTAAAACTTCAATTTTGGCACTTGGCCCGGTTTTTATTTCAAGTCTTCAAATATAGAAACCTCTTTTTTTGCTGGAATGTACATAATATCTCACTTTGCACTTGCACTAAATTCTTTGAAATTATCTCCCTTTGCACAAAGAAATTTATTATTTTGGGCCAGACTAAAGCTCTTGAATTGACATCTCCTAATTCAGATTCTGGTTTAAGTATTGAAAACAGCCTACAGCTACGTTTCACAGTTGAATATTTCCAACCAGATGAACACATCGCAGTCAAAAACCTGTCTCAAATAATGGAGGTTAAATTTTTTTCACACAATAAATATTTTAATACTTTGTTTGAATTTGATTAGGTTTTCACAGTGGCGCGCTAAGTTGCCGCGGCTAGCGAGAGAGTTATATGGCGAACGCTGCTTCACTGAAAATATATTTGCAATAAGCTAATGCAATTATTGCTTGAACCGAACGCGATCGCCAGCCGCGGCAATGATGTGTGTCACCTTTCACCTTAAGGGCGATGACACACATAGCGGTTTGTCCGACTCTGCACATATCTATGTGTGTGCCAAACACACAAAACTAAGGCGAAGTTTTGAAACCGCCTCGGCTCAGCATAATATGTCAGATCTAAATTAGAATACGGCTCCCTTATCTGGCACCCTATATACAACCGCTACATAGGTCAACTTGAGAACGTGCAAAGGAAGTTTGCTAAATACTACCTGGCATTCAGAAGCGATGGAGTCTTCCCTCGTAGAGGAATCGAACAAAACCAACTTTTACAAAGATTTCAATTACCCTCCCTAATTAATCGCAGAAACTTTACTTCCACACAATTTCTACTCAACATACTTAAGTCCCATATTGACTGCTCTGAGCTACTAGCTCAAATCAGCTTGTATGTTCCAACGCGCTCTACAAGATCTCCTCCTACATTTTTCCTACCTACCCCAACTACTAACTTTTTAATTAAAACACCAATATACAGGGGAATGGAGCTAGTTAACAATACCTGTGGTAACATTGACATTCACGAGCTGTCTACTATCCAACTCAACAAAGTACTAAAACACAAGTTCTTACTACAATACATAATACCAACTCAATTGCAGTAACTCTTATTCCTACTTTGTCACTACTTACTATTGTAAATATTATAAATTGTCTTTTAAATGGACGTCATGTATCTGTTAGACAATAAAGATTATTATTATTATTATATATTGCATCCGCCACTAGCTATTAACTTAATACCTGGAATTATATGCGACTGGTCAGACACCACGTTTCAAAACGTAGAATCAGTTTTTTTAAATCCACAAAAAATTGTTTAAATATTTGGGTTTGTACAGGGTAAAAAGGCAGAATGTCCATAATTTGAAAGGGCATAAGTTTTTTCACTCTTCAATTGGCATATACTTTATATACCTACATAAATAATGTTTGTACTAATTTTAGTGCAGATCACAAATCAAAGAAACATATTATTTTATAAAATAACAAATTTTGCTGATATGGGAAGTTCCATTTAATCAAGACTGTGGTTATTTTATAAAATATATTTTTGTGATGTGTTCCAGGCGAGGTAGGAAGTTAAAATTTTCCACATATCTAGATAATGCTATCAATGTGTAGGGAAAAATCTGAAATCCTAAAATTTTTAATAATCTAGAAGAGTTATAGAATTATTAAATATGCATATATTTCTTGACAAGATGGTGAACGTCGACCGAAAGGAGGATCGCATCAACTAAACGTGAAGGAGTGACTTGTTGCTTAGACTTGATCGCTTGAAATTTTGGCACAGCTTTCTTAATAGGAAAAAGGATAGAAGCCGGGGGAGTTAACCAAACAGTTTGAGGTTAGTGTTTGTGAAATTAAGACTTCACAAAATTGTCAAAATACCAACTGCTATTATGGCTATACGGTTTACACTTCTTTATTTCCCAAGTAGCAGCACGCTGTAAGCTACGTCAACTACATGGTAAATCTCTAATTTTCTCTTTATATGGACCAGCCTGTTTTACTCATAGCAGTCTACAATGTACCTCAAGACAAAGAGAGAGAGTGACATCTGGGTTTCGTTAATGAAAGTCAAATTGACAAGATGTTGACATCAGTTTTCAGTTTGTATATTATAAAAAAATTGTCAGTATGATAAATCAGTTCCAGGCGTCACTTAGGTCCTTATGCTTCCTATCTTAGGATCCGATAAAACGCAATTTTGCCGTGACCGGATAATTATCTGTGTCTAATCTTAAACATCCTAGAGAGCCATCCTTTCATGTTCATTTCCCAGGACGTCTATTCTCCAATTTAAGAGAAGTGAATGCTCTCTCGCGAGCAGGGACAATTCACATCATATCGTCATGGAAATGAATAGCCATTTTAAGTTTCAAGAATACAGTTTAATTATTCTTAGGAGAAAAACTAATCACTTCTCTTTAAATGATCATTCGCCTATTTCGAGAATAGACGTCCAGGTCTTGGTTCTTACTTCTGGGATTGGATATAAATTAGTAGGTACCTTGGTACCCGATATTTTGAATAGCTCTTCCTATTTCTGGCCAAGCAAGAATGGACATCCCCCTCTTTCCTTGTCCCCTTTATTTATATTCTTACCAGCATCTATATGAGCACTTATTCCTATATTTCTAATTTTTTCAATATTTGCACTACTGGGTAACTTTATGGAACTATATAAATTTTTCATAATAATACATGGTCCTGTTAAATAGGATTTAAAAATCATTTTGGCAGAATTCATTTTTAAATTGGAGTAAAGACGTACTGAAAAAGTGTAAATAAATCGGGAAATATTTTTAAAAAATTGCTAACCTAAAAACTCTTCTTTTGCGAGCAATGGCGCATCTACATCTACAATTTATAGATACTTTCCTTTGGCTTCTTTTAAACAGCTTTGGCAAAGTAAAAGGTACCTTCCATTTGCTTCTTTTAAACAGCAAAGTAAAATTCTTTGTTTAACCAAGTTGTTAAAGGAACGCACCCCTACTAACTTTGTATAAACGGCTGAATTCTTTTCACATTACTCTTGCATAGCACAACAAAGATTTTTTCCTCCCCCTTGCTGCAGTTGAGTATGCCCCTCCCTATTTCCAATACCAACTATACTAACTTGTTCGCGAAGCGTTCTTTTAACAACTTACCTCAGCAAAGGTAATTTACTTTGCTTAGCTGTTTAAAAGAAACATGGAAAGTACCAATCGCACGGGAAATGTAGAGGGGCATACTTAACTGCGTCAAGGAGGTGAGGAAAAATCTTTAGCTTTGTTATTTAAAAGTAACGTAATAGGCCAATACATCTAAAATTTTTGTATGGTCGACCTAGAACAAATTATTATAAAGATGAGACTAATGTAGAATGTTAGTGTTTTGGGTCATAACAAACATACCAAAAGTCCCCATACGTCCTCCTTGCATAACACCTTCAAATTCAGTCCGCCATCTTGGATTTTAGTACATTTTCTGGATATTAAAGAATAACTCAAAAACTAAGACCATTTCAAAAAAATTTAAAGAGTAAAAATCTGTTCCAAATTCAACTCCGCATCTTTTGGTGCGATACCTGTTTTTATTAAAAATTTCAGCTGCGAGATATAATTTTTTAAAACAAAATTAGGGATGAAAATTTCAAATCAAAGAGTTTATTTTCTCGATGTTAAAAAATAAAGGCAGTTTCGAACTATGTAAAAAGAAAACATTTATAATACCTACTGGTTTAATATTATATCTAAAAAAGATAGTTTATTTTTTTATACAACGGCCGAGTTAAAATATCGTATGCCAAAAATCAATTATTGTAATAGCGGCAAGTGATAGTCTAGGAAGATTATAGCCATAGTATACAACGACGACAGAGTTTCGTGACTGATATAATTGACTTTTTAAAGGTGGCCGTAGTTAATGTTTTAGGTAAGTACCAAAATAAACTGTTTTTAGATAGGTACAGGGTCTTCCAACGAGGACTGAACAGGGGCTCGTTTTTGAGCTTCCTTGTATTTAAAGAAAAATCCAAAATAGCCAATCGATGTACTTTTTCCTGCAGAACTCAAAAATGAAACCAAAAATTTGTTTGAACCAGAAACAAAAGAGTTACGATATGGATAAGGTGTTTTTTTAATGGAACATAGCTTTTTTTATACGATTTTTGAAACGAGTGATTTTTTTTTGTTCGTTCTGATAAAAATATTTAATATTGTGACAGCTATTTTTATTAAATTTTAATGTTTTATCCAGTATAATTTAACTTTGACCTGTTTGAAACATACACTAGGTAATAAAGGTATAATCACCTTTGAATCCTTCAAAGTCAAAAAATTTGACAAATTTACTATAATATTGCCGAGATGAAATATGCATTAGATGAGAGATTGCAGATTGTTATCTTGTTCTACAAATGCCAAGAAAATGCAAGAGAAGCAAGAAGAAGATTTATTGCAAATTTTCACAGAAATATATCCGTCAAGGATAAAGAACCTATTTGAGGAAAATAAAACATTACATGACAGAAAAATAAATCCAGAAAGGAATAGAAATCGAGACCGTGCCATTGTGAATTATTTTCGAGTAAATCCAACCAAATAAATTTCGGACGCAGTTCGGGACGTTCAATACGGCGGCGGTGTAAGACGCAGAAGAGTTACCCAAGGAACTGTTCACAGGACTTTAAGAAATCATAAATTTAAGTCTTATTATATCCTTCCACTTTAACATCTAACACCGTCACAAAAAGAACTTCGCTTCCAATTTGTTTCCCAAATTGTGAATCGTAAAGAAAACGAAGACCCTAATTTATTCAGAAATATCTTATGGACTGACGAAGCCACATTCACAACATCGGGGGTTTTCAATAGACATAATAGTCATCACTGGGCCGTTGGAAATCCAAGAAAATTTCAGACAATTAAATTTCAAGGAAGGACTTCATTCCATGTTTGGTGTGGCATAAAAAATAATAGAATTTTGGGACCAATATTTTTTAACGGGACTTTAAATGGACAGAGATACTACGAGTTCTTAGAAAACGAAATTGAGTACTTTTTGGAAGATTTACCATTGGAAGAATATCAAAATTTAATTTGGCAACATGACGGGGCCCCTCCGCATGCCGTGCGTGAGGTTACTCAATATTTAAACGGACGCCATGAAGAATGGATTGGTAGAAATGAAACCTATGCTTGGCCACCCAATAGTCACGATTTGTCAATATTAGACACATTTCTTTGGAGCCATTTAAAGAACGTGGTATACAAGCAGCGAAACCACGATATTGAAGAGATCATGCAGAAAAGTGTGAATGAAATAAATCGCCTTAACCAGGAAATCACAGTATAACAGCAAGTTTGGAAAGGCTACAAAGAGCTTATCGCACTTGTTTCGAGAACAACGGAGGTCACATTGAACAATTAAATTATTAATGTTTTTTTTTAATTAGTAGATATAGAATTGGATTTCTTTTTCGGTCATGTAATGTTTCATTTTCCTCAAATAGGTTCTTTATCCTTGACGGATATATGTATTTCTGTGAAAATTTGCAATAAATCTTCTTCTTGCTTCTCTTGCATTTTCTTGGCATTTGTAGAACAAGATAACAATCTGCAATCTCTCATCTAATGCATATTTCATTTCGGCAATATTATATAGTAAATTTGTCAAATTTCTTGACTTTGAAGGATTCAAAGGTGATTATACCTTTATTACCTAGTGTATGTTTCAAACAGGTTAAAGTTAAATTATACTATAATTTAATAAAAATAGCTGTCACAATATTAAATATTTTAATCAGAACGGACAAAAAAAAAATCACTTGTTCCAAAAATCGTATAAAAAACGCTATGTTCCATTTAAAAAAACACCTTATCCATATCGTAACTCTTAATTTTGTAGTTGCAGCAAATCAAATGTTTTTTGCTCAAATCTATGTGGAAAATGTAATGGAAATGCCTGTGATAACATTCCCCATTCCATAGAAGATTCAGATTAGAGAAAATATTATATTTTTTAATAAGATATTTTACCTTTAATTTTTCCTGCTAATTTTGTTTCTTTACGACAATGTCAAATGTTATTAGTTCCTATTATAGAATTTTTTTAAATTGATTTATTATTTTGTTCTAACCTAACGTTTTAAACAACCCCACTGAATACAATTAACTTAACATTTTAGTATTCCTACAATCATTATTTTATTAAAGGACAAAAGGCTGAAATTACTAAATAATTTCAGCTTTTTGTTTATAATTATTTTATATAAGTGAATTACAGAAATAATTTGGGGGTTAAAGACTACCATAGTTTATGTATTTTTTTATGCTCTTTAATTTTGATGTCTTCTTTTTTTTTTAAATATGGGTTAGTTTTTGAGTTAAACGGCTGTTTTGTTCAAAAATACCAAAAATCAAGATGGCGACCGAAATTTGAGGGTGTTGTGCAAAGCGGACAAATGGGGACTTTTAGTATGATAAAAAGGCCTTAAAACTCTAACATTTAAAACCAGTCTCCTCTTTATAATAATTTGTTTAGGGTCTACCCCTAGATGTAATGGCCTATAACTGGAAGCTCGGCTAACGTATGATAGTGTGGCGTGAGTTCCTCTTAGGGTGGGTATTATAAAAAAGTCAAAAGTTAACTTTAATTTTAACGATTAAGTAGGTTAAATTCGTTAGAAAAAATTACAGTTTTATAAAGCCCTAAATTCGAAAGTAAAAATAATTTTTTAACCCAACAGGATAGGACCTCTGCCACAGCCCCCTCTACTTGTTCGGGTTTGTTCGGGTTGAAAGTTAAGGATGCTGTGCCTCTGCCATCAATATAAATAATTTCTCTCTCTAAAAACTCTTGGTCGTCGGGGGCCTTCCACAATATTCATTATCAGTTAAAAGTTCTTTAAAATAATATATCATTTATATAATAATATTATCTCCTGCTAACATTACGAGATCTGAATTTAAAACACAAACAAGGAAAAAAAATTACGTACAGGTTATGTTGTGTCAACAAAAGTCTTCAAAACCGACCAAAAACTGTAATTTCACTAATTTTTAATATAAGTTAACTTTAATTGATACTTATTTTGTTCCTCCCAATAAAGTTAACATTAAAATTGTCATAACTTCAACCTGTGAGGTAATTTTACAAGTTAACCTTTGCTTCATCTGTCAATTAAGTTTTATAATACCCACCCTGGGGGCGTTCGAGTTCACGCCCGGCGGCAGAGAGTGCAGGGCGGGTTTCGAGTATCGTGACGTCAGAAGCGTGCATTTTGGAGAACTAGAGGGAATGGTCTAATCGAACGCGGGTTGAACTATTTGTTTTAAATATAACTTAACTTTCTTTGAAAATAACTTCACAGAATACCGAATACGTGAATAACTTTTTCTGGCGCCCCGGCGTTTTTTCTTGGTTATTTATTTGTCACTAATTTGTTCAGTTGACTTCTGTGATGGATATTTTGAGAATACAGGTTCTTCCATTTGCTCGCGATTTATTGTTTGACGAAGATGAAGATGTTGTAAAGCAAACATTAATAAAATAATTTAATTTTATCGAAAGAAACTGTCCCAAATTTTACAGATCTCATCCATTTTAAGAGAAATTTGAAAGCAACTAATCTCAGGAAATTAAAATTCACAGAGCTCAAATTTGAAAGTTAGGTTACAGTAATAATGACAGTACAATAGCCGTTAATTTGAATTAAATATTTGTTGCCCGATGTTCTCCACCTCTCTTGACCGGGAAATGCGGGCGCGCTCCGAGCAGATGCGCCGTGTTATCTCGAACGAAGAAGTTCATGCTCGGGGCTTCAAAACAGACACGCTAGGATCATTTCGGGTGCGCTCGGAGCGTTCTGTGCTTCTACTCGAACACCCCCCCATAATTACTTAAATAGCCAAGCAAGGCCAACGGTTAAGTTTAGCGTTCCTTTTAAAAATTTACCTTACAACTGCATAAATTTATTCCTCCAACCTTGCCACGGTTAAGTATGCCCCTCTTCATTTCTCATACAATAGGTATATACTTACCATTTGCTTCTTTTTAAACATCTAAACAAAGTAATATTTGCTGAGCTAAAAGTTGTTAAAGGAACGCTCCGCTAACAATTTCGTATAATCGCATAGAAATAGAGGACAAGGGAGGCTTTAACATGTTAGCTATAAGCAAGGATTTGTTTTGCTGTTTAAAAAAAGGAAAAGGGAAGTACCTTCCCAGGAGTAGTCCATTTCCCAATAAATAAACATTGTTTAAAAAAGTTAAATATTGATAGTAAAAATTACAAAATAAAATCTAAACGCCTAAGGCTTGAGAGCCAGGTCATCAATGATTTCTTCAGTTGATACAACTTTTTCCCTATGAACTAACGTCATGACAAGTTCATACTATGCCTCACTTTGGGTGGTAGTATTTCTTAAATACGTTTTTATCCGTTTTAAGGTGGCAAAAATGTTTTAAAAGTTTGTTAACATTCTGGTAAATGGTGACTACAAACTTACAAACAGGCTAGTGCCTGTCATTTGTTTTTTATTTCTGAATAATTATTTAAATATATAGAAAAAAACCCAAAGTCGTCTCCACGAATATATTAAAAAGTCAAATTAATGGGGTGTACATATTTCGGTACTAGAAAGTACCATCATCAGCACCAAAGGGCTTAAGTGCCACTTATACTAAGGAATGTAAAAAATTGTTAAAAATTAAAAACCATGAATGGGACTAATGCCCACTTGCACCAAACTTTTAAGAATACCTTAAGTTGCTCTTAGCTCTTAAGATGTAAAATTGTATAAAATCGCCTTGCACCAGCATTTAAGAAAGGCTTAAGATCGCTTAAGATTTCTTAAATTTAAGTCGCCGTTTTCGAGCCCTTAAAGTATTCTTAAATTATTCCTAACCTCAATCGAACAGTAATAAATACTAATTTTTGATATTTGGGGAAGATAGACACATTTAACGACGACTTGGAATTTTCAGAATTAATAGAAAATGGATTTCCTATAGAAGGTAATAATATATAATAAGTAAAATGTATAGGTACTTATAAAATAAAACATGTTTGTATTATAATAAATTTTGCAATATTTTTAATTAAAGGTATATACCAACATAAAACATAATAATGATTTTAAATAAATACTTTCCTCCTAGAATGAACTATTGTGAAGACACGGACAATACGACATTTTTTAAAAGATTCCGCTTAACCAAACCAACAACCAACCAAAGAAAATTTATAGGGTTTGTTCGAAACCAGTATATATCTTATATCTTCTTCTTACTTGTTTTTATTGTGCTAGTGCCGTTGGGCAACACACTTTTGAAAAAACCAACTATCTATGTTATTCTTCGGGAAATCGCATCGCATTTCTAATTTCTGAACTGCTGCACACTTTTTAGGGTTTATGCTATGCTATTATGTTTACGCATAGCCAGTGAAAACTAAAGACACGTCTTATTGTTTCTGTTTCATTAAAAAATAATGGTGTTACGTTTGTCTATTACCAAGGAATCATATGTTTAAAAGCAGTGTTGTCGCTTTTTTTGATACTTAGTTAAGTTTCTTTGAAATATGGTTGGTGCAAAACAGAATATTTTAAGTGTAACTTAGAATATAAGATACTCTTAACCAGGGACCCGGACCGAAATGAAATAACGGTTCCGTTCCGGTTTCGATTCCAGATGAAATAAATAGTTTGGGTTCCGTTACAGTTCCGGTCCCTAAATAATTATTTCGATTCGGTTCTTACCAATTTTTAGGGGTAAAAATTATTGTCAAAGACACTCATCACAGATAACAAAAAAAATTAGGTTAAGGTTAGTGTTCCCCACAGAACAGAAGTCACGGAATAAACTCAAAATTAAACAATATCCGGCCAAGACCAAGTATCACCCTGAAAACCGAAAAAAACCCAAAAAACCGTTATAATTTTTAGAGGTTCCGATTTTGCACCTAAAATTGTTTTGCTAGTAAAATATGTGTTCGGTTCCGATTCCGGTCCAAAAATAATATCTGTTCCGGTCCGGTTCTTTGCAGTAAACGGTTCCGGTCCGGGTCCCTGCTCTTAACTAAGAAAAACTTAAGTTTATTTTGGTGCAAGTGGGCATAAGACATTTTGTGTGCTTAGACGAATACGGATTCAAAGCGGTAATAAAATTCGAAAGGAATTACTTTTCTTTTTCTACCCGTACATCGTAAACAAATAACAAACTCACTTATTTTCTGTAAAATTATTTAAATGTTCGTGCAACAGTTTATTTTCGGTTTATGTTATAATTTATCATACTGATGCTTATTGCCCCTCGAGCCATGACAAAATAGTACTAGTGGAGTGGTTTAAGGAACGAAAGACGCCCAAGGTTCATTAAACGAAGTCAACGTGAGATCGATCGGTTTCATTCTTATTGAATTGTCAGTTTGACAGGCGGGCCCCGGCCGGGCGTCACTTACAGAGGTATGCAGCACCCTTTCTTTAATACCATCGAGTTAGCTTAATACAAACAAAACGCCATTTTACGGTGGCTGGATGTCTACTTTTAAACAACCTAGAAGGCCATCATCACAAAGTAGGTAACGATTCTTATTTTTGGTCAATTTATTTAAAATAGTCTCCGGCTAACTTCAAGCATATTATGAAATTAGAAATAAAATTGACATTTGTCAATTTGTCATTAGAGAAAAATCGGGGTTGACAGATTTTTTCCCTAAAAGTTTTCGTTCTAAAATAATTGTAACAAGTTATCATTGGTGATTTTGATTTATATTTAGAATTTTTTGTTGTGGACAGCAATAATTTTGGTAAGTAAGTGTACAATGTTCTAAAAAGTACAGTTATTGTGTTATACTGTTTTTATTATAAATCATTGGTGTACAAAAACTTAAAATTGTTTAACCATCACCAAAAAACTCTGACTCATATTTGGGAAGTGTGCATCCACTCTGTTTTATTATTGTTGACGCTGCATAAAATCCTACATTAATACATTCTTTGATTTCTTTTGATATTGATAATCCTGCTAAAAAGCCTCCTATAAATGCATCACCGGCTGCTGTGGTGTCCTTTATTTCCAAGGGACATATTTGTGGAGGGTGCACATTTATTTTTTCTTCCCCACTATAGCATGCTATTTCGTTTGCCCCATCGGTTATCACTATCGTTTTGCCATTTTTTCCAAGTTCTTCATCTTTTACGAGGTTTAATGCCATTTCTTCTATTGAAACAGCATTTAATAACTTTGTTAGTGCTTTATATTCTGCTATGTTTCCAAAAATTATGTTCGAATGCTTTACCAAGTATTTAATTGGTTCTGGTATAACTTTAAAAACATACTCTCCACATAAATTAAACACTAAAACCTTTCCTTCTGCTTGGCAAAGATCAACTAAATACTTGGCGGCTTCAAAGCGGTTCGTTAAAAAATAGGCTTCAATAAATATAATATCACTAGATTGAAAGAGTCGAGGAAAGTCTTCGTAGGAAATCAGTTCATTTAATGGAAATATTTCTGATGCTCCTATATGTGCTACAAGGGATCTTGAAAGGCCATGGGCTAAAGCTACAGTTTTGCCTGTTGGTAAATCTTGTTCCAGATATCTTAAAAATATAAATATAAGTAGGTAGGTAAAATATATAGGTAGGTAGATTGTGAAAACAGGTATATGTACCTACTTAAGTATCTTAGGGGCTCAGAAGCATTTTGGAAAGTTTAATCAGCAGTAATAATTTGTATAGGTCTACTTAATTGCAGAAAAAGAAAACTTTTGTCAAAATTTGTCTCATGTTTAATATTTAGTTGGTTAACTCTTTCCAGCTTTGCACCTGTTTATGTGATTGATTTTAAAGGGCAAAACATTCTTGTAGTCAACCTGTAGCTTCAGTAGTCAAAATTGTGCTTGTTTTTTATAAAAATTATTTTTCTAAAATACTAGGTAGGTATTTGATTTTTTATGACCCTTTACTTATTGCGACTTAAACGTAGAGTCCCAACTGGGATCCAGACCAGAATTTTTCTAAAGGAGGGCGCCGAATATAAGAACTTTGGGCCGCAGGCAGAATCGCCTCAAATTAAAATTCTAACAAGAATGTTAAAGAATTGCACAATTCTGAAAATATTTACTAAGTTATTAGTAGTTATAGCTGATTTTTATTCAAATTTACAATCATAAAAAGCTTATTCAATAAAATTTGTTAAGATTGCTATTTATTTGATTGCCATTAAGCATGACTGATGCATTTATACCAAGATTATTGTGTTTGAAAAAAAACAACTTACTTAGGTACCTACTTATTTATGAGGATATTACTATTCCTTATAAGTATATCAACCTCAACAAGAATTGTCAGGTTGCACGTTGCATATTATAGATTTTAAACAAAAATTAACTAACCAAACTGTTACTGTGACATAACTTACAGTGCGAAAATTAGTGTTCTTATAATCAAGTAGCTCCAGTATCCTAATTCTTGATTTACTAGTCAGACAACTTTGATTGTGAGTATTTCTGTCAATATCACTAATGTCACAATTAAAGTTGTCTGGTTTTATTTTCATACCTAGTTTAGATTTTATCTTGATTTAATAAGGAATTTTATTTTGACAATTTAGCCCCTATCTCTATCTGTTTTTTGACGTTTTGCTAATTTTTTTTTGTTTGCAGTGTAGTTTTCGATCTCTCTTCAATTAAATTTTAGTCAAGGTTTAAGTAGAAACAGGGTCAAAAGCCTAAAGTAATATTTTACTAAATTTGATAACTAACTAAATATTGTTGCCAATAAACTGAGCCAGAGTGGTAGATTATACTTACCAAATGAGTGTACTGTAATAAACAGCATTTATTTTGCTATCTAAATGACTAATCTAACAATAATACATATTATCTAATTTATTGTGATGTTTATAAATACTTACTAAGTACTTATCAACAGATATAAAACATAGGTATTTTAAATGAACAAAGAATAGACTCTGTTGTCTGTAGTGCCTTGGAAATAAGTATTTTATATCAAGATTTAAAGGAGCTTGGAAATTCTCCTAAGCCCAGGTTTACCTACATGTAAGTACTTTTATAAGCAGGCTGCAGGCCTGACACAAAATTTAGAATGATACAAAGAAAAACATCTAAATAAATCCATACTGTAAGTAGGTACCTAATAAAGTAGGATACCTACATGCATAACAAATTATTAGTGATTGATATAAGGAGGTGGTCTAAGCGCTCTTTGGCAATAAATGGTCGTTTCGCCGACCGAAGACCGACGAGTGACAAACCCCGCAACCCGGTGCTGGTCCGTGTGTCAAGTTATACAGGGTAGGGTGTCCGGAAAAAGGATTTCAATCTATTACCATTTTCCTTGAGCAAAAATAATATGACTTTTATAATACTTTTTTTATTTTTGACCCTCATGTTCCATATACAGGGATTCAAAGTTTGAAATTAACAACTGATTTTTTTGAATAATTCGAGTATTTAATAAACAAATTTGGTACATTCCTTCAGCATAAAGAGTTACACCTTTTGAGGAAAACAAAATTAAAAATATTTAAAATAGAGGGGGTCCAGTACCCGCTGACCCCCGCCGCTATTTTTTAGTACGTGCGCCAGTGACTTCTGAACTATATTTTTTTCTTGTACAGGGTCATTCCCTATATATTGACCCATATGCTAGCCGCTTTATTAATAGAGATATCAAAAAACTAAAAGGAAGAAAGTTGTATATCTTGATCTTAACTTTTTTTAAAAATTATTAGAAAAAACAAAAGACTGTTGGAACTTTAAAATTTTAGCACAAAAATTTTTTTTTAATGGGACACCCTGTATATTATTACATAATTGGATAGAGCTTTTTTTCCCGATTTCAAAAATATATAGTTTGACACATTTCTGACAAGCCGTTTAGGAAATACTTAAATTAAGTTTTGCTTTTAAAATTTATATTAAAATCGGGGTAGCTATGGATAAATTAAACGATGAATCGAAGTATATTATAATTCATTAATTAATTTTACCATTGGAAATAACATCTACAAAATAAAATAATTACAATGGCTGAATATGACCGCCATTTCTATCTATACAATCAATATAATCATCTTCCAATTTGTTAACCCTAGAATAGTCGCGCCATGGTCTCTGAGACCGGGTGGCGCGAAATTAGAAATATTTTTCAACGTAGCGGGGTGCCGCGGCTGTGCTGCCGTAAGTCTGCTTGAAATAGGTCAAGCATTTGGCAGTATTAATTGTGTCGTGGTACGGAAGTGATCTTGCGCCAGAGATCGTAAAACGGTCCATCACACCAGTGCGACTAATGTATTTTTAAAGTATAGGAGTTTTGTTTGTATGCTTGTAAGACTATATTTTATTTTATTTTTAAAGCGATTTTTTTTTCACCTAAAATACCTCTGTTTTCAATAAATACAAATTATAAATAATAAAAATGTACTGGTTTTCTTATATTTCACAACAACTTGAGTTTTCAAAATTGTTTATCTTGTCAAAATGGCTACCTGGTCTAGGAGACCAGCGCGATCAATCAAGGTAGTAAATCAAGCGCGACTACTCTAGGGTTAATAGCATTTGAAATGTATTCTGGGTAGTCGTTTAACGTTTCGATTTCATGGGTAATTTTCTGTCTCAATTGCTGCAAGTTTGTGCTTTTCTAGGCTTATACCTGATTTTTTAGATAACCCCATAGGAAAGCATCTAATGGAGTAAGATCGGGGCTGTTGGGTGGCCATTGAATGATGCCGTGTCTTCCTAACCAGTCATCATAGTTTAAATATTCTGTCACAGGGACTATGTTATGTGCCGGAGCTCCATCTTGATGCCAGATCGTCTGATAGTACTCATTGACTGGCAAATCCTCTAAACCAGCTTCTATTTCGTTGTGAAGAAATGCCAGATATCTTTGTCCAGAAAGGGAGCCCTCATAAAATATAGGGCCAATAATTTTATTTTGAACTATACCGCACCAAACATGCAAGCTTTACCTATCTTGGAATTTTATTTCTGCTATACTATGGGGACACTATGTGATTTTAATATAAATTTTTAAAGCGAAATTTAATTTAAATATTTCCTAAACGGCTTGTCAAAAATGTGTCAAACTATATATTTTTGAAATCGGGAAAAAAAGCTCTATCCAAATATGTCATAATATACAGCGTGTCCCATTTAAAAAAAAAATTTGTGCTAAAATTTTAAAGTTCCAACAGTCTTTTGCTTTTTCTAATAATTTTTAAAAAAAGTTAAGATCAAGATCTACAACTTTCTTCCTTTTAGTTTTTTGATATCTCTATTAAAGCGGCTAGCATATGGGTCAATATATAGGGAATGACCCTGTACCTAATCATTAAATTTTGATTATTTCTTGTCTCTTATTAAATTTGGCTAAATTGGTGCGTTTTGGAGATAATTGGAAAAGTATGGGTCCTTAACTGATGCCAAACGGTAATCTCATAATTTTCAAATGCTAAACCAAGGCAGCCGTTTTGGTATTACCTCGAATACAAGATATAATTAAGTAAAACTTTGCAATAGGTGACAGTACCGAAAGCAAGGTACTAGCCAAAAATAATATAAGGGCAGCGGCGTACAGATAAAAACCGATAAATAATATGAACTATTTACACCAAATATTTCCTAATCGCTGGATTGATCGGAGCCAAGATGCTCCTCTTAAATAGCCACCTCGTTCCACAGACCTTGCTCCCTTGGACTATTTACTCTGGGCGTGTATGAAAGAATTTTTGTATATGATTCCGATTTTGGGCGAGAATCATTCATAATTTTATGAAAATAAAACGTTTTGAACATTTATTATCTTGTTATGATGTTTCAAATGTATTTAATAAGTAATAGTAGATTATTGTCTTAAGAACGAGTGATAACAGTGGCGTTTTACGATTATATGCAGCGATTAGCAATACTAAGATCTTAGTAAATCAATAAAATTACTTCATTTAACTGGTTTGCTTCGCTTTCGGTATTGTCACACAGACATGGCAAAGTTTTACTTATTATTTTATCGAAATTTTATATGTAGAAGACAAAAAATAATCAAAAACAAGGAATTCACTGGAACACGAACTAAAAAATAGTTATTTTGTTTTTCTTAAAAGATGTAAGTAACTCTTGGTGTTGAAGCAATGTACCAAATTTGAAATTTATATATTATTAAAATACCTACTCGAATTATTCAAAAAAATCAGTTTTTAATTTTGGCAGCTAATATTGGATGGATTTTTAAAGTTGGTAATATCTGTTGTTAAGATACTTAAAAATAATTGTTTCATATTGTAACGGTCCTGCAATGCAATTAGTTGCCTTCCTATAACTTGTGTGCATTAACTTGCACCTATTGTAAACAGGCTTTCAATTACCATTGATTGAGTAAGATTAGCTATAGAACCCTTGCTATGTATTGGTTTAATCGGAGATAGGAAATAATTTCCACACTATAATTCGGTTTAGCTAATTTTTCCTAATGCATTTATTTAAAAACCAGGTAGGTACACAAAAAATAACTAATCCTTTTCAGTTTTTTTTCTACCTACTAAAACAATATATCGTTTTTTGGCTTGACCCATTAAGTCAACGTAATTAAAGTTACTTCATAAAATACCCGTGCATTACCATAATATGGTAAGTAGGTTCCACCTAGGTACATTACTAATGGTATTTGATAACCTGTTAAGTAGCGTATGATACTATTTTAGTAATCACAATAAATTGATCCTGTATAGTCTGCTATAAATATTATATTTTTTTAAATATGTATTCTCGCTTTTTAATGTGTATTATACAGGGTGAGTTTGTAACTTGGAATAAATTCAGTTAATTCAGTACAGTTTTTATATAAAAAAAAATATTGATACAAATTAGAGATATCGCTTATTCTCCAAAATAGTGACACAATCCAAAAAATTACCGTTTTGAGTTAAATTAAAAAATCAGCCCTAAAGAGCATAATCTTTAACTGGAATAAGGTCATAAGAACGTAATTTGAGAAAAATCCAAAAGATAGCGCTGATGTCGTTATTCTCTAAAATTCAATTTTAACATGATTTGACAAGAATACCGTCATTACGTCAGGTAGTCTGCAAAATTCGAAGAGTGAGCTTGTGTTTTTTTCCGGAACAGTGACATATTTTTGAAAGTGATAACGAAACTGGTGCAATATTAGCAGGAAAAACGACATATTTTTGTAGGAATAATGACATTGCAACTGATTTTTTTTAAATTATGAAAATTAAATAATACAAAAAATACAAATAATATTTTCGTTGAATTAAATACTATAAATGCTTTTAATTATTTGCCTTTACAATATAAATAACGTGACTATTAAAACTTGCGCATAAATGTTAATTTACAATTAAAAAAAGTTTAAAATCACTCTCCTGAAAAATATTGTTTTTTGGATGTCACTATTTTGGAGAAGAAGCGATATGTCGATATCGATAAATTTTTTAAATGGCAACTGTACCTTTTTATTGACTATTTTAAAGTTTATATACCGTTATACATAAGTAAGAAATTTCAAATTTTTATACCTTGTCGTTTATAAGATTGTAAACAAACTAAATTTAGTGTAATTAAAAAATAAAAAAAAATTCTATCCATCGTTAATACTTTGTCGCCAATAAATGCTCAAAATGTTGTCTATTCACTATTTGGCAATATGCTAAATACAAGTAATCTATTGAATTGTCGGTAATTCTAATTACTTCGGGAGAAATTAACCTACATTCATGTCTTATTCGTGCTTTCAACTCCTCAACATTTGAGATTTTTGACAAGGAATAGAAATTTTGTCAGGATAAACCAAAATTAAAATCTAATTATTTTAAATTTGAGTATATTCAAATATTATCTATAATATAGGCGTTAGAGCGCTTGCTAAGAACTAACTAAAAACTATTTTCTTATCCCCTCTCCCATCGTCATCATAAACAGTTGATATCTGATTCTTCCTTTTCACTTAAGCATTTGTATTTTGTATACAGGGTGTTCATTTGAAAACTTCCCACCTCGATTTTCCTGCTTTAAAATGAAAATGTGGAAAATCGCTCGGACCCGTCGATTTTTATTTCGAGGGGGACATCTTTTGCGTATATTGTCAATCTTGTAACTTCAAGCCCCTAGGAGGGAGAGGGGGTAAGATCTAAATCTTAAATGGATACCCCTATTTTATATAATTTTTTTGGATTTTGCATAAAATTCTGAATATTTTTTTATAAAAGCATTATTAGTCTATACTTAACAGTTTCCGAGACATTTTTGAACTTTGACAGCGTCTAGTTTTCTAACTGTACGTCTTAGAGCAAAACGGCTTACATGTCCCTATCTTCGATTTTTATTATCTTTCCAATAGTGTCAACTTCCGGTCAAACCGGAAGTACTATATTTCTTACATCCGGTTTAACCGAAAGTTCACACTATTGGAAAGATAATAAAAATCGAAGATAGGGACATGTAAGCCGTTTTGCTCTAAGACGTACAGTTAGAAAGCTAGACGCTGTCAAAGTTCAAAAATGTAATTTTTCAAGAGTAAATATCTCGGAAACTGTTAAGTATAGACCGAGGTATAGACTAATAATGCTTTTATTAAAAAATGTTCAGAATTTTATGCAGAATCCAAAAAAATTATATAAAATAGGGGTATCCATTTAAGATTTAGATCCTACCCCCCCTCCCTCCTAGGGGCTTGAAGTAACAAGATTGATGATATACGCAAAATGTGTCCCCCTCGAAATAAAAATCGACGGGTCCGAGCGATTTTTCACATTTTCAATTTCAAGCAGGAAAATCGAGGTGGGAAGTTTTTAAATGAACACGTACCCTGTATATTATGGCACCAGTATTGCCTTTATATTACAAAGAATTTATTTAATTTAGTTAACTAGACTTTACTCTAACAATTTGAAGTTTGGTACTTAGGTATACAGTGTGACCAGTAAAGTCCGCATCATATGGGATTTTTTTTTATTAATAGCTTTATTCAAAATTTGACTTTGGCATCAAGTTCTGCGTCGATCGAGATGAAAAGTAAGCAAAAAAATAGTAGTCACGTGATTCGCATTATCTGTCAAATTTTAATTTTTTCCAAAAAATAATTCAAAAGTGGGGTTATTTCTGAAAATATCGAAAAAAGTTATAAGAAAAAGTTTTTATTAATGCATTTTCTAGCCCACATGCAAAATTTCAGCTGCATAAGATAATTTTGATTTTTTACCCATCACTAAAATTTATTTTCCACTTAATGAACACTTTATTGATGATACTGTGTTCTTTTTTGTCTTAATATTAAGGTGTACCTATTACTTTCAGACACAAACTACGTTTTCAAAAATACTTATTTTATGAAGTTACCTTATACAGGACCAAAAACAAAAAATAAACTTTGCATCACATGCGACCAAATTTGAATAGCCCAATTTTGATTTTGTAGAAAAAAACACACATTTAATATGGCACTACTTTATAAAGAAAATGTATCTAAAATAAAGCATTGTCAAAACTAAGAAGTTTTATGTAGGTTGCGTTGAGTCTTATTTTGCAAAAGTGGCGCAATTTACAAAATATGGGTAAAAAATCAAAATTATCTTATGCAGCTAAAATTTTGCATGTGGACTAGAAACTGCATTTAAAAAAACTTTTTTCGATACTTTCAGAAATAACCCTACTTTTGAATTATTTTTTGGAAAAAAATTAAATTTGACAGATAATGTGAATCACGTGACTACTATTTTTTTTGCTTAAATTTCATCTCGATCGAAGCAGAACTTGATGCCAAAGTCAAATTTTGAATAAAGTTATTAATAAAAAAAATCCCATATGATTCCGAGTTTACTGGTCACACTGTATATAACTTAATATGCACCTTAAAAATAGTCAATAAAAACTAGGGTTGCCATTTCCAAAAATATCGATATCGTCATATCCCTAATTTGGAATAGGTGCACTGTATCAATATTTTTTTATACAAAAGACAACTTAAAATGTTAATACCCATGACCAAGCATTTTTCCAAAAAAAAAACTACTGGATTTGCTGAATGTATTCCAAGTTACCAACTCACACTGTATATCCACTGCTAGATAGGCACACAATTTTTTTTTAATCTTAATTTGCAATTTTCTGAAAACGTTCTCTTTAAAAAATAGTTTGGCAACAATGTTAGTATCGATTTAATCTTTATTTTTATTTAATCACTTATTGTTTTTGTTGAAATAATTAATTAGTTTACCTAGTATGCACACCGTCGGATTTCAGAATATTTCTTAAAACATCGGCATCTCGATCCTTGCCAACCGATCCGAAAATCGAAACGTGACCTTTTTTCTTTAAAACCCACTGCATAACCCTCAGAGAATTCTGGCAACACCCACCGGGCGAAACGTGCTGTTCCAAGCTAAAAAAATAATTAATTTTGACTTGTGTAAGTATTTTTCTATTAAGTTTACGGGGTTTACCCTTTAATGTCTTCACATAAAAGTTCCATTTCCTCTTTATTGATTTCTTGCTGTCCGTCGGGGTTAAAATTATATTTTTTAATCAACGGGGGAACAGATTCTTTAGATAAAACAGTGATGTCTAGCAGAGGATTGCCAAATGCCAATACAGTCTTCATATTCTTCTTGAACGTACTCTTTTTTCTTATATAAACCGGTAATTCCCCGCAGAGCAGTTTGACGAATAATCTACACAAATGTAAAATAAGATAACCTGTGTCTGAGCGTATGTGCTAAAACAAGATAGAGATATATATTGATAAGCAGTTTTATGTTTACGTCGACATCCTAGTCGTGTAAAATAAACTAAAATAGCATTCTGAATTCTGAATGAATTAGTTTTTGTCGATTTTCTTACGAGAAAGATCAGTGTACTGTGCACTGTTGTGTTGTTTATTGTTTATTGGTATGTATTTAGTAGAAAATAAACTATCATTCTTCTATATATAGATTTAATTTATGAATCATTGCCTATTATTCTGGTTAGCGTCTTACACTGTCTAGTCTAGTTCAAATCGACAATGATTATTATATTTTGAGTTTGAGATCAGAGATTGGGATTAAGTAAATAGGTACTTTAATAAATAATCGTCATTGTGTTTGTGGTGCCTTTCAGTTAAATTATGTTGAAATTTAATTGCTACAAAATATTAAATATCGATTCATGAATAATTTTTTTGCTTTACAACTTCCTGTGATCTGTCCTGTGTGCAATTTTGCAATTTTTGTGGGAAAGCGTATAAAGTTTCAAATTTCTATATCATTATAAGGCGGTTTAATCCCAGTGGCGTTTCTAGAGGGTGACACCCGCATCGAAACAAAATCAAATTATAAGACAGCCAAACGGCATGATTCAAAGGCCATTAAAATCAAAATATAAAAAAAATTACGAGCTTAAAAAAGTATCTAGCCTTTCCAGCTATAATAGGTATTATCCTAACAAGTGTGGAAAGAGGCACTTTTAAACACGCAACTGCCGTTACCGGAACAACGCGGAGTTCGGGTAAACACTTGAGAGAGTAAAACTGACTTCGCATGAGATAGGATCAACATATTTCCTACAATTTTTAATTTAAAATTTTATGCGTGCGGATAAATATTTTTTTCCCACCGTGCGGAAAAGTTGATATATTCAAACTAAAATGCGTGGCGCACTCTTATTGGAAAAACATTTTTCCTACAAACATTTTTGATTGTTTTTCTCTAAACCCATATTTTACTGCAACATTATACAAAATCTTATGAGTACAAAAAAAAAAAACTCACCGTACGAAAAAGTGACTCTTTTCAAACTAAAATGCATGCGGATAAACGGCAAATTGCGCACGCTTGTAGAATATAGTTATTTACCTAACAAGTGCGGAAAGTGGTACTTTTCTGCATGTGTTAGGTACAAAAGTTTTCCTACGATCGATATAGTTCTCAGATAGACGTCAATTAGGTTCGTAATAATATACTGTAATTACAAAAATTATTGAGCTTCTGGCAAAAAAAAAATATTTATTTTGCAAGTATTTCACTTTATTGAGTGTTTTAGATAAGGTATTTATTAATTTAACAAATCGTGCGGAAAAGTTACTAGTGCTAGTAGTCCTGAAAAGTTACTTTTCCCCACGATTTTCAAAAATAGTGTGGTAAAATAAAAATTGTGCGGGAAAGTAAAATCGTGCCGAAAAGTAACTTCCCCACGAACGTAGGAAATAGCTATTTACCTAACAAGTGCGGAAAATGCATTTTTCCGCACGAGTCTGCCGTTCACCGAACGACGCGTAGCGGAGTTCGGTTAAGCAGCCGAGTGCAAGGAAAACATTTTCCGCACGTGTCAGGTACAATAGTTTTTCTACAGACGTGTGGAAATAAGTAACACATATTTCAAAGAAATTTAATAATTTTTAATTAACTATAACAATCACATACATATGTAACAGTAACTAATTCTGAGAAAAAAAGTAATAACTACAAGTTATAATAATTGATATATTATTGATTTTGACATAATCGTGCGGAAAAAATTTTCCGCACTAGTGTGGAAAACCCAATTTTCCGCACGGATTTTTGACATAATCGTGCCGACATTTTTTTTCCACACGTCTGTAGGAAAAGTAATTTTTAACAATTTGTGTATCGACTTCTTGTGAGAGAAGTTTTTCAAAACGTTCCACAATCACACAAACACGGTTGAGCTATGTTCGATAATATGAATAGAAAATGAAACGGCAGGAAAGAATTATTTCGATGATATACCTATTTCGTGACTTTGTCAAAAGCAGAAAAAAAAGCTTTTAATTTTTTTTTAAACCCCATTAAGAATACATACTAAGTAGTTTATAAATAAGAGTTTGTACACGTTTTAGTAAAGTAAAGTTTTATACATTGAGACTTTTTTTAGTTGTCTAATAAATATTTTTAAAAAATGCCTATTCTAGAATTTTTCAATTTAAAAAATCTTACCTATTATCTAGAACATTTTGGTTTTAATGCTATACTATATGTATTATCTCAATAAGTACATTATAACCTAGAAGTTTAAATTAATATTTATTATTAAAAAAAATCAATACTGCAGTGGCAATAAAATAGCAATTTTAGATAAGTTTTATTGTTGTAAGTAGCACTTAGTGATATCTGTTAGTTATGGGTGGGGGAGGGGAGCATGTTATAGGTATCGTATACCTATCATGAGGAATGTGTGGTGTATAAGGTTCTTTAAAGAGTTGAAATTTGGAAATATAAAATAAAATAAATAAGTCCATTTTAAAACATGTTATATTTTTTCGGGTCTTCAGAAAAATAGTTTTAAGAGCAAAAACTAGTAACGCCTTTGCCAATTCGTTTTTATCATTATTTCGTTTTCTATAAAACACGGCCAAACACCCGTCTTTAGGTATCAATCACCTACAGTTTTATGTTAAAAAAAATGTAATTGATAAATTATAATTATTATTTATTTGATTTTTATTAGATTTTTATTGGTCACCTATAATAAAAACAAATTACATTTACCAAATGGCTATCGACCTTGGGTCCTTCGCAGCCACAGAATCTCCTACGACTAGTTTTGTATATATAGGATAGTTTTTAACAAATTTTATACGTTTTGCAAGTTTGCAGTATCTTCCAACCTTCTGCAAATTTGCAGGGGCAAAGTATGATAAACGTATTCTGGAATTCCAATTTTGTCATTTGCATCTGCAAACTGCTACTTGCAGCTGCAGAAGTCAGATGCACAGCTTCTTTAATCTCACCCATAATTTAACAACCAAACAACACTATTATAAGTCAAATTTTTCTCCGTGAAGTTTTTTTTATCATAAGGTTGAAGGTTGAACATTTGATAAGAACAAATACGCTAAATACATAATGTAATACAATTACGTTTTTCCGAAAACGGTTAGGATTAGCGACATGAATGAAGAGTACTTAATTTTTAGTCAATAGTTTTAAAGGTATGTAAAGAACGTTGTCCAAAGTTTTTATCATACAGGGCGTAAAAAAATGGGCACATTAGTGTCACAGCTAGTCCGTCCCTGCAGCTGTGAGTAATTCGCAACACTTTCTGAGATAATGATTTGAAGGGTCTTACCTGGTATACATCATATGAAAAAAAAATTGAAATATACCTGTTGGTTTAATAATTATGTGTCAAAAACTTAATCCCATGGGAGCCCATATCTCTGAAGATGAGGCCGATACGAAAGAAGCTTATATGAACTTCTAGTATTCTTTCATATGTTGTTTTCATATCCGGGAGATTTCCTACATTTTCCCGGACACCCTGTATATATGAAAAAGCAACCAATAATATTTAATGGGGAAAATATTAATTACAAAGGTAACATACAATTTTTAGGTTTATACAGGGTGGTCCTTAAGTACATCAAGAAAATCTTGGATATGATTCCTGGCATCAATTTAAGTTGAAAAGTTCATATGGACTTATGCCCTAAAATGCTTACCCTCTAAGATACAGGGTGTTAAAATATTTTTAAAAAATAATTGTTTTTTTTAAATTTCGAAACTCCTTGAAGATACGGTATTAAAAATTGATGTCGATTGATTTCGTATTAAACTGCACTTTTTGGTTAAAAAAGGGTTTGCCTACTTCCACCAGTGGCGTGCGTGAAGATACCATCAATATTTTTTTTGTGAAAATATGTGATACGCCACTGTTTTTTTAAAACTCTGATGCATTTTTATGCATTACTGATATAAGCGAAACAAAAGTTGTCTCTACTATGTTTTTGAAAAAAATGGTAGTTTTAAAGGAAAATGGAAAATATTTTAACACCCTGTATCTTAAAGGGTAAGCATTTTAGGGCATAAGTCCATATGAACTTTTCAACTTAAATTGATGCCAGGAATCATATCCTAGATTTTCTTGATGTACTTAAGGACCACCCTGTATATTGATCAAAATTTAAGCTGTAGAAAACACGTAGAACATATTCGAACTTACATTTCTCCGTTAATTGGGATATTCTTTAAAATTCGTCAGTGTAATATATCTTTAAATTATTTAAAAGCTATTTTCAACGTTAGTACTAGAGATGGGACCGAAGCCGAATATTTATTCGGTATTCGGCCTATTCGGCCACTTTTTGACTATTCGGTATTCGGCCGAATATTCGGTTTAAGACCCCGAATATTCGAATTTTTTTTTTAAGGTTGCTATAAAATGGGAAAAGGCTGATTTTAATGATTTTTTATTTTCAAATAAAAATTGCAATAGGTACGCATTTATAAAAACATAACTGCAAAAAAAATCTTTACAAACTTAAAAATAATTAATACTTATAGTTAATAAGTGGTAGATTATGGTGCAAAAACACCAAGCTCTCAGCTCTCTCTGGTAATAAACGACTTCTCTCTTTCTCATAAACATTTCCAGCTTCGGAGAACAAGCGTTCACTGTAAACAGTACTTGCAGGAGCTGATAAATAAACCTTTGCCATCTGGCTAATTTTTGGAAATTTGAGGGAGTATTTTTTCCACCATGCAAACGGGCAGTGGTCTTTGTGCAGTATTTCTTCTGACAAGTAAGCGAAGTGGTCGTAGCTCCTTTTCCTTTGCCCCCTCTTGAAATTAAAACATTACACAATGTACCGGGTGAACCACTAAGAATGGTCGTCGGCTATATCTCAGAAACTGGAAGTCATAGAGCTTTTAAGTTAAATATTTTTTAGTAAAAGTGCCCAAAAGAAAATGTTGGAAATTATTTTCGAGTTTCTAAACTCACCGCTAGAGGGCGTAAATCCAAAATTTTCCATTTTTTGAAGGGTACACCCTGTATGTTTTTAAATTTTCAAATTCCACATAAAATTATAATTATTTTTTATTAAATGCATCATTAGTCTATACTTCATAGTTTTCGAGATATTGACTCTCGAAAAGTGACATTTTTAAACTTTGACAGCTAACTTTCTAACAGTACGTCTTAGAGCAAAACGGCTTACATGTCCCTATCTTCAATTTTTATTATCTTCCCAAAAAAATCAACTTCCGGTTAAACCGGATGTAACTCGAAAGCAGGAAATATAGTTGTTCCGGTTTAACTGGAAGTTGATTTTTTTGGGAAGATAATAAAAATTGAAGATAGGGTCATGTAAGCCGTTTTGCTCTAAGACATACTGTTAAAAAGTTATAAGCTGTCAAAGTTCAAAAATGTCACTTTTCGAGAGTCAATATCTCGGAAACTATGAAGTATAGACTAATAATGCATTTAATAAAAAATAATTATAATTTTATGTGGAATTTGAAAATTTAAAAACATACCACCCTACCCTTCAAAAAATGGAAAATTTTGGATTTACGCCCTCTAGCGGTGAGTTTAGAAACTCGAAAATAATTTCCAACATTTTCTTTTGGGCACTTTTACTAAAACATATTTTACTTAAAAGCTCTATGACTTCCAGTTTCTGAGATATAGCCGACGACCATTCTTAGTTGTTCACCCGGTACACTGGGCTTTTTTATCGTCCTCGGTATCTTTAAAGAAGATCCAAACTTTTGACTTTTTGTTTTTGTTCATTTTATTAATATAAATATTATAAATCGATAATAATCTATAACATCAACCACCCTTAGCAACAGAGTACCTTACAGTCCTTACACTAAATAGGCTTGCACGGCGCGACCGTCGACACGTGCCAATACAGGTCGTGTCGTAACCCGCAAAACTCGAATAAATCTTGGCGGCTACGCGTTCAGATCAATCAAAACTGTATTATTAGGTATGGCCGATTATTCGGCCGAATATTCGGTTTCAATTTGGCCGAATATTCGGTATTCGGCTATTCGGCAAAACCACTATTCGTCACATCTCTAGTTAGTACCAATGAACTGGTACCTATAGATAAACAATATCAAATGAACATATTGACAAAATCTTATTCCATTCTGAAGCAAATCAACATCTGAATTGCGCCCCTCCACATTGTCCGCCCTCAAAGATGAAGCCATGATGACGTTGTTTCATTCGTTTCCGTTTAGGGATGTCCACATAAAATGTATCGCAGAAAAATCATCGATGTTTGCAATGCATCGAAAAAACATTTTAATAGAATTAGAATTACAAAACAAATCACAAATCTAATTATTCTAAGCTCACACCTTAACTAAAACTAAAGGTAAAAGGTATAATCAAGATCTAGAGGCAACGGCAGAATAATTATTTTACAAATGAAATTGAGGCCTAATATATCGATGCACCGACAAATATCAAATGACCTCGATAGATCGCTTTGAAAATATCGATGTTTTCGATGCATCGATGTATATCGAACATCCTTGTTTCCGTTTGGTGTTTCTTTGTAGTTTCTTTGACAGCGGATTAAATTTTCTTTCAGTTTCTCGGTTTTGTTTAATAATTCTTGTGCTTTTAGTGTTTTGTGATATTTTCTGAAGGCTAATTAAGATGAGTCGCAAGTACCAAATATGTGAGAATTCGGCAAATAATAATTCTGCAGTTACTTTTCATGAGTGAGTAAATAGAAAGTTGGGTTATTTGTAGATTAAGTTACTTCTATAGTAGCAAGGTCACATTCAAAGGTAACTCCGGCGTAATCCCCACTACCTGCCCCACCCAGATCTTCACCTCCTCTCTCCTACAAACGATGTTGTTAACACATTTTATAGCTTTTATGAATGACATGTGCCATCTATAGGTACCAGATCATTGGTGACTACATTCAAAAATTCAGTATCTTATTTCTATTTGGGGTTCAGCCAATTCGATAGTATTAAAACCTTTAAAGAAACTACAAAATAAAATTATTAAATGTATTCATAGACTTCCGCACTTAGAACCAACAACAAATTTATATAAACCGAATAAATACCTAGATATAAATAATTTATATAATTTAAAAATTTACATATTTATCCATTATTTACTTTTAAAACAAAAAATTTCTCACATAACATTTACAAAAGTTCATGATCTTCACAGACATGATACTAGACAAACTAATTTTTTACAAACTATTAAAATAAGCAGCAACTTTGGAAAACGGTCATTGTTATACAGGGTGTCCGGTAAGTATATGACATACTCTCGGGAGCGTATAGGGGAGATTAAAATAACTCTACTTTATCATTTATAAATACCTAAAGTGCCCCTTAACGGGGATACAGGGCCCCAAAGAGGTACTCAGCGACTTACCTTTTCGGCTCTAACTTTTGAACCGACACCTATAAAATAATTAAATGAAATTTTAGTATTTTGTGTAGGCCACAGAGACTCATAAAACCGTACTACATTAGATGTTTTACATCGTCAGGGAAGTCAGGAACGGACTTGCCACCAAACTCGATTTTGACACGTGTGTAATTTTACAGAGCTAAAAACTGATTTTTGAAATACATACTTTAGTTATTTTTATTTAAAAAGGTACTCCACATTTGTCTCGATGGAATTAGCAGTTTTCGAGAAAATTAAGGTTTCATTAAAAAAAATATTTCCTAATATAAATTTTGTTTTTAATGAGTTAACTTTGGTTGTTTCCCGATCTTCTACGGCGACATCGCAGCACTTAACAGTTCTGTTCATATTATTATTGTGATTATTTCTTCTCGTTTTTACAAATAATAATAATACGAATAATTTATAACTAATGCTTTGTCTTATTTTATTTTCAAATTTATTTGGAGTAAAAATAATTTGACCGGTCAATTCCACAACCCTACATTTTAGCGAGAAAAGTGCTTGGTAAAGCTATTTGCCGATTTTTTTTGCTATAATAAAACTAATTTGCATGCATAACCGCATAGCTTTAATTCTTCCAGCGATCATTAATTTTTTTGATTACAATTGCTATTTGCAAATAACTCCAGAAAGAATAAAGATATCGAATTACGGGGTTTTTTTAAAGATTACAAGTTACTTTTGTGCTCCTTGAGCATGAGAATATGTCATGCTATTTAATTTGATTAAGAAAATTATGTTATGAATCTTGGGTAAATAGTGCCATCTAGAAGACGCAGTATGAATTAGCGATCACGACCACATTTGTATTTCTAGTAAGTGCAAAATTGTCTTTAAAACAAGACTATGCTGATTAAATTTGGACAAAGGATATAAAAGATTCAGCAATTTGAAAAAATAATTTTTACAAGCTTCCCTCGCCCTTATTATCGAGGATTTAAAAAAATCTTAGGAAGAAACTGACTGAATATTATTGATCTTTTTATTTCCTTTTCCTTTGTTAAACGAGGACCTTAACAGCGATAATTCGCGAATATTTGAATTGAAAGCGATAATATTCCTTGGATGGACGATATTCAACTAAACTTTTGTATAAACATTTATTTATTATTATTGTGTTTATTAAGAATATTCACTTAACGCAAAATATTGTTTTTGTTCACCAAATTATATCAAAAATAAACAGTCAAATAATATACAGTTCAATTACAGACGCGACGTACATAATGATTTAACTAGGACTATTGCTAATATTGACTTACCTTTAATACAAACTAGGGCAGGTCAGGACGCCATTTATTATCAAGATATGAAATTTGACAACAAAATACCCCAAGAATTAAAACTTTTAAATACAAAACGTTGTAAACGGTAATTAAAAAACCAGTTGAAATAGGGGAAGCTAAATTTTAAACTAGAAAATATTTAAAAATGAAATCTTAACAATATTAATTAGTTTTATTTATTGCAGTGTTACTGTTCTAATATAAATAACAATATTCTACAGAATAAAAAGAGGTATAAGAAATAATTTAGTAAACTATATAGGTACATATTTTAATATTTATATTTTTTTATTGGATATAATTTTTACATAATTTAATTTTATTAACTTCACTTACCTTATTTAAGATGTTGTAATTAGTAGAGAGTCCCTTATAAACTAATGTGTTTTTTTTTTGGAAAAGATAAATAAATAAAAATAGAAAAATAATAATAATTTTTATTGATTTTAGATAATATGGCTGAAGAACCTTTACCTGGTCCACCTATAGCTAGCGACGAGAAGCCAGTTCCATATTTTGGTTCTGATGAAGAATCTTTTGTTGTTTTGGGGAAATCCCTGGTAACAGATTTTGAGGATTTGTCCTTGGAAGAAGATAGTGGCAATTTAGGTAAATAATTTAATACAAACCAGATCTGAAACACTGTAACTTTATTCTTAAATATGAAATTTTCTTTTCAATGGCATAAATTTTAATATCATATATTAGCATTTTTTTTCAAAGTGGCACCTGGCGAGTACTGGATAATGAGAAAATACAAAATATTGATGCCATTTTGAAAACCCATGCCACAGCGTGATACAAGTTTCTTCAATAAGCTGTCTGTTGAAAGCATTTTGAAGGTCATGTTAGGAAAATACTAATTCAAAATGCCTTTTACAAAATTTAAAAATTTTTAAATCACAAATGTTGTTGAACTAAATAACTTTAATTTGAAGAAATAGTCGATGCTTAAAGCTGGGTGGAAAGTACAATTTCAATAATTACAAAGTATACAATTTTAAATTGTGGAGGATGACTTTTAGTTTTTCTTTCGTTCTCATAAGTACCTAATTTTAATTTGTACCAATGTTATATTTGATATTAAGTTTTAACATTTGATTATAAGTATTTTAATATACTTCGTTATGTAGGTATGCCTCGGTATGCCTTTTGTAAACACTTTTGTTAACTTAACGTTAATTAAAATATTGAGCCTTCTTCATGTAAATAGTGATTTACCACACCGGCACCGTACTCGTCTGGTTAATAAGACGTCCTATCAGTTTATAAGCTTATATCAGCCATATTTTCCAGGAAAAAGTATAATACAAGAAGCAAAACAGTTGATCAGAGATGAACTGGAAAGAATTGCAATCCAGCCGACACTGCCAGAGCGTGTCCCAGAACAAGTAAATGGAATACCAGAACAAGTAAATAGTGTACGAGAACAAGTAAATGGTGTACCAGAAAATGACGTTTCAGAAAATCATAGTTCCCATACTATGCAAAATGGTGAACCATCAACCGGTCTGAGTTACCACTCTACGAGTAGCAGCGCTTTGGAGCAATCCAGTGTTCTACCCGCTATGCCACAACCGCAGTTGTACCCACGTGCTGAAATAGATGGCAACGTAAGATTTTTAATTTATTCATCGATTATAAAATAGGAAGAATTTATCAAAATTTCGTTAAATGGTTTTTGTGTCAAATTTACGTATACATATTTGCTTTTATTAATTTATAAATCTAACCTTTTAAAAGTAACATTGTAGGTAATGGTACTCCAAAGGGGGGTATTTGGCCGATTTTTAATTAAAACGAAGAAGTAACGAAATATTGATCAAAAAACGAATTGGCGAAGGCGTCACTAGTGTTTGCTCTTAAAGAAATAACATTTGTTTTTATTTTATTAGGGTGATTCAAGGACGATTAGTATTATTAGCTTTGCACCCAGCGAATTTGCCTCTGAAGAACTTCAAACCAAAGTTTCTCAGTTGATTGACGAAAATGTTCATTTAAAAGGTAAGGCTTCAAAAGTGCAGTATATTGGTTTTTATTCAGTCAACAGATGACTGGGTTTGAGTTAATAAAATCAAAGTTGTCTTAAATATTATGTTAAAACTGTATATAATGGACTTTTCCCTATTTTAAAATTTGTAGTTTTAGCTAAGAAAATTACAAAAATAAAAAGTATAAAAATTTATTAAGGAAACAGAAGAAAAATGTTTTTTTTATTAATGCTGAAGCAATATCCCAAATCGAAATAGAACAAATTATTGACGGCTTTGAGATAAAAAAAAAAGCAATTGGATTTGATAGCATTGTAAAGTGTTTAAAATGGAATTACTCCATTTTATTTGATTTTACTACATTTTCTTTAACACGTTATCTGCCATTCCGGTCTATTGGACCGAGAATAAAAGGTTCCAACTTTAAAAACGCGGCCTATTAGACCATGATGCAATTTGTCGCACGCGCCAACTAGGTCCATTAGACCGAGATCATTTTTAGTTCATCAGGACCAACGGTCTGTTCTCATCGGGGAATATTCGCTGTGATAGACCGAGCTGGCGCATGGGACAAGTTTGCACCACTCAGTCAGAAATTCTGAGTCCGCAAAGCGATTTTTTTTTGAATTGACGCCAGAGCCCTTTCCATTTGTCCTACTTTATGCAGTGTTACAAGCGGCCTCTCGGACTTTTTTTTGTGGCATGGCGTTATGGACAAAAAAGCGAATATGGCTTTGGCAGTCAACGTGTTAAAAACAGGAATTTTCACGAAAAAATATAAATTGCTAAAGTAACACTCGTAAAAACTGACAAAAGATATAAATGCAGCAATTATCGCCCAATATCTGTTTTACCAATCTTTTCAGATTATTAAAAATAATAAATTATGTGATTTTCTGGAAAGTCAATTTACTTTGTATCACTATGGCTTCCGCAGATAAGGATACAAAAATAGCTCCAGGAGATATCATAACAGATATTCAAGTTAATGTTGACATACTGAAAAAATGCTGTTTACTATGCTTGGATCTGTGTAAGGCTTGTGAAACTAAACCATGATATTTTATCCAGAAAATTGTACAGTATTGGGATAAGGGGAAGTACACACAAATTATTTTTAAGCCATCGTAGGGGAAAGACAAAGCTCGAAAAAAAAATGTGGAGTTTCACAAGGATTGGGCCAGTACTATTCTTAATTTATATTAATTCCGCTTCTAAATTGAACTTAGGGCAATATAAAGCTTTTTGCAGGTGATACAATATTTATTTATTTAGCTGAAACTTTAATTCCTTGGCTTTAATCAAATAAACTTACGTTGAATTTTACGAAATCTTTTATGTCAATAATAACTAAAAATCAAATACATTCGCCCATCAAAATTTAATAATGAGAATATTTAATATTCAAAATGTTTAATAATTAATATTTCTACATGGTTTCATTCATGAACTCGCGAGGAACCTGATCGACGGTAGCTCTTGAAGTCTTGTCTGCTGAATGGGATTTTTTTAAAAATTTTTAAAGGATTCCCAAAAACATAGTTTATAAGGAATCCCCTTCTAAATACTACCCTAAACAACGTAAGTGGTAACATATAATTGAAGTTCAAGGTCATTAAAAATAAAATATTTAATACTTAAATAATACTTTAAATGCTATTATCCAAAAAAGTATTATATAGTTTACTCAATTATTTCTTATGCCCCTTTTCATTATTTCATTCTGTAGAATAATGTTATTTATATTAGGATAGGATTGCAATAAATTTAACTAATAAATATTGTTTAGATTTATATTTCAAAATATTTTTGAAAATAATAATCCTAAAAGAAGTGCATATTTTAATATTGTTCTTTAGTTTAAGTAAGTTTTAGAACGTTTTGTGTTTTCATTCTTGGGTATTTCGTTGTAAAATTTCACACCTGATAATTTATTATAAATGGAGTTCTGACCTGTCCTAGTTTGTGTTAAAAGTAAGTCAATATTAAAAACAGTCGTAGTTAAATGATTATGTACGTCACGTCTGTAATTGAACTGTATATTTAAATGTTTATTTTTTGATATAATTTGGTAAACAAAAACAATATTTTGCATTAAGGGAATACTCTTAATGAATATAATATTAAAATTTTTATCCAAAAGTTTTGAATATTGTTCATCCAATATTTTTAATTGCTTTATTTTGTAAAGGGTTAAGTAAATTTTGAAAAAATGATCCCCAATATTGAAGTTAAATATTGTAAAAATGAGAGTGAATAAATAGGACGTAACATAATAATATAATTTGTGGTCAAAACACTCAGTTTTTGAAAATCGCCACTGGTGCAACTATTTTCTGTCGATTTTTCTAAATTTAATGTTAATTTGTGACTGTCATCCATAATTCAATCAGTTTCATTATTTCATGATCTACAAATTTCTGATTCAAATAGGTAGGTTCCAAACGAGTCAAAAAATACACCCAAAATATCCATAATATCAAGATTCCTTAAAAGAATAGAAAAATTTACTCTGTCAAAGGCTTTGCAAAGATCCAGACAAACAAATGTACATTGTTGCCTTCTATCATAAGCCATTTGAATTTCTGACATTAAATTAACAGCTGCAGAATATGTATCACTTGATTCTCGAAAGCCAAAATTGCCAGCATAAAAAAATTATTGAATTTAAATGCAAATTAAGACCATCCTTTACTATTTTTTTAAAAATCTTTGACATTATTGACAAAACTTATAATTTAGTTGTTGTTTATCGCCTGACTTAAAAATCGGTTTAACGTCAGCAATTTTCATTTCTTGAGGCACTTCACCAGTTTTTAGAGCATGATTGATTAGTTTATACATTACAGGATTTAATGCGCAGTTTTTAACCGTTGCCAGGAATCTTTGCTCGATCGTCATCGGTAAAAGCCACAATAACTAAGACAAATATTTTCCAGATACGATCCTGCAAAACAACATGAGTATGAAAGCTCAATATGAAAAAATAGTTGCGTGGCAAAAAGATGTTGAAAAAGTTCATGAAGCGCACAAAGAAAAATTCCGGCATGCCAAACAATATATTGAGACGGTAAGTTGCTAATTGTAAATTATACACGCGTTCATGACGCATCTAGAATCTAGATAAGTATACAAGTTTAAATTTGCTTAAATTGATCTTTTATAGAAGATGATATATTGTCCGCGAAAATAATTAAAAGAAAAAGAAAATATTGTGGCATATCGGACAAGTGTGTAACTATTTTTTATATTGGAATACACAGGGATCCAAGATTAATGGATACCCTGAGGCGGGTAGACCACGACGGCCGTTTCGTCCTTATTAGGACTCTACGGGCAGCCATAACCCAAGCAATTCCAAGAACGACGGAAAAATGTACTAAAAGCCTCCTTGCAAAATCAAGGCGGCCATCAATACACCGTAGCGCCATCCCAGCGGAATTAACTCCAATATAAAAGACAGTTACACTGGTAATAATCGAAAGGTAGACAACTAAATAACCACGAAGTGCATCACAATCAGTATATTATAGTACAGTATAGTATAGGGAACGCTATTCGCGTTTGCGTTGTGATGCACTTCGTGGTTATTTAGTTGTCTACCTTTCGCTTATTACCAGTGTCCTAACAAGGACGAAACGGCCGTCGCGATCTACCAGACCCAGGGTATCCATTAAACTTGGATCCCTGTTTATTCCAATATAAAAAAAATAGTTACACACTTGTCCGATATGCCACAATATTTTATTTTTATTTTTATTATTTTCGCGGACATTATATTATCTTCTAAACATTTTTATGGCTCAAAACTCAAACGAATTGCGCGCATTCTGGTGGGTGCCAGCGTTGATCTGTTTTCTGGTCTGCAAAATGGCAGATGCTTTCGGTAAAAAGGCGAATAGCGTTTCCTATACTAGATTGTGATGCACTTCGTGGTTATTTAGTTGTCTACCTTTCGATTATTACCAGTGTAACTGTTTTTTATATTGGAGTTAATTCCGCTGGGATAGCGCTACGGTGTATTGATGGCCGCCTTGATTTTGTAAGGAGGCTTTTAGTACATTTTTCGGTCGTTCTTGGAATTGCTTGGGTTATGGCTGCTAGTAGGGTCCTAACAAGGACGAAACGGCCGTCGTGGTCTACTCGCCCCAGGGTATCCATTAAACTTGGATCCCTGTGTATTCCAATATAAAAAATAGTTACACACTTGTCCGATATGCCACAATATTTGCTTTTCTTTTACTGATATGTTATTAAAGATATAACATACCCAGATATTTTTGTTGGAAGTTTTTCTACCTCGTAATAACTTTGTCCGGTTACATATTTTTCAACAAAAAAAAAGGACCTATGATATTGTCTCCTAGTATTGGTGCCCTTTTTGTAGCGACAGTTCTGTTTATTCACATGACTATTTAGGAAAAAAAAGACTCATCACTAAAGCAAATATTTTTAATAAATTCATGTGTAATTCTCCCTGTCATTGGAAAAACTGAATTCTTCTTTCGGATTTTCGTCGCCAAGTTGTTGCAAAATTTTCATTTTGTAAGGTGGAAATTTATGCGTTTTCAGTACTTTCCATAATACCAAATAACCTCTGGATATGCCGACATCTGTTGCTAAATGATGCATTGACACTTTTGAATTTATAGAAACTTGCCCAATAACCTCAATATGAATATTTTCATCCAAAACTCTAGGTTAGGTTAGAGTGGCAGACTTCTGGAATTGACCAAACAGTCACACGTAGTCCTATAGGACCGTTGTGGTACCACACATTTTCCGCGGAACCTATTGCATCAGCTTCCTGATGGTTAACACGATCGTAGAAGAATCTTGACAGCTCATTCAAAGCAGCCACTGCTGTTAATAAACTTAGTAAGTCGACCCAGTTGCAGGCTGCTCACTTCCTTCAGATCATTAAAAAATGGTTCGCCCAGTGCATCGGACCATCGGACTCGTGAGGCCGGGGCATTCACACAAGAATACTTTCCTCCTCTTCCTCATCTCTGCAACATCTGCAGAAGTCGTTAGTTGGTATTTGCATACGTTCAGCGTGTCTACCGAACAAGCAATGTCCGGTGATTACGGCAGTGATGTTTCTTAGGTCCTTCCGACTGTGCTGTAATAACGCTGCGGTTTTCCTGTTAGCAAGTAGGGGCCGCAATTGCCTGGAGATGCTACAAGTTGTAAGCCCTGTCCATCTGAGTAGAGGTTGGGGCACTCTGGCGCGCTCAGGTCTTGGGGCACTCTGGCGCGCTGCTACTGCGCAGGCGTCTGTCACCTGTCATCTGTTATGGGCGTTAGCTGCTCGGGCCTTAGCTGCCATTGGCACTAACTTCCATTGGCACTAGTTGCCATTGGCGCCAGCTTGCCTATCATTAATGCTAGTTACCGAGGGCACTATTGGTCAGACGTCATCTGTGTTACGCCATCTATCACATGCCACCCTAACCTCACCTACCAATGTATTACGTTCTGCGGGAGCCAGCTGTGATACGTCATCTATCATAATATGTTACTATAACCTCAACTACTTAGATATTCAATTTTGGGGCCATGCCTACAAGTCGGTACTCCGCAAGCCCTATCCCCAAGAACCGGTACCCCAATAATTTCTAAACTCCATCACGCGGAGACACCTAGTGGTCGTCGGTAGAACTCGCGGGGCCTCAGGGTCAATGCCCCCTTACTAGAGTACTAGTCTAGCTGTTGAAACGTCAGAGGGAGCCTGGTAATAGGGTTACGTCATCATGTTCTATTAATTTAATTTTCATTAGAAAAAAAGTTCCTTTATCCAGCGGGGTTCGATCCACCAACCATTAGTTTACTAACCAGTATCTCATACCACGGAGCTATTCGGGTTCTTACGAGACATTGTTATTATACTGTACTCTTACATCATCGCATTAGCATACTTGCTATAACAAAAGAATAATTATTACTCATAGATAGGTAATGCAATATTAATGAATTAAATTAGGCAGGCATACATTTGCAAGCTGCTATTTGTTGTATGTTTAGAAAAATAGAATCTACCACAGGGGTATAGAATACGTATAAGAACATCTAAAAGCACTTAGAAGTGTCCCTTAAACATATGAAAACGGCTGTTTAGCAGTCTATGAACGGGTAAAATGTCTACCACAGGAGCTCGAAACTATTGGGCGGTACGATAAAGACACCTTAATTGAGCTATTTTATGGTTTTACACTAAAGACTGGTATAAATGGTCCCCATTTAGCACCTTTTTACCATATCCCTAGCCCGTATTGTCAACAAATTATTTAATCCTATAACGAACAGTAGTACAACAATATAAGATAGACAAGGATAGTACTAACAACTATTTTTGAATCGACACACACTGCCGCAAACGTACAAGAATGGTAAAAAACGAAAGGTCAATCGCTTTATTTAGCATGTATTAACAATAAAATCGAAGATATTATGCAATACCTGACGTAAATACTCGTTTCCGATAGGAATCATTAAAGTAGACAGAAAATAGATGCTGTTTAGACCCTAATATAATAATATTTTTCAATAGAAAAATTGGAATAATATAAGAAAAATCAGTAATGTAAGGCCCAAATGCATTAAATAAAGTATGATTTATGCCTTAGTAGCACCTTTACGAATTATTAAGGTTTATAAGAAAAATCAGTAATGTAAGGCCCAAATGCATTAAATAAAGTATGATTTATGCCTTAGTAGCACCTTTACGAATTATTAAGGTAGACAGAAAATAGATGCTGTTTAGAGCCTAATACTACTGAAAAATTGGTTTAATATAAGAAAAAACTAGTAATTTAAGGTCCAAATGCCTTAAATAAAGCATGGTTTATGCTAGCCCCTAATATAGAAGGCTAGTCTCTTAAATCTTGCAATTTTAACACAAATGTTATACAGTTCAAAACCCTATAATTGCAACGAATATTGGCTTAATGCAGGTTGGTTAACCCTTAAAAATGATCATATTACTGTTAAGTTATGCTGCAATATGACTCTGTGTGTCTTCATTACAGCTTAGAAGACGCTGCGAAACTTTCATAGGTTATAGTATTAGAACCTTGTAACTTGGCTGCAGGTATTCAAGCATCTAAAAGGTAGGTAAAAAATAGACCACAGGGTTAATTTTAATAAATATATATTAAACACCCACGCACCTAATGTAATTGGAACATTACTAAACGCCGCTAATAATATAGGAGGTAGTGACAGATATACAGGGTATAGATGTACAGGTCTTAAAAATAGAGAATTAAAACAAGACTTTGCTGGTGTAATACTAATAATTTGTGTTACGTGCCGAATAAACAATTGAAAAGACGCACTGAAAAAATAGTCGGTGGTGTTACGGTCCAAGAATTACGAGTGAAGAACAATTCTAAATAGAAAATAACAACAAAACAGAGACTAGTTAACCAAATTAAGTCTGTCACTTGCCAAAATGATAGCAAATAATTAAAAAAACGAGGGTATGTGTATAGGTTAACGTAACAAGTTAATATGAAAATCCCGAGACCCGCAGGGTCGAGGTGTACTAAAGACATGCGGCTCGCTAAAGTTCTTAAGGATAATGTAACATGCGAAACGTATTTAGGATGAATAAGTTATTAGGAAAAATTCCGAGCCCTGCAGGGCGAGGTGTACTAAGGATATATGCTCACATACATAATACCAACAAAATTGGGGGCATATTGTAGGATAGGTAACCATATTAGGTCTGTTATATGGCATCAATTACGTACGATTGTAAATAAAAACCTTGTTTTTCACCAAAATATCTAATCCCATATACAGGGTAAGCTCGGAGTATCACTCGCCATAATAGCATAATATATATAGGACCAAGACTGATTTCGCACTAATTAGCATAGTAAACAAGGCGTTATACTAGATTGGTAGCATTGCCAAAGAGTTGGACAACATTAATCATATTATCACTAGGATGTATGGGTTCTTTATAGTCTAGATAACAAATTCTCAATATTACTAATATACCTAACTTAAAGCAACTACCACCGTGTTAAGGTGAGATTACCGATGCCAAACAGCTGATACTCATGCACAAAGGCAAGCACCGGCGTATTGATTATCTTATAATATCATACGTCACCTGAGGCTTATCAGGTATATATATATATAAATGACTTAAAAATCATAGGTGTTTCGTTTAAATTATGGTAGGGTTCCTACGCCAAAAGGCCGTTTCAGTCACAAAACGAGAGAAAAATAGATAAAAATTACCCTAAATATCGCCTATAATTATTGTTAATGTTATTGCCCATATAGTCATATGTATAGTAGGCAGGGCTTAAACACTTAATAAATTACTAAAGTATGGTCTCTGAAGCCGTAAAAGCATATTTAACAGCACCTACACACACTATGCAACAAAAAAACCTCTCCGATAGGGTAAAACACATAATAATCCACCAAGTATGGCCGTTAAGCCTAAAAAACCTATTTAACAGTGTATACGTGATTAGTATCCAAAAATAGCCAAAAGTAATACAAAAACAGTCTGTATGACAAGATTCTGCTAACACATATTTTAAGTAAGACTGTCATCTACTATATCCTACAAATACACGTTGCAAACATTCACCACCTTAAACATTGAGGTTATGTTAAGTAAATAAATTAATAAATGTTTGGCTTATAGGCAACATTTTTATACATAAAAAGTAGCACAACAAGCAATTAAATAGACTTTATTAAAAAATATAATGAATTACCGAGGATATACACATCTAATAGTCGTTGTCTAACCCTATCAGCTACGAAATATCAGCGAAATACCTAAAAAACATGAATAAATAGGAAAAATACCTATTTTAGGCCCTATTGCTTCAAAGACCCGATAAGATACATGTATTTATGTACCACTAAACACTCACTTAAACTTTTCGCCTGGATATAATTGTTTCGTAAAAACCACATACCTAATACGTTGTGTTTAAAATCTCGCTAAAATTACAAAGAAATGCTCGCACCGAAACGAGTAGAACGATACTTCATACGTTTTTTTTTGCAGCGGTTTTGTTCTCGAGATTACCGAGAAAATTAAATATTGCAGCTTGGAGGAACCGTACATTCAATATTTTGTAGTGTTGTAACATTGTCAATTAGAAAATAATAAATGGAACTACAATATCACCTAATATTTAGAATCTAACATAGGCGTGTACTGCGGTAGTTTAATACTACAGGTTGGGCCAGTGGAGTAGGTTACTAAGTTCCATCAAAAATATCTAACACAATATTGGTTAACGTGTCTAGTTGATAAGTCGTTATAATATATAATCATAGTGTTAATCTGACAGCCGAAATATTGAGGTTATGTTAACTAATAAATTAAATCAATAAAATTACAGCTTATTGGTTGCACACACATAGTACAGCAAGTAAAAGTGTAATTAAATAGACTTAAATAGAAATATAATGAATTACTGAGGTAAACAGACAGAACAGCTGATGCCTAAACGAAAACCTAGCCTTTTATGCATATCAGACAGTACTGTTTAAATGTACATAATCAGCCGCTAAAAACATCTCTGAAAAAGGGAAAAACACCAAATAAACCATTAAAGTGCCTAAAAAATGACATTTGAACCTATACAAGTTCTGTTGTCTATTAGGGCCTATGCTCGACCAGGCCTTATACCATTTGAGCATATAAATATACCAATGTATGATAACCTATTTAACAGCCCCTTATACAAAATGTACAATCAACAGCCTTTCTGATGGAATAAAAAACATCAAACAAAACATTAAAGTACCTAAAAAATAACATTTGAACATATATACTCCAGTAGGTATGCCTATACAAGTTCTGACAGGTTGCTATATTGGCATATGGGCGTGCTTATTAGTACCCTAAAACCATCCGCTGATTGGGTAAAAAAAACATCCAATAATTCATTAATGGGCATAAAAAAGGGTCTTTGAACCTATAAACCCCTATTTATACAAAATAAACGATCAATAAATACTCCGATAAAACAGTCATTTATGGTGGATGCGCTGGAATTTTGTACATGACAATACAATTAAAGGTACATCATACGTTACACCGTCTTAAAGAAAGTTTTGCCCGTGGTATATTGCTGGCCTTGTTTTATGTATGTAAATGTATATCTATCTATTTAGGTGCAAGATGGAAAACGTAGGTAGTCAGGTTAGTTCAGAGGATTACTAAACTTGTTTATTATTATTGATGTGTCTATAGCACGAATAAAAATTCAATTAGAACAAAGAACGACAGTATAGAATGTGGGGTGATAGCCACAGCATTGTAAGGGTGGCTCGATATATAATACAGGATGCACCGAACGTATCCAGCACAGTGGTAGAAAAAAGAGGTAGGCAGACGTCGTGTGCTATTACAGTTATACCAATGAGAAATCAAGAAATAACATTCGAACCAGGTACATACAACCACCTATGATAGCCCTCCTAGCATGAAAATACTGAAATTTTCCGCTTCAACAGTAAAAACAACTTAGGATCTGAAAAATTAATAGCTAAAGAACTCAATGAATACCCAGCTAAACACGACAAAAATTAGGATCGCCTACATCTAATTTGGATATCAGCAGAAATAATTAATAGGTGTTTAATTTAAATAGACTTAAATCGAAAGACATTACAGAGAACGAATAGTTGCTGGGTAGGCTCTTAACCATCAAAAATACCCTCCTTGGGGCTTAAAAAATAAGAATAAATAGGGGGAAAATACCTAGAATTCAGGTTAATTTTCCTTTTAAAATCAGTTAACTCCAGCAAGATTATTTATATAACACAAATGCATGACGAACCTAACCCAACTTCTTGGGTGTGGTTATTCTGTATAAAGATCGGCTAACACCAAAAAAAAAGGGTCATGTACATTCAAAAAAAAGTATATATTATGTATGATTAACCTATAATATTAGGTATACCTAAGGGTAATACTATATAAACACTTATAGGAATCAAAATAAAACTTAAAAAATTAAGGGAATATAAAGTATTTAAATAACCAAATGATCAGCCAAATAAATAAAATTCCCGTTTAAAATGTTATATTAGCTACATGAGATGAGATTAATTGTATAAATATGTGGACTTCAGAGTGATCATACTCATCTAATCGAATGAAAAATAAAGTAATTAATTAGATAAATGACTTCTTAACGGAGCTTTAATATTAGGGGATAGATATCATCTAAACTATAAAAATAATTGTAAAAGAGTTGTAAAAATTATTTACCAAGACATACATTTTAAAACAGACGAGAGAGGTGGGGAGGGGAGGGGGTAAAGTAAACAGGCAGAGGCCAAAAAAAAAAAGCTACAACATCTAGTAAAAAATTATTTTTAAAACCCTAAGTCATAAACGTATTAGATTGTATAAAACCATTAATGACATAATGGCGGAGATAGGGAATATTTTGTGCAAAAGGTAGTTAATGAAATAAATACCTATCGAAACGATTAAAGCTATTAAAATAATACAAGCAATAACAATGGGAGGTACATAAAATGCAGTTTAAAAGGGAAACTCAATTATATCATATAGCATCTAACGTGTTAAGTATCAAAAACGAGGATAGGATGTAAAATTTTAGCAAAAACTTGGGTAAATAGAGCAAATAATGCAACAAAATATCAAAAAAATGTTCCTAATTAATATTTGTTTATACAGCTAAGTAGAAAACTATCGAAACATTGATAAAAAAGGGCGTGGTGACTACGGGTATAAAATTTAGCAACCATTGGTAAAATATCAGGAAAAATATTAAAATTACCATCAATCACACCAGAATACTTATCGTTAAAACCTACTATTTTCACTGGCTTGTTACCAATAAATAGGTTTGAATCTACCATTCGAAACCCTTATTTAATATGTGATGTTTCCAGAAAGGTGTATTTTATCCTACTCTCATACATCCTATAGCAGTGATGTTAAAAACTAAATCGGCTTTATTAACAAGTGCAATCATTTATAGATCATAGAGACCCATAGAGCTGTAACCAGTATTAAATAAATCAAGTCAATATTGCAGAACATTTTATTTTATAGGAGTCGCAGTAAAGTGAAGCAGTACTCTATATAAATTTAATATAAGGTACAGGTAACGATCATCAGGCTATTTTATATCGTCTAACTTGGGTATCCATTTAATAAGACGCAAGTTAATATTATTTTTAAATTACTTTTTAATTATTTCTCAGTGTCTATAGTATGCAGGGCTATCTAACCATACTTCACGTCTTGCATAATTAACGACCTCTCGTATCTCAGGATCTTCACAATATACGTATTACCGCTCTACTTCTTCAAAATTCCCCAACTTGTTCATGTCGTATACAAATCTTAAGGCATCTGGTCCTTCAAAGTAGCGTTCACATATATCCAAAGCTCTAACTATTTTAACCAACGGATGGATTCCCCAATTCTTCTTTGCGTTTTGAAGTGTATTATATATATATCCTGAATTACATGATGTGCATCATTATTTACTATATTCCCTTGTCCATGATATCCAATTGATTGCGAGTATTGCAAATAATTAGGACGGCATTCTGACTTAAAATAAGCCGCCGTGCTTCTGCTGATAGTAAATATATCAACAGGCTTAATTACTCTGTGAAACCTGAATCTATAGAGGATTGTTCGGGTTTTCAGGGTTACTCGGGTTCATTAGGATTTTGAGAATGTATTTTGCTTGACGTAGTTTTTAAAAACACAGCCACGGCCAAAGGCTCACGAAATTTGCAAAATTTTGGGAGAAGGCCGTGGCTGTGTTTTTAAAAACTACGTCAAGCAAAATACATTCTCAAAATCCTAATGAACCCGAGTAACCCTGAAAACCCGAACAATCCTCTATAGATTCAGGTTTCACAGAGTAATTAAGCCTGTTGATATATTTACTATCAGCAGAAGCACGGCGGCTTATTTTAAGTCAGAATGCCGTCCTAATTATTTGCAATACTCGCAATCAATTGGATATCATGGACAAGGGAATATAGTAAATAATGATGCACATCATGTAATTCAGGATATATATATAATACACTTCAAAACGCAAAGAAGAATTGGGGAATCCATCCGTTGGTTAAAATAGTTAGAGCTTTGGATATATGTGAACGCTACTTTGAAGGACCAGATGCCTTAAGATTTGTATACGACATGAACAAGTTGGGGAATTTTGAAGAAGTAGAGCGGTAATACGTATATTGTGAAGATCCTGAGATACGAGAGGTCGTTAATTATGCAAGACGTGAAGTATGGTTAGATAGCCCTGCATACTATAGACACTGAGAAATAATTAAAAAGTAATTTAAAAATAATATTAACTTGCGTCTTATTAAATGGATACCCAAGTTAGACGATATAAAATAGCCTGATGATCGTTACCTGTACCTTATATTAAATTTATATAGAGTACTGCTTCACTTTACTGCGACTCCTATAAAATAAAATGTTCTGCAATATTGACTTGATTTATTTAATACTGGTTACAGCTCTATGGGTCTCTATGATCTATAAATGATTGCACTTGTTAATAAAGCCGATTTAGTTTTTAACATCACTGCTATAGGATGTATGAGAGTAGGATAAAATACACCTTTCTGGAAACATCACATATTAAATAAGGGTTTCGAATGGTAGATTCAAACCTATTTATTGGTAACAAGCCAGTGAAAATAGTAGGTTTTAACGATAAGTATTCTGGTGTGATTGATGGTAATTTTAATATTTTTCCTGATATTTTACCAATGGTTGCTAAATTTTATACCCGTAGTCACCACGCCCTTTTTTATCAATGTTTCGATAGTTTTCTACTTAGCTGTATAAACAAATATTAATTAGGAACATTTTTTTGATATTTTGTTGCATTATTTGCTCTATTTACCCAAGTTTTTGCTAAAATTTTACATCCTATCCTCGTTTTTGATACTTAACACGTTAGATGCTATATGATATAATTGAGTTTCCCTTTTAAACTGCATTTTATGTACCTCCCATTGTTATTGCTTGTATTATTTTAATAGCTTTAATCGTTTCGATAGGTATTTATTTCATTAACTACCTTTTGCACAAAATATTCCCTATCTCCGCCATTATGTCATTAATGGTTTTATACAATCTAATACGTTTATGACTTAGGGTTTTAAAAATAATTTTTTACTAGATGTTGTAGCTTTTTTTTTTTGGCCTCTGCCTGTTTACTTTACCCCCTCCCCTCCCCACCTCTCTCGTCTGTTTTAAAATGTATGTCTTGGTAAATAATTTTTACAACTCTTTTACAATTATTTTTATAGTTTAGATGATATCTATCCCCTAATATTAAAGCTCCGTTAAGAAGTCATTTATCTAATTAATTACTTTATTTTTCATTCGATTAGATGAGTATGATCACTCTGAAGTCCACATATTTATACAATTAATCTCATCTCATGTAGCTAATATATCATTGTAAACGGGAATTTTATTTATTTGGCTGATCATTTGGTTATTTAAATACTTTATATTCCCTTAATTTTTTAAGTTTTATTTTGATTCCTATAAGTGTTTATATAGTATTACCCTTAGGTATACCTAATATTATAGGTTAATCATACATAATATATACTTTTTTTTGAATGTACATGACCCTTTTTTTTTTTTGGTGTTAGCCGATCTTTATACAGAATAACCACACCCAAGAAGTTGGGTTAGGTTCGTCATGCATTTGTGTTATATAAATAATCTTGCTGGAGTTAACTGATTTTAAAAGGAAAATTAACCTGAATTCTAGGTATTTTCCCCCTATTTATTCTTATTTTTTAAGCCCCAAGGAGGGTATTTTTGATGGTTAAGAGCCTACCCAGCAACTATTCGTTCTCTGTAATGTCTTTCGATTTAAGTCTATTTAAATTAAACACCTATTAATTATTTCTGCTGATATCCAAATTAGATGTAGGCGATCCTAATTTTTGTCGTGTTTAGCTGGGTATTCATTGAGTTCTTTAGCTATTAATTTTTCAGATCCTAAGTTGTTTTTACTGTTGAAGCGGAAAATTTCAGTATTTTCATGCTAGGAGGGCTATCATAGGTGGTTGTATGTACCTGGTTCGAATGTTATTTCTTGATTTCTCATTGGTATAACTGTAATAGCACACGACGTCTGCCTACCTCTTTTTTCTACCACTGTGCTGGATACGTTCGGTGCATCCTGTATTATATATCGAGCCACCCTTACAATGCTGTGGCTATCACCCCACATTCTATACTGTCGTTCTTTGTTCTAATTGAATTTTTATTCGTGCTATAGACACATCAATAATAATAAACAAGTTTAGTAATCCTCTGAACTAACCTGACTACCTACGTTTTCCATCTTGCACCTAAATAGATAGATATACATTTACATACATAAAACAAGGCCAGCAATATACCACGGGCAAAACTTTCTTTAAGACGGTGTAACGTATGATGTACCTTTAATTGTATTGTCATGTACAAAATTCCAGCGCATCCACCATAAATGACTGTTTTATCGGAGTATTTATTGATCGTTTATTTTGTATAAATAGGGGTTTATAGGTTCAAAGACCCTTTTTTATGCCCATTAATGAATTATTGGATGTTTTTTTTACCCAATCAGCGGATGGTTTTAGGGTACTAATAAGCACGCCCATATGCCAATATAGCAACCTGTCAGAACTTGTATAGGCATACCTACTGGAGTATATATGTTCAAATGTTATTTTTTAGGTACTTTAATGTTTTGTTTGATGTTTTTTATTCCATCAGAAAGGCTGTTGATTGTACATTTTGTATAAGGGGCTGTTAAATAGGTTATCATACATTGGTATATTTATATGCTCAAATGGTATAAGGCCTGGTCGAGCATAGGCCCTAATAGACAACAGAACTTGTATAGGTTCAAATGTCATTTTTTAGGCACTTTAATGGTTTATTTGGTGTTTTTCCCTTTTTCAGAGATGTTTTTAGCGGCTGATTATGTACATTTAAACAGTACTGTCTGATATGCATAAAAGGCTAGGTTTTCGTTTAGGCATCAGCTGTTCTGTCTGTTTACCTCAGTAATTCATTATATTTCTATTTAAGTCTATTTAATTACACTTTTACTTGCTGTACTATGTGTGTGCAACCAATAAGCTGTAATTTTATTGATTTAATTTATTAGTTAACATAACCTCAATATTTCGGCTGTCAGATTAACACTATGATTATATATTATAACGACTTATCAACTAGACACGTTAACCAATATTGTGTTAGATATTTTTGATGGAACTTAGTAACCTACTCCACTGGCCCAACCTGTAGTATTAAACTACCGCAGTACACGCCTATGTTAGATTCTAAATATTAGGTGATATTGTAGTTCCATTTATTATTTTCTAATTGACAATGTTACAACACTACAAAATATTGAATGTACGGTTCCTCCAAGCTGCAATATTTAATTTTCTCGGTAATCTCGAGAACAAAACCGCTGCAAAAAAAAACGTATGAAGTATCGTTCTACTCGTTTCGGTGCGAGCATTTCTTTGTAATTTTAGCGAGATTTTAAACACAACGTATTAGGTATGTGGTTTTTACGAAACAATTATATCCAGGCGAAAAGTTTAAGTGAGTGTTTAGTGGTACATAAATACATGTATCTTATCGGGTCTTTGAAGCAATAGGGCCTAAAATAGGTATTTTTCCTATTTATTCATGTTTTTTAGGTATTTCGCTGATATTTCGTAGCTGATAGGGTTAGACAACGACTATTAGATGTGTATATCCTCGGTAATTCATTATATTTTTTAATAAAGTCTATTTAATTGCTTGTTGTGCTACTTTTTATGTATAAAAATGTTGCCTATAAGCCAAACATTTATTAATTTATTTACTTAACATAACCTCAATGTTTAAGGTGGTGAATGTTTGCAACGTGTATTTGTAGGATATAGTAGATGACAGTCTTACTTAAAATATGTGTTAGCAGAATCTTGTCATACAGACTGTTTTTGTATTACTTTTGGCTATTTTTGGATACTAATCACGTATACACTGTTAAATAGGTTTTTTAGGCTTAACGGCCATACTTGGTGGATTATTATGTGTTTTACCCTATCGGAGAGGTTTTTTTGTTGCATAGTGTGTGTAGGTGCTGTTAAATATGCTTTTACGGCTTCAGAGACCATACTTTAGTAATTTATTAAGTGTTTAAGCCCTGCCTACTATACATATGACTATATGGGCAATAACATTAACAATAATTATAGGCGATATTTAGGGTAATTTTTATCTATTTTTCTCTCGTTTTGTGACTGAAACGGCCTTTTGGCGTAGGAACCCTACCATAATTTAAACGAAACACCTATGATTTTTAAGTCATTTATATATATATATACCTGATAAGCCTCAGGTGACGTATGATATTATAAGATAATCAATACGCCGGTGCTTGCCTTTGTGCATGAGTATCAGCTGTTTGGCATCGGTAATCTCACCTTAACACGGTGGTAGTTGCTTTAAGTTAGGTATATTAGTAATATTGAGAATTTGTTATCTAGACTATAAAGAACCCATACATCCTAGTGATAATATGATTAATGTTGTCCAACTCTTTGGCAATGCTACCAATCTAGTATAACGCCTTGTTTACTATGCTAATTAGTGCGAAATCAGTCTTGGTCCTATATATATTATGCTATTATGGCGAGTGATACTCCGAGCTTACCCTGTATATGGGATTAGATATTTTGGTGAAAAACAAGGTTTTTATTTACAATCGTACGTAATTGATGCCATATAACAGACCTAATATGGTTACCTATCCTACAATATGCCCCCAATTTTGTTGGTATTATGTATGTGAGCATATATCCTTAGTACACCTCGCCCTGCAGGGCTCGGAATTTTTCCTAATAACTTATTCATCCTAAATACGTTTCGCATGTTACATTATCCTTAAGAACTTTAGCGAGCCGCATGTCTTTAGTACACCTCGACCCTGCGGGTCTCGGGATTTTCATATTAACTTGTTACGTTAACCTATACACATACCCTCGTTTTTTTAATTATTTGCTATCATTTTGGCAAGTGACAGACTTAATTTGGTTAACTAGTCTCTGTTTTGTTGTTATTTTCTATTTAGAATTGTTCTTCACTCGTAATTCTTGGACCGTAACACCACCGACTATTTTTTCAGTGCGTCTTTTCAATTGTTTATTCGGCACGTAACACAAATTATTAGTATTACACCAGCAAAGTCTTGTTTTAATTCTCTATTTTTAAGACCTGTACATCTATACCCTGTATATCTGTCACTACCTCCTATATTATTAGCGGCGTTTAGTAATGTTCCAATTACATTAGGTGCGTGGGTGTTTAATATATATTTATTAAAATTAACCCTGTGGTCTATTTTTTACCTACCTTTTAGATGCTTGAATACCTGCAGCCAAGTTACAAGGTTCTAATACTATAACCTATGAAAGTTTCGCAGCGTCTTCTAAGCTGTAATGAAGACACACAGAGTCATATTGCAGCATAACTTAACAGTAATATGATCATTTTTAAGGGTTAACCAACCTGCATTAAGCCAATATTCGTTGCAATTATAGGGTTTTGAACTGTATAACATTTGTGTTAAAATTGCAAGATTTAAGAGACTAGCCTTCTATATTAGGGGCTAGCATAAACCATGCTTTATTTAAGGCATTTGGACCTTAAATTACTAGTTTTTTCTTATATTAAACCAATTTTTCAGTAGTATTAGGCTCTAAACAGCATCTATTTTCTGTCTACCTTAATAATTCGTAAAGGTGCTACTAAGGCATAAATCATACTTTATTTAATGCATTTGGGCCTTACATTACTGATTTTTCTTATAAACCTTAATAATTCGTAAAGGTGCTACTAAGGCATAAATCATACTTTATTTAATGCATTTGGGCCTTACATTACTGATTTTTCTTATATTATTCCAATTTTTCTATTGAAAAATATTATTATATTAGGGTCTAAACAGCATCTATTTTCTGTCTACTTTAATGATTCCTATCGGAAACGAGTATTTACGTCAGGTATTGCATAATATCTTCGATTTTATTGTTAATACATGCTAAATAAAGCGATTGACCTTTCGTTTTTTACCATTCTTGTACGTTTGCGGCAGTGTGTGTCGATTCAAAAATAGTTGTTAGTACTATCCTTGTCTATCTTATATTGTTGTACTACTGTTCGTTATAGGATTAAATAATTTGTTGACAATACGGGCTAGGGATATGGTAAAAAGGTGCTAAATGGGGACCATTTATACCAGTCTTTAGTGTAAAACCATAAAATAGCTCAATTAAGGTGTCTTTATCGTACCGCCCAATAGTTTCGAGCTCCTGTGGTAGACATTTTACCCGTTCATAGACTGCTAAACAGCCGTTTTCATATGTTTAAGGGACACTTCTAAGTGCTTTTAGATGTTCTTATACGTATTCTATACCCCTGTGGTAGATTCTATTTTTCTAAACATACAACAAATAGCAGCTTGCAAATGTATGCCTGCCTAATTTAATTCATTAATATTGCATTACCTATCTATGAGTAATAATTATTCTTTTGTTATAGCAAGTATGCTAATGCGATGATGTAAGAGTACAGTATAATAACAATGTCTCGTAAGAACCCGAATAGCTCCGTGGTATGAGATACTGGTTAGTAAACTAATGGTTGGTGGATCGAACCCCGCTGGATAAAGGAACTTTTTTTCTAATGAAAATTAAATTAATAGAACATGATGACGTAACCCTATTACCAGGCTCCCTCTGACGTTTCAACAGCTAGACTAGTACTCTAGTAAGGGGGCATTGACCCTGAGGCCCCGCGAGTTCTACCGACGACCACTAGGTGTCTCCGTGTGATGGAGTTTAGAAATTATTGGGGTACCGGTTCTTGGGGATAGGGCTTGCGGAGTACCGACTTGTAGGCATGGCCCCAAAATTGAATATCTAAGTAGTTGAGGTTATAGTAACATATTATGATAGATGACGTATCACAGCTGGCTCCCGCAGAACGTAATACATTGGTAGGTGAGGTTAGGGTGGCATGTGATAGATGGCGTAACACAGATGACGTCTGACCAATAGTGCCCTCGGTAACTAGCATTAATGATAGGCAAGCTGGCGCCAATGGCAACTAGTGCCAATGGAAGTTAGTGCCAATGGCAGCTAAGGCCCGAGCAGCTAACGCCCATAACAGATGACAGGTGACAGACGCCTGCGCAGTAGCAGCGCGCCAGAGTGCCCCAAGACCTGAGCGCGCCAGAGTGCCCCAACCTCTACTCATCTGCTTTGCGCAAGTTGTTTAGCTGCTCGATCTATCTCTTCTTTGACTGATCCCAGTGGTCTAGCCACAGTATTCTCTGCTAGTTCGACAGACATGTTTGCGCCCTCCCTGGCGAGCGCATCAGCAGTCTCGTTGCCATATATGTTGCTGTGTCCGGGAACCCAACACAAGGTGATTCGATGTTGAGCACCAAGTGTGCAGAGATTGTTGCGACAGCGCCTTACTAATTTTGACTTAGTGCTTCTGGAGCAAATTGCCTTTATTGCTGCTTGACTGTCTATATAGATAGCTATAGACGCAGGTCCTCTTAAGCCAGGGTGATCCCGCAGGGTACTGACTGCTTTATCCACTGCAAACATTTCTGCCTGGAAAATGCTGCAGTAGTCAGGGAGTCTTTATGACCTCTGTATTAGCATGCTCTCGGAGAAGATGCCAGCTCCTACCCCGACGTCCATTTTTGAACCGTCTGTGAAGATCGAGTGATCCGCCTCCATTGTTACTTGATTGCCTTCCCACTTTTCCCTACCCGGAATGAACATAGAAAAGCCCCTTCCAAAGTCTGGCAGCGAAACAGCGTAGTCGGTCGGCTCTCGCAAATTTTGGCCTGGATATATCCTTAGTATGCTGCTGTGTCCGTAGTTGGTACTGGTCCAGCGTTTCGACTCTTTCAGTCGTAGAGCACTTTTTGCAGCCACACTTTTTCCGTAAATATCCACGGGTATAAGATGCAGCATCACTTCCAGTGCCGCCGTCGGTGCTGAGTAAAGGGCACCTAAACAGCTGCCCGTTGTACCTTCTTCGTCAGTTTCTTCATGTTTATTGCTTTTTCCAAAGCAGTCCACCAGACCAGGACCCCGTAGGTTAGTATAGGTCTTACAATGGCTGTATAAATCCAGTGGTCTATGTGAGGTTTAAGTCCCCACTTTTACCAATAGCTTTTTTGCAGGCATAGAACGCAACTGACGTCTTCTTGACTCGTTCTTGTAAGTTCATGCCCCAGTTAAGCTTGGAGTCGAGTATCAATCCTAGATACTTTGGTTTTTCTTTCAGCACTAAAGTACTGTTGTCCAGGACTGGGAGCATGAAGTTCTCAATCACCCTTCTGCGTGTGAATAGAACCAGCTCCGTTTTTCTTGGTTGACTCTCAAACCACATTTCGCAGCCCACCGTTCGAGTTTTCGTAGCGTTGTTTCTGTTAGTTCGCTGATGGTATTTAAATATTTGCCTGACACAAGTATAACTAAATCTTCGGCATATGCAATCACCTTGAATCCAGCCCTTTCTAACGATCTAAGAATTTTGTTCATTACTCTTAGCCACAGAGTTGGCGACAGAACCCCGCCTTGTGGAGTTCCTCTTCCGGCAATCCTGGCTATCTCACTGCTTCCTAATTTAGAGCAGATTTTACGGCCTTTTAGCATCTTGTGAATCCAACGGCAGATGCAGTTGTCGACCCCTGATTCTTATAGGGCATCGCAAACTGCCTCAGTCGTGACGTTATTAAAGGCCCCTTCAATATCTATGAAGGTTCCAAGAGTGTACTCTTTATTTCTTGAATGAGTCAATCGCCCATTCGAGCTTCTCGCTAGTGACCACCGATTTAATGATGTTTAAATCCGGGGGTTCTCCTTGATCAATGGGGGCTTCCGCTGCCAGTGTATTTCCAGGAAAATGGGCGTCTATTAGCAGTTTAAGAGTTTCCTCGCTGCTCTCTGTAAATGCCCCATCGTTTTTTCTTAGGAAGGAAGGAGCACTCGGCTCCTTCGATAAAACTTTCCTGAGCCTAGCGGCCTCGTTAGTGCTCTCCACTCGTTCGCTGTAGTCCTGCCAGGAATTCCTTTGAGCTTTCCTAATAGCCTTCTTATACGTCTTTAGAGCCTCCTTATAGGTACTCTCATCTTCCGTACGTCTGCTCTTTGCTTTATTAAACAGCCTTCGCATGTCACGTCGTAGCCCACTCAAGTCCGCACTCCACCATGGTGGATATGACTTCTTGGCTGGTCTGCTTATCGGACAGCTTTTAACAAAAGCTGCCATAAGACTTTCTGTTAGCTTATTGACCGCGTTATCAATCGAAGCAGTATTAGGCAACAGATCCTCAAGTGGTTCTGTCAGCTTATCAGAGATAATACTACAAAACTTATCCCAGTCTGTTTTCTGTTTTATTTCCAACGGATCCCGTTTCTTGAAACTAAGTTTCTTATGTAGACGTGGTTGACGTTTTTATCGGGATACATTTCATTAAAAGTAATGGCAGTTCTTAAATACCACATACTCGATTATCAACCCCTACGATTGTTATAAGCTACAAAGCGACTTGGACCGCCTGGGAAGGTATTGCAATGAAAACGGCCTTTTCCTTAATTTTTCCAAGTGTGTCTCAACCGTGTTCAACGTTCTCTCGAAATCTTAATCAACTAACGACAACTTATCGTATAAACAACACACCCCTAAAAAAAACGACTAAAATAAAGGATTTGGGTGTTATATTTGATTCTAAACTACTCGAACGAACACGTTGAATCTGTCGTCAACGCTGCTTCGAAAATGCTGGGTTACATTATAAGAAAATGTATACCATTTTATAATACTAAACCAATAATCTGCCTATTTAATTCCTTCGTTCTAAGTAAACTAAATTTTGCTAGTCTTGTTTGGAGCCCCAAACAAAAAAGCTATGTTGACAGGTTGGAAAATATTCAGAATAAATTTATCAAATACCTTTCGGTAAAACAGAACTTTATTATACCCAAAAACGATATTTCTCTGGCCCGAAATCATTTTCACTTAGCGTCCCTGACTAGTCGAAGAAGATCTACTGATGTACTCTTTTTATACAAGTTATTTAATAATTTAGTGCAAAGTCCAGATATTCTCGAACAAGTTTATATTAATGTCCCCCAGAGGTCTCTAAGGACAGCTGAATTATTTTTTTGCCATTTAGACACACTTGTTTGGCTCAAAACTCCCCATCGTGTAGAATTATAAGAAATAGTAATGTGTTTGATAATATTGATTTTTTCTCAATGTCCCTGCGAACAGTGAAAGGCATACTGAAAAATGTTTAAAATCTGATTATTTTGATGATTGTATTTATTGTACTTATATTGTTTTTTTTTCTCTCCGATTTAAAATATTGAATAATCTAATGTGAAATATTAGTCAATGTATTTATTCCTCTTTTACCTTATTTTACTATTTATAGGCATTATCAGACTGTTTTATTAGAGTTTATAATTATATTATGTGGATACTCCAGTGGGTATCTTGTTACCTGTTTGTATCCCTTTTGACGTTAATAAATAAATAAATACCCTGAGCACCGTAAAGAAAAATCATTTCTACTTATTCTTCGCCCGAAGATACGAGGGATGGCAAAATCAAGTATATACGTTCACTTAGAAATAGTTGAAAAAATGCAAATTTTATTGAAGATTTTACAAAAAATAGCAAAAAACAAGTACTTATTTGCGTTATTTCAAAAAAAATCGATAGTTTTAGCACTACAATAGTGTTTTATTTTAGGCTTGGGATTATTTTTTATCATTTACGTTTATTTTCTAAATTTTCCGGCCAAATTTTGTAAAAGCAAGTTTGAAAACATTTGAGTATAAATGCCACACTGCACCCTATGAAAAGATTAATAAAAATATTGTTGGGATTTCCCATAAATGACCCTGACAACAACCGTCTTGGTTTAGCTTAAACAATCCTTTTAATAGTTTTAAACATTATGTCACTTTAAATAAGGCTTTAAACATTTCCATTGCAACGGTTTAATTGATGCCTCGTGGTTTTTACTAACAATTTATTTACATTTTAGTTAAAGAAGGAAAAAGCTCGTTTGGAGCAACAAAATAACCTTTCACAGCAAGAGATTGAAAACCTCCGTTACTCGCTTAAACGACAAGAACCGGAACACGATAGAACCAAACAGATTCTTACGCAAAGTAGCGAGAACAATTTAAAAGACTTTGAGTTAGATGTAGCTAACAAAAAGATTAAAGATCTAGAGGAGTCTCTGAAAAAAGCACAGTACATTGCTAACAATCAGATCAAAGATCTGGAGGAGGTTCTTGAAAAGGCACAGAAGAAATGCAACGTTGATGTCTCAAATGAATCGACCAAGGGTTTGGAAGAGAAGCTTGTAAAGTATGAAAAGGAGTTGGAAGAGGCTTACAAGAAGAATAGAGAGCTTCTTTCCAATAAAGACACTACACATTTTATGGAAAAGTTAAAGGTATTTATAAAAATATTTATATTTAATTTATAAACTTGAAAATATTTATTGTAAACTTTAAAGTATTTATCGTTTTCTGTGCAATGGCATCAGGTTATAGCTTCCCGTAGAGTCGAAACCAGGACGAAACAGCCGTCGCGCGTCGTTGTCAACCTGGCCCCAGGGTATCATTTTGCTTGGATCCCTGTATCTAATACAAAATACATTTACACACTTGTCCGGCTTGCCACTGCATTTTTAGCTTTCGCTATTTATAAAGTATACATTGCTATTTTCACCGTTTAGTTACTTCAGTTGGTCACCACTGTTCTTCAATATTCTTATTAATTTGAAGAAATAGTCGATGCTCAAAGTGGAGTTAATAGTATAGAAATGGGAAGAAAAGCACAAAGTCTTTCTCCAAAAGTTTATTAGAATAATGAAGATTATCTCAACATATTTCGAGCGTGGAAGCGCTCATCATCATTAGATGGTAAAAATAAATAACTAAAGGGCGGATTGTAGGTATGCGCTTAAATTCAGCCAAATTATGTGCATATATATGCATCGTTTGCCTTTAAAATAAACAGTTATTTGCATTTCTTTAACCAATTATGCATAAGTACTGGTATGCAATATTTCTTAATTCTTAATTTAATATAGTAAAATGAGGTAAAGAAACACATTGGGTTCTAAGAAATATGTTTATTTTTAAAAAAATGCAAAAATAATATTTTTTTCTTCTTTTTTACAGTTAAATCCAATTTGTCCCTTACCTGACCTCCTACTTTACCGGGAACGTTGTTACATTTAGCGGAAAAAGTTTTAACAATACTAATTGAATCTCTTACTTTGCACAACACACTGCGAAATACAGTTTGTTAAGCAGGTAATAATAAGGCATTATTAAGTGACAATAAACAACCCCTAACAATATACCTGCAAACCCCGGAAACCCCCAATAAATACCTTGTGTATAACCAAAATGTAAATATAATTATTATAATCTTCAGATTGGAAAATCCCTGAAATAAGTACCGAACTGGACATTAAACCTTTAACGTATTAAATTTTTTGATAAAGCCAAAAACATAAAAATAAACTCTTAAATTAATAAGTTATGAAAAATATGCATTTTATTATAAAATTGACAAAATATGCAAGAAATGGATATATATGCATTTTGCATATATTCCGCCCTTTATACATAACATATAAATATGTCGCTGTTGTTGTTAGCAAAAGAGAAAAAAAGATAATGATTGGTGGTAAAATATGTAACTTTAATGGAACTTTAGAAAAAGGTGTCATGTTCTTTATAATAATATGAAAATTAGAAACATTTAAGAAAACAATTTCCAAGTATATTTAAATAAATATTGTTCAGCAAGAAAATTTGAAATCATCAATAAGGACAAAAGACATGGCCGACTAAATGAAGATAAGAAAACATGTTCTCCAAAAGAAGATTTTATGTAGAAAGGTCCTGAAAATAATAGAAACATTTTGAGTATTGATTTTTGCATGGGAGAAGAAAAAAATATATCTTAATTTTTAAATATTGAAAAAAAAATTTTCGTATCAATACTCAAAATTGTTCTATATGCCCAAATCAAATAAAATACTGGTGTTTCCATAAGCTCATGGCGGATTTTACAAAAAGACAAAATTCAACCAAGACAACAAAACCGGAATAGCCCATGGATTGGAATCAGGGAATCCGGCATCTTTGCAAGATTTTTCGAAATATATGGCCAAAATAAAAATGACTTGTCCAACATTTTATGGAGCGACGAGAGTCGCTTTCATAATAATGGAATCATAAACCGACATAATTGTCGCTATTAGTCCCGAAATCATCCTCGTTGGAATATAGAAACAGGAAGTTAACTTGATTTAGAATTAATGTTTGGTGCGGTGTAATCAATAAATTGAACCTTATTTTTACGAAGACACGTGAACTGGATAACATTATTTACATTTGCAGACTGTCAGAAAAGGTATCCTTTGAGTTCAAAACGAATATGTGGCTGTAGTAGGATGGGGCTCCAGCTCATAATACTCAAACTGTTGTAACTAGCAAACATTAAAAAATGTTGACAGTTGTGTTCGCGTAGAATAAATTAATTTTGAGTCTTAAAATTTAAAGTATTTTCAACCATACCTACTTTCGAAGGCCTTGCCATCGACTTATATGCATCAAAGGCGACGCAGTGATGTTATCTTTAAAAAATGCTAATTGATTTTACCTAACGACGTCTTATTACCAAATCAAACTATATTTATTTGTTTTCGAGACATATACCCTTGGAGTTTTAAGTGAAACACTCTCTGTATATGATTAAAAAAATAATTTGGGTTTTTCAAAAATAAAACTTGACATTATATTTAGGTAACGGAAGAAAGGCTTCTGCTAACAGAACAAGCGCTTCTCCAAACAAAACAAGCCAATGAACAAGCAACCCAAGAAATACTTTCCTTAAGAAACCAACTAGCAAGGAATTTACAGACTACTGAAGAATCCCCAAAACTGCAGTTTGAACTCCAGCAGGCCCAGATTAAAATCGCCGAGCTAGATGATATGTTGACGTCAAGAAATGCAACTTTAATAGACTCTAATATGAGAGCAAACAAGATGGAAGAACAACTTCTGCTGGCCAATGAAAAGATAAAGACTATGGAAGGAACGGCGGCTGCACTACAGCTACAACTTGAAGAGGTAAGTTATGGGCAGGGTATACAGTGTCACCAGTAAAGTCCGCATCATATGGGATTTTTTTTTATTAATATATATATATATTATATATATATATATTAATAATATATATATATATACATACACATAGTACTTAATGACTTCAAAAGTGGTATGCGCAGCAGACGTTGTGACTTCATATATGACGATATGACTTCCAAATTCGGAAGTCACATCGAATCGCCTGTTTCCTTCACACCACATCATCTTAGGGGTTAGCCAAGGCCATTGTCAAATTTTTCGTGTGAAGCCACAAGGTACGCTACATATATCCAAAGTGGGGGTGTTACTTCCAGTATATACCGCTGGCGCTGGTATCGCTTTTCTTCAAAAGTTGCGGGCTTTACGTTGTCACTTCCGATATGTAGATAGCATTTTACGGCTTCCGAAATATAGGCAACATCGCGTATCTTTGAGTTTCCCAGAAAGAATTGTGTAACGAGATTTATTTGAAATTACGTTAACGAACTTTTCCCATTTTAAAAGTGTATTTGTTATTACTTGTTCTAAACTGTAATTGATGATGTGATGAATTCCAGAACCCAGTAATTAGTTTACATGGTTTTAACAAAAGGTAAGTACATAAACAATATTTTTTATTTTCGGACTTTGAACCAATGTCAGTAATATTGGCAGCATAAAACATTCAAATTTTTAACTGTCTAAGACGATACCATTTTGTATGCTATTATCAAAACTCTCATACTTTACTGACCCAATCTCGGTGATAAAAACGATTGTATATACGTTACATATTCGAAAAGTACAGGACTTGCAGGATTGCCGGATTCGCCTGTCGGCTCACCCTGGAAATTTCCTGCTTCTTCCTGTATTTTTCGGTTTTTGATTTAAATTACGATTTTTCTTTAATTACAATAATTTTCTTCTTGCTAGGAAAGTAAGAAGCAATCTCCTTGTAATATTATTGTACTGTCAAAATTTTTTGATACTATCAATATGCTGCGAAATTATTTAAACAACTTTTACAAATTTTGATGCGCTGTAACTCATGATCCGATTATTTTATATAAATTACTATGGCCCTGGGAACAAAATAGAAATTCTCTATGAAAGTAGTAATTAGGTACTATTTATGTTTTAGATTAAAATCAACGATTGGCAAGATTATTAAAATTTTCACAATGATAACGACTGTCGCATAAACTTTTAAACCATACCAACGAGACAAGATTGGATAACGTTAAAACCAAAGGAGTAAGGAACTGTAAGAATTTAAAAATTATAATAATATTTTATATTATTAAACAATCAAACTTGGTATGATACGCTTATTTTTGTTCTGAGGGGGACCACTTCTTAATAATTTATCTTTCAGTATAAATATACAACCCTGGTTTTAGTGCTCTAGGCAAGTTTTTACCTTCTTTACAATATTGTTAAACTTTAATGCATAAGTGAAATTACTAAAACCTTAAGCCATAATGAATTAAATGTATATCCAATAGGGACCTACAGTGTGTTACCAATGTTACCTAGTCTTAAAATGGGTAATGATTTTCTAGAACTGATATATTCAGCACAAAATATGACACAAAAAAATAGTTTACCCTATTTATGTTTTGAAGTTAGAAGTGATATTGATAAAAATGTTAAATAAGTAATTGACAAATTCAATAAATAATAGTTTCCGTTTCAAAACAGAAAATTTGCTGTTTTTCCAGATTTATATACATATATTTCGATAAATATGTTAAATAGGTGTATAGTATAACCAAAACTTATTTTTAGATTGGTCAAAGACAGACATCAGCCTATTAAGGAAACACTTTGCCCTGCACATTACGAAGCTAACTTATCCTTTTGCAAAGGATGTTCAAGAATTCTGCAGACAAACCAAAATGACCAGAAGGTTATAAAAGTAAAAATTAAGCACTTAAAACGAAAAAATAATTGTTTGTTAAACATTTTTTGCTTAAGGTTTTAATTAAGGATAATTATTTTCTTACCTTAAAAAGGATTTTTTTCAACATGTTATAATTTTTGCATGCAATAAATTTGAAAATTAGTTATGATGAGGTTGTTCGTTTCTATCAGTATACACAGTGTGTAAAAAGTCCCGGAACAGTAAATTATTTCAAAAATGATGCACAATATAAAAAAACTTTTTGTATAAAAGTTGTTGGTCTTAAAGAAATTTATTAAACTAGACCTTGTAGTTGTACAGGGTTGCCCAAAAAGTCGTGGTAACAGAAGCTTCATTTTTTTTAAATGGAATGACCCTTTTTTGATCGCAGTTTCTGATTCCTCGAAACATTCTAAAAAACAATTATGAAACATGTCATATGGCTAAACATATTAGTTTCAGAAATAATTTGAGTTGAAGCACATAAATGCGATAGGTACGATATTACCTACATTTTGCATTGTTTCGAGTCGGCTCATAATGTTTTACGGTAAAAAAAAAAACAAAAACATTAAACTCGTGTTAAAGGTACCTCACTCAAGTTGTGTCAAAATTTTCATAACAACTAAATTATTAAATACAAGTAGTAAAATTAACAATAACTTGAAAAGAACAAAAATAAAATGAAGTGTAAGTCGTTATTTAATTAAATGTTGAAAATGGCCTCCTCCCACAGTTTGACAATGGTCTAGGTTATAATAAAATTTGTCGATGACGTTTTGTAACATTTCTTGTTTAATAGATGCACATTTTTCAATAATTCTTCCTCTTAATTCATTCATATCTGCAGGTTTTGTCACAAACACTTTATTTTATAGGTGTCCTCAAAGGTATCCCCAAAGAAAATTATCAAGGGGCGTTAAGTCTGGTGACCTAGCAGGCCATTCTATGGGGCCTCTTCGTCCTATCCAGCGGTTAGGAAAAGTGTTGTTTAAATAATTTCTAACAGCTAGCCCAAAATGAGGAGGAGCTCCATCCTGCTGAAACCACGTATTGCGTAATAGTGGTCCTACTTCATTGTTTATTGCTAGCACAATTTCATTTTGCAGCATGTGGAGATACATTTCGGCATTCAAATTTCCCTCTATAAAGAAAGGCCCCACTAATCTGTTGCCAATAATTCCAGCCCACACATTTACTTTCTGGGGGTGTTGAGTATGTGTTTCTCTCATCCAATGTGGATTCTGATCAGCCCAGTAACGACAATTATGTCGATTGAGAGACCCGTTTAACATGAATGTTGCATCATCCGTAAAAACTATTTGATTCAAAAAATTGTTATTTTCTTCATGTTTTTGCATCATTACTTCGCAAAATTCCAATCTACGATCAAAATCGTCTTCTGATAATTCCTGGACAAGAGTTATTTTATAAGGATGAAAAATTACTGGTTTTTAAAATATTCTCAATTGATTTAAAACAAACATCAACTTGGGTAGCAGCTTTTCTGAGTGACAAATGTGGATTCTGAACAAAATGAAGTAATGTCTCTAATTTTTTTTCATCACTAGTTGCCGACTTTGGTCTTCCGGAACGAATCTTATCTCTGCAACACCCGGTTTCCTCTAACCTTTGAACTGTTCTCACAATTGTAGATTTTGATATAGGCTCTCGGTTTGGAAAAGTTGTATTAAATAATTGGTTTGTCTCGCTAACTGATTTTTGTCGGTCTCCAAAACCTCTTATTATTAGTAAAGTTATACGTTCCCTTTCGCTGAGCGACATTTTGAGAATTTACTTTGACAGTGACGCAAAAAATTCTAGTACCAGCTTATAAAAATGCAAAATGTAGGTAATATCGTACCTATCGCATTTATGTGCTTCAACTCAAATTATTTCTGAAACTAATATGTTTAGCCATATTATTATGACATGTTTCATAATTGTTTTTAGAATGTTTAGAGGAATCAGAAACTGCGATCAAAAAAGAGTCATTTCATTAAAAAAAAATTAAGTTTCGGTTACCACGACTTTTTGGGCAACACAACTACAAGGGTCTTAGTTTAATAAATTTCTTTAAGACCAACAACTTTTATACAGAAAGTTTTTTTATATTGTGCACCATTTTTGAAATAATTGACTGTTCCGGAACTTTTTACACACTGTGTATAGTATATTATCTAGTAACAACCATTAAAGCCTAAGGGTCGAATTTTGGCATTGGGCATCTGTATCTGTGTGTGGTAAAGTTATAAATATTCCCAAAAATAATGTGAAGTACGGTTGTCGGTTTAAGGTACCTACACACTTTTTACTTCCAAAACATATTATTTATTCAACGACGCGTCAAGAAAAAAAAAATATTCTCCAAAGACTAGCTATATTTAAAAATAAAACAATAAAGAATAAAAAGTAATTTTAAATTTAAAAAAAACTATAAAATAAAAATATTGATAGTGACATTGCATAAACTCGATATTAATTAAAAGAAAAGAAAATCGCATTGCGCATTTTATGACAAAGTAAAATAGTAGGTAGGTATACTATATACAGGATATCTTATAAAGGAGTTACCATTGATAGTTTTTAAAATGATCACAGCTCAAACTAGGTATATTATGTAGATGCTTAAAATTTCATATAGAATTTAAAAACCTAGTAAAAAACTGTGACGTTGATTCAGTAAAATATATGTCCCTTATTTTTTAATGTTAAGGCCGATCCGCACCTATGCATTTTCGCCCTGCATGTTTGAATGGTTGTTGCAACAGCCGAGTTTATGATGCTTTAACTCATATGCACCAAAGTCCTGCTATTATGTCCACATCATGGCCATTTAAATTTTAAGAAATAGACCGAGACGATTATTCCGTTTCACTCCTTTCAGAAGGCATTGGTCCACATTAATAATTTTTTAAATTTGAAATTTGGTTGTTGGAAATTTCTCGTTTTAGTATTGTTGCAATTTGACAGAATACAAAATCGGTTGTTTTTAATACAGTTCTATAAGTGCAAAATGCAACGACGGAGTCTTTGCTCCAGATAAGTCTTCTCCAAACCCTGAAAAACAGCAGAAAAACGCGGTTAAAACCACCTAACCGTTAAAACTGACAGATATTTTGTTTATTTTTTGTCAAATGAGCAAAGTTATATTTATAAATCAATTTCACCTGGTAAGTTCACTCTTTCAAAAAAAAAACTCGAAAAACTGGTTTTGCGTCCTTAACAACTAAATTGTTAAATTAAATTTGGTCTTGTCGTGTATACATCATATCTGTCATAAAAATAGAAAAAATTGAAAAATATATTTATTGTGTTAGAAGTGACTTTAAAATTTCGGAAAAGTGTTTTTGAAAATAAATAGGAAAAGTAACACTTTCGCAGCAATACAAGTCAATACTAGCGCTTCTATTTAGGCTACAATAAATAAATGTACCCTGATATATAAAAATTTAAATGTAAGTCGTCTACTGACTTCCAGAAGTGTGGCAATACTGTACGAAGTCATTACTTATTATTCATAACTACAATTTGCATATATAACCATATATGGCGAGGAAGTCACTTTATACCTTGTATATGCACCTTTATATGGAAAATTTTTAAAAAGATAATTTGTTTCCCCTCTATTGATACACCTATTGTAGGGGTTTCCCCCCCGGCATATATGAACTTATTTTTCTGATATCTACACGTGATCACCTGGACGTCAGGTCTCCTGTTGAACGTACCGGAAGTCACAGCTTACCCAGTATCAATATATATATATATATATTTATATTTGTACAAGGTGAGATCATTTTGTGATACTTTTTATACAAGCCGAGATCCGTTTTGCAAGGCCAGATCCGAAATCGGATCTCGACTTACCCTATGTGTATATAATGTTTATTGGGTTCAGGGGGGTGAGGGGAGTGCATACACCAAATTTAGCCCGGATCTCATCTTAACCATTTTTATCATTTATATACACCAAATAGTTCACAGAGTATGTGTAAAGAGGGCGCTTCGTTTCTCAAACAATATCTGTACAACATGAGATCCTGAAGTTGGGCAACATTGCACCGCAAGGCTAAGTGGACAACTGGACAACCCGAGATCCAAAATTTAATAACTTATACAATTTTTATGATTTGGTAAACAGGTCGGGAGTAGAATAAGAAAAAATTACGTTTAATGGCTTACGAAAATATTACATTGCCATAGGATGAATCTATTCCGTCATCTATATAACGGGTTGTGTCTGCATTTACATAATTTTTAAATCGAAACCGTTTTGTTAGATATAGTTTCAAAACGAGGACGCTTTATAAATCACATAATCATAAGGTTTTAAAAATTATATTATAAAAACGTCTGAAAAAACTAAACTAATTCGTTTTAGAAAAAAGAAAAGCGCGAAGTCTTTCTCCACAAGTTTATTAGAAAACTAGGCGTAATTCATAATAATTCAACAAAAAATATTTTAAATCTATTAATTTTGCACACAATGTGTATGTTTTGACTCCTGCCGGGATAACTGGGCCGCAACAAGCCTGGTACCCCAACAGTATTTTACTTCGTGCTAAATGATGCTTTGACTTTTACGAAAAACAATTTTTTCTTTTTTCTTTCCTTCCCATTTCACAACTCTAACATGCCTCCGACAAAGTTGAATGAAACTTAAAATTTTTCACTACTTTTTACTAAATGATTTTCACAAAGTCTGTTAAAACTCCCTAATTTTTCTTTTACTCTCTTTATTTTTTTGCCGAAGACAGGGCCTTTGCACTAGCCCCTGACTTTCCAGTATGCTGAAGTCTTATCGGTCTTTTGACTATTCATTTTTTACACCTCGTGTACCTACACCATTGAAAGCTCCATGACGGCTCAATCCCACTTATTATTTTCTCTATTGCTATATTGCTAACAACATCAGCATTGTACTATTTACTTTGTTTTCCTGATGATGAGTGTTTCTACACTCGAAACATGTTGTATTTATTATGAATTACTCTAAACTTGTGGAGAAAGACTTTGTGCTTTTCTTTTTTCTATACATTTAACTCCACTTTGAGTATGGACATGGACTACTCAAAATTAATTCGTTTTAGTTTCCGATATAAACGCAACTGCGATTTTGTTATGCGGTAACGATTCCTTTTTATACAGCCTAACAATGCAACCTAATACTAAGAAATTACATATGTGCCCAAACCACAATGTTTTCTTGCTTAGTGGGATGCTTTAGTCTTACACAAAACTCAAATTTTTACCCCTACCGTGGATATATGGAAAAAGATTTTCAAATTATTTTAATTACTTACTGTTTTAGTTTTAGGACATGCAGCACTTTTCTATTTTCTACTTTTAATTTTCTCACATGGGGCCACAACTCTACTAGGGTTTTGTAAAACAATATGAAGGGAGGGTAGGACAAAATTTTACCAAAAAAACATCATTTCAGGAAACTACTATACTAATTTCCTATATAGGGATCAACAAACAACTTGTCGCGCGAAGAGAAAAATTTCTTGACCATCTCACTTGGGATTATCTACCGGTTACATGACCCCGGGGCGTATAAATTCAGTTTTTTACGATATCATACGCGGGTATAGAGAAGAAAATAGAAAAGAAAAAGGTGTGTTAAATTATTTTTATTTAGAACAAATAACAACGAAATATATTTTTTAAAATAAAAAATGCGAATCTCCAATACAAGGCGGATGTAACGTAAATTCTTGGTGATTTGCCATATTCATAAAAAAGTGAAAAGAATATACAGGGTGAGTCGGGAGGAATGAGTTAAACTCTAAGGGTGTAATCTATGCATCAAAATATCAAGAAAAACCCCAAATGTTGTTACTCAATATTCATTTGTTTTCAAATTACAGCGTTAAATAAAATAATAATATTGTTAAACCAAAATATGCCACATTAACATTCTTTTAAATAAATCATTGATTTAGTAAATTTTCAAAAATACCGCCATTGACTTCCAAACATTTCCTGCTTCGTTTACGAAGGGCGTGCGTTGCTCTTCTAATTGATTTGTGCCGTTCTTTAATATTGAGTGCAGCATTTCTAATGCGTCTAATTAATGCATCCCAAGTCACTACTTTTACTTCGTATACCTCATTTTTTAACCAACCCCCTAAATTATAGTCCAATGGTGTGAGGTCTGGCGATCTAGGAGGCCAACTAATAGGACCACCGCGACCAATCCAAACCTCTGGAAACTTTTGGTCCAAATATTGCTTGATCCGACAATCGAAATGGGCAGGCGCTCCGTCGTGTTGATAATACATTTGAATTCTGATGTTTAAAGTAATTTCCTCCAGTATTCCTTGGAATTCATTTTGTAAAAAACTTAAGCAGTGATCCCCTGTAAGGCGATTTTCCAAAAGAAAAGTGCCAATTAAATTATTGTCGATCATGCCGCACCACACGTTTACTGAAAACCTGTGTTGAAAATTATTGACTATTGCGTGAGGATTTTCGTCCGACCATACATGGGAGTTTCGATTATTGTTGATGCCGTCATGGGTGAATGTAGCTTCGTCAGTAAAAAATATGTGCGGTACAAGATGACGATTATTAATTATCCACTCCCAAAATTACATACGCTTGGCATAGTCTCCAGGTTGAAGATTCTGTACATGGTACGGGTATAAGCCTTGCTCGTGAAGCGTATTGATCACTCTTTTTTGGGAAATCCCCAACTGAGTTCCAATTCTTCGTGAGCTGGTCGTTGCATCTTCTTCTACTAAAGCTAGAACATTTCCTATTTCTTCTAAATCCTGAATGAATGGCTCGTTCGGGTGTTACATTAGCACTTGGAAGCGTTCCGGTCTCGCACAGTTTGTTGAAGACTCTGATAAAGGCCTTTCTGTTCGGTGTTCTTTGATGTGGAAATCGTTGACGATATTCTTTAGCAGCCGCTGTAGCATTCCTATTACACAAACCATAAATAAAAACCATATTGACGTATTCGAGATATCAATAAATGTATGGCATTTTATAAAATTTAAATGATAGAAATCCGAAAGTTAACGGCGAATCAATGTAAAATTTTATACTGACACTATTTATGCTGACACTAACAGGATAGTGACAGCACACCATTCAAAAGCAGACAACAATACCATTTATTACAGGAAAGCTAAATTAATGCAATATTTTGATTTTGCGTTATAATTTAAAAACAAATGAATATTGAATAATATTTGAGTTTTTTCTTATTATTTTGGTTTTTAGAGGTTTGAATTGGTCTCGATGGTCCTATTAGTTGGCCTCCTAGATCGCCAGACCTCACACCGTTAGACTATAATTTATGGGGTTGGATAAAAAATGAGGTATACAAAGTAAAAGTAGATACTAGGGATGCATTAATTAGACGCATTAGAAATGTTGCACTCAATATTAAAGAAAGGCACGAATCAATTAGAAGAGCCGCGCGCGCCCTTCGTAAACGAAGCAGGAAATGTTTGGGAGACAATGGCGGTATATTTGAAAATTTACTAAACCAATGATTTATTTAAAACAATCTTAATGTTGTATATTTTGGTTTAACAATATTATTATTTTATTTAACGCTAAAATTTGAAAACAAATAAATATTGGATAACAACATTTCAGTTTTTTCTTATTATTTTGATGCATAGATTACACCCTTAGAGTTTGGCCCATTCCTCCCGACTCACCCTACATATTAAAAAAAACTGTGTAAGTAGTTTAAAAAAAAACTATTGTAAACTATGTCTTTCTGTAAGTATTGTACAAAAATACTTTTATTTAAACCCAGTCCTTGTCTTTAAATTGTTCCATGTTTTCTTCTTTAAACTTTAGCTTTCTTTGGGAGAAATATGTTTTTGAACTTTGTAGAGCAGACAGAACTAAATCACAATATATAAACATATTTGATCAAAGCGAGATCCAGCGGCAATGGCAACATCGCAGGATCTCACGTTGGGCTTATACTTCAAAATATACACATTTTGGATCTCGACATGTCTAGATTTATCACGGATCTCGTTTGGCTTACAATATATCAGAAAAAAATTAAACTACGAAATGTTTTCCCCTCTAAAGGCGGACGGATTAAGGGGTATATTAGGATATTTTTGGAAAAAAATATACTCAAATGAACTTATTCCTTCTGGCGGATCTCGGGTTACCCAAGATTTGTTCGGATCTCGACTTGATGCAAAAACGTATATATATATAATATATATATATAATATATATATATATTTACGGTAATGGTGTAAAACTAAGCCAGACATAGCAACTTGAACGTACATTCCTGATCCACTTTTACAATCCCAAGCCATATATATGGCTCAGGATTGTTTTTCCTGTTAATTTTTAATGCCGCCTTGAAAAAAACCGTTTGAGTTTTTTTTTTAATGGCGTTTGGTATTACGAATAGTCTGACAGAGAAAAAACCGTTATTTTGATTTTTGGGCGGTCTATGGAGTTAATTTTATACTGGTTTAGGTTTGTATGAATCTTAAAAATATAGTTCCTTAATAATGCGATAGGGGCGCAAATGTTGCCGTCAATAATATACGAGTATATATCTGCAAACAAACAAATATAATCCAGTAACAAGTGACAACAATGTTAAAAAAATTCAATTAGTCTTTATACGGCGACGACAAGTTCGCTGATATTTAAATTACTTAAGCGCTTATCTGTGAGTGCGCGCGCCATGTCCCAAAGAAGTAAAAAAAATGCATTTTTGGGAAAGGAAAGTGCTACTAAAGATAAGCAAATAAATATTTGTTTTATAATACAGCTTCCTATATAATACAGTTTACTAATGTTAAAATTATAAATTAATGCATAAATGGTGTTTTACCTAAACATAAGCTAACCAATATGATTTTTTTGTTAGTTGCACAATTTAAATATAAATTCGGTTAAAGGTGCATGTTTAATAACCATATTAAATGTAGATATCTAGAACGGCTTTAAGTTAAACAACATACCCCGGTGAAAATACAAAATTTACTCACTATTTTTAAAAATACGGAAAACGGATATAACGAAAAATTGTTTAGAATTTTTTAGAAAGATATACCCAAATAGAACGGTGTATTGTATTCTAAGAATTCAATACCATAAACAATTCAAATGTTTTTAAAATTTTAACGTTTTGTCATCAAATGACACATCAGTACTTCATTCTAATTATCATTTTTTTACCATTTCGGCCAACCAATAATAATTGCAAGGGCTAAATATTAATTATTTTTAGTTTTACGAAAGTAGTCCATTATCTCAGAGTGGAGCTTTTGAGATATGGGAAAAAATCACAGTCAAAAATATATAGTAAGTCAGTTTATTAGGGTGTACATGTTTCGGTACTAGAAAATACGATCATTAGAACCGAAACATGTACACCTAATAAACTGACTTACAAAATATTTTTGTGGAGATGACTGTGAGTTTTTCCCCATAATTATTTTTAGGATTTAGTATTAAAATGATATTACAGATAATGATGTTTAAGCCGTTAAATATTTCAATAAAATTCAAATCGAAAGTTAAATTTACAATTCATGTTTGTTGCAATAATATTTAACTCAACTTTAAAATATCGCAAAATTTCCTTATAGTTTAAGCTCCCACTGCGAAAATGGTATCCCATCGACTAAAAATTAAAATGTGAAAAGGTGGCAAAACATGTAAAAATTATGAATGATGAAAGAGTTTTGGTCTTCCATTGTCTTTATTTGTTTTAAATCACAACGTTTCAACTGGTAAGTATCTCCAGTCGTCTTCAGGCGAATACTAAATAAGTAAAGTAACTACAAGACTATTTATACTAGCTAGGTGTACTGAAGCATAACTGAGGTGGGTGCAGTCATGCGTTTAGTTGGTACGCGATCTTATCCTAAGATTACATGTTTCTAACAAAGGTTTCTAGATATTTCTTATGTCTAATGGTAGTTTACTAAAGCAGCCTGCTGGGTTCTGGTAAATAGCAGCAGCTTCCTTAAACTTTCTTTTCCTCCAGTATGGGTCCTTATGTAGGATTTCAGCTTCTGGCAACAGCATCCAAACTTCAGTATACAGAAAACCTACGCATACAAGTCAGCATCTCAATTTTACATCAAATCACTCAAACAACACGAAACGTGGCATAGTTAAGACCCTCTTGGATAGAGCAATTGCAATCTGTAACTCGGAAGAAGCATTTAAAAAAGAAGCTCACCACATCAAGACCGACCTCAACAAAAATGGCTACCCCACAAAATTAGTTGACACAATATTAGAAAATCGTAAGAATCGACCTAACGCGCAAGAAGCAAACAGAGAGGCACAATCAACACTCAATATTCTTTCTGTATGTCGAAGGAGTTTCTGAGAAAATAAGAAGATTAGGACAACGATTTAACATCAACACCGTATTCAACTCGAGGGATACCCTAAGAAGCCACCTGACGAAGACAATGCCTACAAGTTAAAAAGATAGGAAGAACTGCGTCTACCAAAGAGACCGACAAGTCAGGTGCAGCTGACCATGCCTGGAAACATGGTCACCATATCTTGTGGTCAGAAGCTGAAATCCTACATAGGGAACCACACTGGAGGAAAAGAGAGTTTAAGGAAGCTGCTGCTATTCACCAGAACCCAGGATGCTTTAGTAAACCATCATTAGACATAAGAAATATCTGGAAACCTTTGTTAGTTAGATAGATGTAATCTTAGGATAAGATCGCGTGCCAACTGAACGCATGACTGCACTCACCTCAGTTATGCTTCAGTGCACCTAGCTAGTATAAATAGTCTTGTAGTTATTTTACTTATTTAGTATTCACCTGAAGACGCTGGAGATACTTACCAGTTGAAACGTTGTGATTTAAAACAAATAAAGACAATTGAAGTCCAAAACTCTTTCATCATTTAAGAAACATCATTGTCTCCAACCTTCAAACAGTCATGTAAAAATCATGCTGCTTCCGGCAGACAAGTAAAAATTTGTTAACTGGTATTTGCTTACAAATTTTTGAATTTAGCTAAAAAAAAATATTTTACTTTTCAGAATACCTGCTTGAAATTTACATAATTTGTGGTAAATAATGAAACATTTTCGAAAAAATTTGTCTGACTGAAAATTTTTGTTAATAAATTTATCAGACCTAATTTGTTACAAATAATTTTTTTCATGAAAGTACACTTCATAACACCTCTTTGATTCTTGTTTTAAAATAATGTTTAAGATCTTTTAATGCATCTGTTCAGTAAAAAACGTATTTTAATACATAATCTAGGATCAGGATCTAGAACATTTACTTAGAACTGAAATGAAAAATTCTGTTTAGTTAGCAACGGCCATACCATATTTTTGGATTTAAAAATGATGTGGTTGCGGCATTTAAAAAATGGAGTCTGCCGTAGTAATAGCATTTTTTCGCTAGCAGACCAATTTTGATGCATAAAAGCAATCTTAAACTTCATTTTAAAACAAAAATAAAAGAGTTGTTATGAAGTGCACTTTCATGAAAAAAATGGTTTATTATTTACCACAAATAATGTAAATTTCAGGTGTTTTGAAAAGTAAAATATTTTTTTTAGCGACGTTCATAACTTACTTTACTACTTGTCTTACCGGGCGTAACATGCTTTTTACATGCAACCATTTTCATTTCTATGTAGGGTACCATTTTTACTGTGGGAGCTTCGTCTATTACCTTACCTAATAATAAGCACAACAAGAACTGTCTTTCAAAGTTTGGAATCGCTATTTGTTTATTAAAATAATAGAAAAAAGACAAATAATAGTAAAACGTAAAACTTAAATTATCATGAATCCATGCATTGACAAGAGACATTTTGCCATGTACATTATTAGTTAATTTTTTATCAATACACAATATATACAGGGTGAGTCGGGAGGAACGGACCAAACTTTAGGAGCGTAATATAGGGATACGCAAAAACAATTTGAAAAAACCCATATGTTTTATTCGATAATCATTTGTTTTCAAGTTATAGCGTAATACCAAATAAAGAAAAGTTCATATGTTAACGGTTTCCTTATAGTGTTCTTTTAATAAATGTTTAAAAATACCGCCATTGACTTCTAAACATTTTCCACTTCGTCTACGAAGATGGCCCCCGTTGCTCTTCTAATTGCTTCATGTCTTTCTTCTTTAAAATTGGCTGCAGTATTTCTAATACGTCGAATTAGTGCATCCCGAGTGTCCACTTTTAATTTGTACACTTCATTTTTAAACCAGCCCCATAAACAATAATCTAGTGCTGTGAGGTCTGGAGATCTTGGAGGCCAATTAATAGGACCACTGCGACCAATCCAACGCCCTGGAAATGTTTCGTCTAAATGTTGCTTGACCTGACGAGCAAATGTGCAGAAGCTCCATCGTGCTGGTAATACATTTACCTTCTGATATTAACAGAAACATCCTCTAGTAGTTCTTGTAACTCATGTTTTAAACCATTTTGGTAGTTGTCTCATGTGAGGCGATTTTCCAAAATGAAAGGGCCAATTAAATAGCTATCGAGCATACCACACCACACGTTAACCGAAAACTTATGTTGAAAATCACTTTCAACTGTTGCGTGGGGATTTTCGATTGACCATACATGAGAGTTACGAGTATTATTAATACCGTCACGGTGAATGTGTTGCTTTATCTGTAAAAAGTATACGCGATACAACACGATGATTATTTATCCACCGACAAAATTCAATACGTTTAGCATAATCTTCCGGTTTTAGGTGCTGTACATGGTATGGATATAAGCCTTGCTCGTGGAGTGTGTTTAATACTCTTTTTTTGTGGAATCCCCAATTGAGTACCAATTCTTCGTGAGCCGGTCGTTGGAATTTCTTCTACTAAATCCAGAATATTTTCTACTTGTCCTAAACCTTGTCGAGTAGCTCGTTCAGATGTAATGTTGGCACTGGGAACCAAAATTCAAATTATTCCAAGCGGGTAAAAACGCGCTGCTAGTAGTCGTGACGTCAAGGCGTATCATTCGTCAGATTTGTGTGTGACATCCACGAAAAAGGTTATAGGTTTTCAATAAATTTGATGATTTGTCAGATTTGACATCCACGCGTCAAGCGACACGACCTTAAAACAACAATACAATAACAATAACACACGGCAATCCAAATGCAAATTGGGTCGCTCGGCACCTGTCAGGAGTGTCAGGATGACGGATGACCAAAAGTCATACCCCCTGACGTCATCGGGCTTCGCGCGCTTTAGAGATCGTTTGAAATGCTTTCGACACGCGCGAAACTTTAAAGAATTTTTACCAAGTTATTTTTGGTTTTTAAGGAGTAATAATTGGGGAATACTTCTTTCAGGAATAACTAAATCATATTGTTGAAAAAAAAAATTAAAGTTCCCTATTAAAGTTGCCCGATTAGTAAATTAAAAATTATGGAAACCAGGCCACTTTTTGATTGTGAGAAAATCCTTTCTGCCAAAGTCAGAAATGTCACCATTAAACTTGCTGATTAGTTAATTATTGTTTAAAATCTTCGTGCAATTCGATATCAATCTTATAAGATATATTATATTATGTCATAATTTTTTTTTGTTAAATATTTGGCTTTAATTACACCGTTATTTATTATTTAAATCAGAATAGTTAAAGTTTACTTTTCCTATATTGGCAACGTTGTACTGGCTTAGTATTTACCGTAGGTGAGCAGATTCTTGTATACTTTGGCTTGGGAATGGTAGAAACTTGCAGATGGCTTGAAACGGTACGGAATTTAGAAAATATATATATGAATTTAAAAAAATATTAACCGATATTTTTTCTGTATATATATTTTAAATTTGGCAAACATGAAAATACATAAACCGACATATTCCAATCCTTTTAATTTATATATAAAAATAATGGCTGGATCAGGATTGTACGAATTTCCAAATGGCTTAGTTTTGATATAAAGATCTATATATATATATACGTTTTTGTATCAAGTCGAGATCCGAACAAATCTTGGGTAACCCGAGATCCGCCAGAAGGAATAAGTTCATTTGAGTATATTTTTTTCCAAAAATATCCTAATATACCCCTTAATCCGTCCGCCTTTAGAGGGGAAAACATTTCGTAGTTTAATTTTTTTCTGATATATTGTAAGCCAAACGAGATCCGTGATAAAACTAGACATGTCGAGATCCAAAATGTGTATATTTTGAAGTATAAGCCCAACGTGAGATCCTGCGATGTTGCCATTGCTGCTGGATCTCGCTTTGATCAAATATGTTTATATATTGTGATTTAGTTCTATCTGCTCTACAAAGTTCAAAAACATTAAAAATAATATTTCTCCCAAGCTAAAGTTTAAAGAAGAAAACATGGAACAGTTTAAAGACAAGGACTGGATTTAAATAAAAGTATTTTTGTACAATACTTACAGAAAGGCATAGTTTTCAATAGTTTTTTTTTAAACTACTTACACAGTTTTTTTTTAATGTATGGTGAGTCGGGAGGAATGGGCCAAACTCTAAGGGTGTAATCTATGCATCAAAATAATAAGAAAAAACTGAAATGTTGTTATCCAATATTCATTTGTTTTCAAATTTTAGCGTTAAATAAAATAATAATATTGTTAAACCAAAATATACAACATTAACATTGTTTTAAATAAATCATTGGTTTAGTAAATTTTCAAATATACCGCCATTGTCTCCCAAACATTTCCTGCTTCGTTTACGAAGGGCGCGCGTGGCTCTTCTAATTGATTCGTGCCTTTCTTTAATATTGAGTGCAACATTTCTAATGCGTCTAATTAATGCATCCCTAGTATCTACTTTTACTTTGTATACCTCATTTTTTAACCAACCCCATAAATTATAGTCCAACGGTGTGAGGTCTGGCGATCTAGGAGGCCAACTAATAGGACCATAGAGACCAATTCAAACCTCTGGAAACCAAAATAATAAGAAAAAACTCAAATATTATTCAATATTCATTTGTTTTTAAATTATAACGCAAAATCAAAATATTGCATTAATTTAGCTTTCCTGTAATAAATGGTATTGTTGTCCGCTTTTGAATGGTGTGCTGTCACTATCCTATTAGTGTCAGCATAAATAGTGTCAGTATAAAATTTTACATTGATTCACCGTTAACTTTCGGATTTCTATCATTTAAATTTTATAAAATGCCATACATTTATTGACATCTCGAATACGTCAATATGGTTTTTATTTATGGTTTGTGTAATAGGAATGCTACAGCGGCTGCTAAAGAATATCGTCAACGATTTCCACATCAAAAAACACCGAACAGAAAGGCCTTTATCAGAGTCTTCAACAAACTGTGCGAGACCGGAACGCTTCCAAGTGCTAATGTAACATCCGAACGAGCCATTCATTCAGGATTTAGAAGAAATAGGAAATGTTCTAGCTTTAGTAGAAGAAGATGCAACGACCAGCTTACGAAGAATTGGAACTCAGTTGGGGATTCCCCAAAAAAGAGTGATCAATACGCTTCAGGAGCAAGGCTTATACCCGTACCATGTACAGAATCTTCAACCTGGAGACTATGCCAAGCGTATGTAATTTTGGGAGTGGATAATTAATAATCGTCATCTTGTACCGCACATATTTTTTACTGACGAAGCTACATTCACCCATGACGGCATCAACAATAATCGAAAGTCCCATGTATGGTCGGACGAAAATCCTCACGCAATAGTCAATAATTTTCAACACAGGTTTTCAGTAAACGTGTGGTGCGGCATGATCGACAATAATTTAATTGGCACATTTCTTTTGGAAAATCGCCTTACAGGGGATCACTACTTAAGTTTTTTACAAAATGAATTCCAAGGAATACTGGAGGAAATTACTTTAAACATTAGAATTCAAATGTATTATCAACACGACGGAGCGCCTGCCCATTTCGATTGTCGGATCAAGCAATATTTGGACCAAACGTTTCCAGAGGTTTGGATTGGTCGCGGTGGTCCTATTAGTTGGCCTCCTAGATCGCCAGACCTCACACCATTGGACTATAATTTATGGGGTTGGTTAAAAAATGAGGTATACGAAGTAAAAGTAGTGACTAGGGATGCATTAATTAGACGCATTAGAAATGCTGCACTCAATACTAAAGAACGGCACAAATCAATTAGAAGAGCCACGCGCGCCCTTCGTAAACGAAGCAGGAAATGTTTAGAAGTCAATGGCGGTGTTTATGAAAATTTACTAAATCAATGATTTATTTTTTATGTGGCATATTTTGGTTTAACAATATTATTATTTTATTTAACGCTGTAATTTGAAAACAAATGAATATTGAGTAACAACATTTGGGGTTTTTCTTGATATTTTGATGCATAGATTACACCCTTAGAGTTTACCTAATTCCTCCCGACTCACCCTGTATATTCTTTTCACTTTTTTTATGAATATGGCAAATCACCAAGAATTTACCTTATGTCCGCCTTGTGTTGGAGATTCGCATTTTTTTATTTAAAAAAATATATTTCGTTGTTATTTGTTCTAAATAAAAATAATTTAACACACCTTTTTCTTTTCTATTTTCTTCTCTATACCAAGGGCGTCCATAGGGGGGGCAAAACGGGCACTTGCCCCCCCCTAGGCGCCCACATTACTATTTTATTTCATAATTCAGTATAAATATTGAATAGAGTCCGGTGGTTAGTTAGTAGACCAACAAATCACTAAACTGAACAATTACGTAATAAAAACATCGATAAATTAAAACATTAGGCATAATTTAAATAAATAGTCTTATACAGTGTCACCAGTAAAGTCCGCTTCATATGGGATTTTTTTTATTAATATCTATTCAAAATTTGACTTTGACTTCAAGTTCTTCATCGAGATGAAAATTAGGCAAATAAAGAGTAGTCACGTGATTCGCATTATCTGTCAAATTTTAATTTTTTTTAAATGCAGTTTCTAGCCCACATGCAAAATTTCAGCTGGATAAGATAATTTTGCTTTTTTACCTATATTTTGTAAATTGCACCACTTTTGCAAAATAAGACTCAACGCAACCTATACATAAAATTTCTTAGTTTTGATAAGGCTTTATTTCAGATACATTTTCTTTAAACTAGCCTCATATTAAATGTGTGTTTTTCTACAAAATCAAAATTGGGCTATTAAAATTTGGTCGCATGTGATGCAAAGTTCATTTGTTTTTGACCCTGTATAAGGTAACTTCATAAAATACGTATTTTTGAAAACGTAGTTTGTGACTGAAAGTAAAAAAATAAAATAAAGAGATTTTAAATTAAATCGTTGAAAATAGATAAACTTTCCGTTGGGTTAAGCAAAAATTTATTTTCCACTTAATGAACACTTTACTACACTGTGTTATTTTTTGTCTTAATATTAAGGTGTATTACTTTCAGACACAAACTATGCTTTCAAAAATACTTATTTTATGAAGTTACCTTATATAGGGTCAATAACAAATGAACTTTGCATCACATGCGACCAAATTTTAATAGCCCTATTTTGATTTCGTAGAAAAACACACGTTTAATATGGCTCTAGTTTAAAGAAAATGTATCTGAAATAAAGCATTGTCAAAACTAAGAAGTTTTATGTAGGTTGCGTTTAGTCTTATTTTGCAAAACTGGTGCAATTTACAAAATATGGGTAAAAAATCAAAATTATCTTATGCAGCTAAAATTTTGCATGTGGGCTAGAAACTGCATGTAAAAAAAACTTTTTCTAATAACTTTTTTCGATATTTTCAGAAATAACCCCACTTTTGAATTATTTTTGGAAAAAAATTTTAATTTGACAGATAATGCGAATCATGTGACTACTATTTTTTTGCTTAATTTTCATCTCGATCGAAGCAGAACTTGATGCCAAAGTCAAATTTTGAATAAAGCTATTAATAAAAAAAAATCCCATATGATGCGGACTTTACTGGTAACACTGTATATAAAAAAGTATTGTTTAAGTTTTTGCCCCCCCCCCCCCCCCCTGAAAAACGCTCTATGGACGCCCTTGCTCTATACCCTCGTATGATATCGTAAAAAACTGAACTTATACGCCCCCGGGTCATGTAACCGGTAGATAATCCCAAGTGAGATGGTCAAGAAATTTTTCTCTTCGCGCGACAAGTTGTTTGTTGATCCCTATATAGGAAATTAGTATAGTAGTTTCCTTAAATGATGTTTTTTTGGTAAAATTTTGTCCTACTCTCCCTTCATATTGTTTACAAAACCCTATAGTAGACTTGTGGCCCCATGTGAAAAAATTAAAAATAGAAAATAGAAAAGTGCTGCATGTCCTAAAACTAAAACAGTAAGTAATTAAAATAATTTAAAAATCTTTTTCCATATATCCACGGTAGGGTCGGTAGGGGTAAAAATATGAGTTTTGTGTAAGATTAAAGCATCCCACTAAGCAAGAAAACATTGTGGTTTGGGCACATATGTAATTTCTTAGTATTAGGTTGCATTGTTAGGCTGTATAAAAAGGAATCGTTACCGCATAACAAAATCGCAGTTGCGTTTATATCGAAAACTAAAACGAATTAATTTTGAGTAGTCCATGTCCATACTCAAAGTGGAGTTAAATGTATAGAAAAAAGAAAAGCACAAAGTTTTTCTCCACAAGTTTAGAGTAATTCATAATAAATACAACATGTTTCGAGTGTGGAAACACTCATCATCAGGAAAACAAAGTAAATAGTACAATGCTGATGTTGTTAGCAATATAGCAATAGAGAAAATAATAAGTGGGGTTGAGCCGTCATAGAGCTTTCAATGGTGTAGGTACACGGTACACGAGGTGTAAAAAATGAATAGTCAAAAGACCGATAAGACTTCAGCATACTGGAAAGTCAGGGGCTAGTGCAAAGGCCCTGTCTTGGGCAGAAAAATAAAGAGAGTAAAAGAAAAATTAGGGAGTTTCAACAGACTTTGTGAAAATAATTTAGTAAAAAGTAGTGAAAAATTTTAAGTTTCATTCAACTTTGTCGGAGGCATGTTAGCGTTGTGAAATGGGAAGGAAAGAAAAAAGAAAAAACTGTTTTTCGTAAAAGTCCAAGCATCATTTAGCTTGAAGTAAAATATTGTTGGGGTACCAGGCTTGTCGCGGCCCAGTTACCCCGGCAGGAGTCAAAACATACACATTGTGTGCAAAATTAATAGATTTAAAATATTTTTTGTTGAATTATTATGAATTACGCCTAGTTTTCTAATAAACTTGTGGAGAAAGACTTCGCGCTTTTCTTTTTTCTAAAACAAATTAGTTTAGTTTTTTCAGAAGTTTTTATAATATAATTTTTTAAAACCTTATGATTATGTGACTTATAAAGCGTCCTCGTTTTGAATCTATACCTAACAAAACGGTTTCGATTTAAAAATGATGTAAATGCAGACACAAAACGTTATATAGATGACGGAATAGATTCATCCTTAGGCAATGTAATATTTTCGTAAGCCATTAAACGTAATTTTTTCTTCTTCTACTCCCGACCTGTTTACCAAATCATAAAAATTGTATAAGTTATTAAATTTTGGATCTCGGGTTGTCCAGTTGTCCACTAAGCCTTGCGGTGCAATGTTGCCCAACTTCAGGATCTCATGTTGTACAGATATTGTTTGAGAAACGAAGCGCCCTCTTTACACATACTCTGTGAACTATTTGGTGTATATAAATGATAAAAATGGTTAAGATGAGATCCGGGCTAAATTTGGTGTATGCACTCCCCTCACCCCCCTGAACCCAATAAACATTATATACACATAGGGTAAGTCGAGATCCGATTTCGGATCTCGCCTTGCAAAACGGATCTCGGCTTGTATAAAAAGTATCACAAAATGATCTCACCTTGTACAAATATAAATATATATATATGTCGATAGGCGGTTATGAGGACATTTTTAAAAGCTATGGGTTTTTTGTATACATCAGTTTATATAACATATAGAAACATATGTATACAATTTTTTTTCAAAAAAAATCAAAAATAAGCAATATTTTTATGTACTGGTGTATATAAGGACTTTTCGTTTTATTATTTTCTTCCACCTGAACTCAAGTCCAATGAGTCATGTCCTAGCCCCCAATAAGGATACAACTGAAAGGGGTTCCTTCGTGTTGTGTACCTGTGCCCAGGGAACAGAAACCCATTATTTTTGATTTTATTGTCCCTGGTCTGCGTACTTTTACCTTAAGGGACAGCTTATGGGTGGTATCCTAGAGGACATTCATTGGATGTCATAAAAGGCCCATTTAGCGGATATCCTAATTTGTGACATTTGTATCATGCATTAGATCAAAAATAAACCAAATTTAGACATACTTTGGACTTGTTGTCGACATTTTTCGAACTTCCATTGGATGTACATAAGGGGATAACTTATGGGCGTCATCCTAAAGGGCATTCATTGAATGTCCTAAACGGAAGATCCTATGGATGTCCTAATTTGTATCATCAATTGGACATTCACTGGGCACAAACTGAACCAAATTTGGACATCTTCTGGACGTGTGTCGACAATTTTTGTACTTCCATTGGATGTACATACGGGGGCCACTTATGTGAACTTGATAAGAGTGGGAGAAGCTATTGAAAATGTAAACATTAAAATCGCTGTAACTTCTAAACGACTTATTCGATTTTACTAAATTTAAGCTTGTTTGACAGAACCTTCAATTGTCGTATCTAATGGTACACAATAGTTTCTAATAAAATAGCTAGAGGGCGCAATTTGTATTAAAAATTATTGTTTTGGCAATAACTCTGAAACGAACAAAGATATCGAACTGCGGTCTTCGCATCTTTTCTTGCAAATTTCATCTACTTTTCGATTATGATGTCATAGTTATACCGTATGATTTGAATTTTCGGGATGAAATCGAAAAAACTGTTATTATTACAAATTGCGCCCTCTAGCAATTTTATTAAACACTATCGTACACTGCTGAATACGGCGATAGAAGATACTTACCTTTCCCTTCCAAACAAGTTTAAATTTAGTAAAATCGGATAAGTCGTTTAGAAGTTACAGCAATTTAAATGTTTACACATTCAATAGCTTTCCCCACTCTTATCAAGGTCGGTACGCCAATGAGCGTTAAACCAAAATGATGCAGAATCGTCTAAGCTTTTCGATGATGTAATCAGAATTATACCTTAATATGGGAATTTTCGGAGAAATTTAGAATTAAAAAAAAATTTTCAATTGTGCCCCCTTGCGGCGAAATGAGGAACTTAAACGTAATTTCCAGAATTTTCTCATGACCGCTTTAATCATAATTTTTTTCTATGCCTAGTAGTTTCCGAGATATGGCCGGTGGCCACCCTTAATGAAAAACCCTGTATACATATACGTACATGCAGTTTCGAAGCCAAATTTTTAGAAATACCGGTTGTTGCGAGAACAATTGGTGCTTATGAAGTCTCCATATAAGTTTCTCCGAAACATTATGATTACCTAACCTAAGAACCAGGAAGAAAAAATCTATACCAACCATAAACGTTAAAATTTACTAACTATGTGGTTTACCTAAAACGAGGTAGCAGTTTTCTTTCTCTTCCTCTCTCTCTTCCTCTTTCTTAAGGAATGTAAATAAGGGTAGACTCTTAGGCCAGCAGTAAGCTGTCTTAAGAAAATGCAAAGGGAAAGGAGGAATCTCGTAGGGCTATTTTAACGGTTTATAAATTAAAAATATGGTTCGTAGGTTAACCACATGATTTCTAGGATAATCACCTGGTTTGTAGGTTAATAATCATGGTTCTAAGGCCATTATAGTTCGTATAAAGAATATCAATTATACTTTCCAGGATTACCATGATGATCATGGTTCGTAGGTTAACCAACATGGTTTTTTAGGTTACTTATCATGGTTTTTAGGTAAATCAACAAACCCTAATTTTTACCAATTGACGTTTATACTATGAAAAACATTATTACATTAAAAGGCACAATATATGGAAAATTTATTAAAAATCAGAGGCTACGGGTTACTTTAAAAACTTATTTTTTTTCAAAAACTGCAATTTTTACCATTTGACGTTTATACCTTATGAAAAACAATATTATATTAGAAAACACAACAGATCGAAAATTTATTAAAAATCAGAGACTACGGGGTACTTTTAATAATTTATTTGTATTGAAAACCGTAATATTTACTAATCGACGTTTATGCCTTATGAAAAACCCTATTGTATTTAAAACACCACATATTGAGAAGTTAACGAGAAACAGAGACTACGGGGTACTTTCCAAAAGTAATTTTTATCAAGAACTGTAATTTTTACCAATCGACGTTTAATGATAAACGCTATTGTATTAAAAAGACAACAGATCGAGAATTTATGAAAAGTCAAAGACTACGGGGTACTTTAAAAAGCTACATTTATTGAAAACAGTAATTTTATTATAAACATTTTTTTGGGGGATGTTGGAGATAAACGGTTGATTTCTAAAGAAAAGCTGTACATTATTGGTGTTGGGTTTCTTCTTTTCACAAATTTTATAATCTTTGGGGCAATAATAGGGCTATTTCATAAAGCATAAACGAATTGGTATAACAATCAAATCACATGATTCTTCATTGGTAAAAATAATTTTAACCATTTTTTAATATAAATAATGACTTTTCTAATATCATCGACAAAATAATAACATAAACACTTATTAAGGAAATTTTAACGTTCGCCCAGCATATTGTTTTAAAATGCCCCCAAGGATTAAAATGTGATTTTTTCGGTACCTCTTAATGAGGCAACATAACGAGAAAAACCTAATTTTCTATCTGATCATACTAGCTGACAGCTCTCGAATTTGAAAATAATTTCCAGCGATTTCTCTCAGCAGTATATACTAACAACATTTTTTTCCTAAAGCTGTAATACGACCGAGGGCCGTTCTTATTTGGCCACCCGGTATACTTTTCTAACCTTCTGATTAATCCTAGTCCTTATACGATAAAGTTGTATTTCATCTAACACTGTTAGACAGGTATTTTTTTTTTCTTTTGCACTCATTTGGTTTTTTTTTTAATAAAATTACCCTAAACTAATTTATCTACCAGGTGTCCAAAATAGGAATGATTAGCCCACATTGGGTAAAATTTAATGCAATGTGAGATATGAAAAACATTTTTTTATGATAATGAATTATTTTAGGATAGTCCTTTAATTTCCTATTTTATGGTATTTTTGCCAAGTTCAATAATCGTTGCTCATAATTATGTCCTGTTAGTTATTATGCTTCTTGTCATACCAGTCAACAAACCCAGAGTTTCACTTTAACCGTATACGTATACCGGGTGTTTCTCAAAAGACGTTCACCCCTATAACATTTCTGTATTTATAGATATTAAAATGAAATTTAGATATTATGCATACGAGATTGAGTCTGCATTTGTTGGCATAATTTTCAATTTGTTAGCACTTCCGGTTCGACCGGAAGTGTCCTTGACTTTGATATTTTAAATGGGACATCTTGTATATTTTTACTTATTGGGATTCAGCATAACATTCTGAGTGAAATGACATCTCGCTTGTCATTTTTCGACGTGTAATAACATTTTTATGTTTATTTTTTTTTTTAATCTAGAGTGCTACAAATTAATTAAATCTGTTAGTTTACAGTCATGTAGTATATGAAAATTAAAATTATGTCATAATAATTGATTTTCTAAGTGTCACAAGCGTTAAAAAAATTTAATTTTGTTGACGTTTACTCCATTTTTCGAACAATTTGATACCATACACTCCTATGCTATTTTAAAATTGACACGAAGAAATTTGCCTTAAGTCCCAATCGCAAATTTAAAAGCGTTATGCATTATTGCCGCCCTTTATTTTCTAAAGAAATATAAAGGCGGCTTTGAAAAACAATGGAATGATTTTGAAAACCAATATGGTTTTAAAGTGAAATTGTAATGTCATTCGTTTATTAAACTTTAACATTTTAAATCAGATAAAATGGTTAGTTTTACTAGAAATGAACAAATTGATATGCTCCTAATTTTTGGAGTGACCAGAAAATTTTTTCTAAAGCCGCAAGATTGTATGTATTGTATGTTTTATAAACTAATGACATTACACCTTTAAATTAAAGCCATAAATACTGCTTTTTAAAACCATTCCACTGTTTTTCAAAGCCGCCTTTATATATATAGAGAGGGCGGCATATAAAAGATGTCCCATTTAAAATATCAAAGTCAAGGTCACTTCCGGTCAAACCGGAAGTGCTAACAAATTGAAACTTATGCCAATAAATGCAGACTCATCTCGTATGCATAATCTCATAATTTCATTAATATAAATATAAAAAAGTTATGGGGGTGAATATATTTTAAGAAACACCCGGTATACAGGCAGTTTTGAAGACACATTATTAGAAATGCCGGTGGTTGCGAGGACATTTGGTAAGCTGATGACTTATTTCCATGTAAGAAATTACGGTTAATCTTCGAAACATAATGATTAACCTAAGAATCATAATGCATCACCTATAAAACATATTGGTTAACCGAAGAACCTTGTGGTTAAACGAATCATGTATTAAACCTACGAACCGGGAATTCTTTTCAGTATAGGAATTATCTCTCTGTGTTGTTTTTTTTTCTAATTCTTACTAGATCGTAGTTACTATGATCTGTTGTAAAGTTTTGGACCATAATCTTTAAAAATAAAATTTACGCTACGTCTAGGTGTATATTTTTTTTCACTTTTACACAGAGATTAAAAAATCCTGTATAAACCGTCGGTTAACATACACAGGTATACACGATGTAACAAATTCGACGCGGAATATTATTATTAACTTAACTGTTGGTATCGTATAATAAACTATAGAGTCCAATTTACAGCAAAGTTGGTAATTTTGATGTTATTTATTCAGGGTTCTTGTATATTAATTATCATGACTAGATGACTAGATTTAACACAAATTCTCATCTGGAAAGACCTTATAAGCACCAAGTGTCCTCGTAACTGCCGGTAATTCTACAACTGGGTCTTTAAAACTGCCTGTACTTATATGTATACAGGGTGACGCAGATCTAAATGAACATACTTCAACACAAGACAAAGAATACCTTGGGGGTTCTGAATCATCCATCTTTGATAGTTCAATTGTCGATAGTTAATAAGATACAGGGTCTTTTATGAACTTCAGCAATTTTTTGTTCTTGTCATATTTTTTAATGCACTCCGTATAAAATTTTCATATTGGGTCAACATCTGTAACCTATCTGTCGCTTAAAATTGCAGTATCAGAAAATTTTAAATTCCAGGCCCGTATTAAAAAAAGTTGACATTTTCAATTTTTACATTTTTAACACCCTGTAGATCAATTTTTTCAAAATATTATTTTTTATTGGAAAGAGCATAAAGAATTGACCCTAACGGCATAATTTTCAAAGTTCCCGCACCCATCACTTGATTAGAATAAATGGTTGTTTTGTAAAAAATTTCAAAATGGTGCATATTTGGAAATTAGAAATTAAGAAAATAACAATAAAAAGCAAAAACTGCTTTCGAAATAAAAAAATAAATGTACTAAACGTTTAATAGTTTTAACGAGACTAAATTTTAGGGAACAACACAACAACAAATAACAAAGTAATAATAATAATAACAAAACTGCAAGATGATTGCTTTTTAGACATCGACAAAAAATCGTAAATTACAGTCAGAAATTTTAAACTTTGTAAAGTAGGCTTTGCCTCATTAAAAAACAAACCAAAGACTATCGAGTTACTGTTCCATAGCAACAATTCAAGTCACTATCAGATATGTGACAGTTGTCTGACCTTTGTTAGTATTCGGTTAACAATTATTGCAATTTTCTGTTGAAGATGCCTTACCAATTTTCAAATGCCGAATATGCCGACATTATTTTTGTATACGGTTTTTGTAACGGTAATGGAAGAGCTGCTGTTCGGGAATATCGTAGGCGATTTCCGGGTAGAAGATGTCCATATCACAAAACGTTTGCAAATGTATTTTTATTTGCTGGAGAACATGGACATTTTCCCACTGACAATAATATTGATCAACCAATACGACATCCAGTTCAGGAGGAAAAAGATATCTTAAATCTTGTTGAAGATAATCCCAAAACATCTACTCGAAAAATTGCGACACGTCTAGGAATCCCGCAAAAAAGAGTTAATGTAACACTGCAAAAGGAAGGCTTGCATCCGTTTCATGTTCAAGAAGTTCAAAGATTGGAACCTGGCGATTATGCAAACCGGTTACTCTTTTGCCAGTGGCTCAGTAGACACCAAAGGAGTCTTTATCGAGTCCTCTGGACCGATGAAGCAAAATTTACCAGAGATGGTGTAAATAATTCAAGGAATTCCCATGTATGGTCGTTAGAAAATCCACATGCCATCAGACAATCGCATTCGCAGCACAAATTTTCCATAAACGTTTGGGCGGGTATAATAAATAATAAATTAATTGGGCCGCACTTTTTTGCTGAAAGATTAGATGGAAATCAATATTTAAATTTTTTACAAAACATTTTGTCAGGACTTATGCAGAATGAAAATGCTAACGTGAGAGGGCTCTTTTTTCAACATGATGGGGCCCCACCACATTTTGCAAGGGTTGTATCTGAATTTTTAAATATTACGTTTCCTAACAGATGGATAGGCCGTGGAGGGCCCCATTTATGGCCAGCCAGGTCGCCGGACTTTAATCCTTTGGATTTTTTTTTTCTGGGGGAATATGAAAAATTTGGTTTATTTAGAAGAAATCAACAAGCGGGAGCAGCTTTTGCAACGAATTATTAATGCTTTTCAGGAAATAAAAAACAACCCAGACGCAATTAGAAAAGCAGTGTCAAATTTAAACATCAGAAGACGAAGATGTGAACAAGCCAATGGAGGGCATTTTGAACAGCTTCTTAAATAACAGTGTTCTGCTAAAGTGCTCTTAAAATTAATTCTTGCTAAAACTTTTTCTATGTATTAGATTTTAAGCAGTCGATTTTAACTTGCAGTTTTGTTATTATTATTATTACTTTGTTATTTGTTGTTGTGTTGTTCCCTAAAATTTAGTCTTGTTAAAACTATTAAACGATTTGTACATTTATTTTTTTACTTCGGAAGCAGTTTTTGCTTTTTTATTGTTATTTTCTTAATTTCTAATTTCCAAATATGCACCATTTTGAAATTTTTTACAAAACAACCATTTATTCTAATCAAGTGATGGGTGCGGGAACTTTGAAAATTATGCCGTTAGGGTCAATTCTTTATGCTCTTTCCAATAAAAAAATAATATTTTGAAAAAATTGATCTACAGGGTGTTAAAAATGTAAAAATTGAAAATGTCAACTTTTTTTAATACGGGCCTGGAATTTAAAATTTTCTGATACTGCAATTTTAAGCGACAGATAGGTTACAGATGTTGACCCAATATGAAAATTTTATACGGAGTGCATTAAAAAATATGACAAGAACAAAAAATTGCTGAAGTTCATAAAAGACCCTGTATCTTATTAACTATCGACAATTGAACTATCAAAGATGGGTGATTAAGAACCCCCAAGGTATTCTTTGTCTTGTGTTGAAGTATGTTCATTTAGATCCGCGTCACCCTGTATAAAGTAAATTATGAATTAGTTTGCGTTATAGACTGGAAAAGGTGCCTTAAATAACGTGCCGTCATTCTGAATAATACCATTACAAATAATAATTAAAATGTTTTTAAAATTTAAAAAAATACATTCCTTTTCATCTTTAAGAAAAATTTGTCAATGCAAAACTGCCACTATTTAAAAAAAACTTGTCTTCGGTATTATTTTGCTAAGCATTTCATAGCTTTTGCCATCATATTAAATTAAAACTTTTATAATTATAGTCTAAATTTAATAATACAATAAAATCTCGAGCTGTCATATTTTCTGCTGGCCTAAGAATCTACCTGAAAATCACATTCCTTAAGAAAGATAGAGAGAGGAAAAAAGGAAACTCCTTAGATGGAATATTACCTTGTTTTAGGTTAACCACATGGTTAGTAGGTTTACCATCATGGTTTCTATTTTAACGTTTATGCTTTATTTTTCTTAGGCTTATCACAAAGATAACCAAAAATTCTTGCGTGAAAAGACTTTATAAGCACCAAGTGTCCTCGCAACCACCGGTATTTCTAGAAATTTGTCTTTAAAACTGCCTGTACGTACATGTATACAAAGGAAAATATAAATAAGCATGCATATAAACGGTTAAGTGTAAACTCTGATGGGTTTATAAATCGGACGTGCTGTCGTTTCGAATAATACCTACTAAAGATAATAATAAATCGTAAAAGCCAAAAAAAAAAATCCATTCCTTCTCATTTAAAAAAAAAAACCTTTTAATGCCATTTTTATTTTATATCGCACACTAATTTATTTATGCCGCTGTATAAATATATGTACAAACAGTTTAAATGAACCATAAAAAATAACCTACGAACCTTATGGACGTCCGTATGGCTTTACCAAAATGAACTTCCATGGGATGTTCGTTATTAAAAATATGCTTCTTGTCAATCCAGTCAACAAACCCAGAGTTTCACTTTAACCGTATACGTATACAGGGTGGCCCTTTAGTGTGGCAAAGTACAATAGCTCCGTTACTATTTCAAATACATTAAAAATATCAATACAAAAGTTGAAGGGCAGTAAGTGACTTGTAACGTAAAATTATTTTTAACTCTATAGGGTGGCTCAAAAAAGCGGAACAAGAAAAAATGTACTTTTTTCAAATGGAACACCCTGTATATTTTTTCATTTTTAAATTCTACATAGAATTATAATTATTTTTTATTAAATACATTATTAGTCTATACTTTATAGTTTCCGAGATATTGACTCTTGAAAAGTGACATTTTTGAACTTTGACAGCTTCTAACTTTCTAACAGTACGTCTTAGAGCAAAACGGCTTACATGTCCCTATCTTCAATTTTTATTATCTTCCCAGAAAAATCAACTTCCAGTTAAACCGGAACAACTATATTTCCTGCTTTCGAGTAACATCCGGTTTAACCGGAAGTTGATTTTTTTGGGAAGATAATAAAAATTAAAGATAGGGACATGTAAGCCGTTTTGCTCTAAGACGTACTGTTAGAAAGCTAGAAGCTGTCAAAGTTCAAAAATGTCACTTTTCAAGAGTCAATATCTCGGAAACTATAAAGTATAGACTAATAATGTATTTAATAAAAAATAATTATAATTTAATGTGGAATTTAAAAATGAAAAAATATACAGGGTGTTCCATTTAAAAAAAGTACATTTTTTATTGTTCCGCTTTTTTGAGCCACCCTATAGAGTTAAAAATAATTTTACGTTATAAGTCACTTACTGCCCTTCAACTTTTGTATTAATATTTTTAATGTATTTGAAATAGTAACGGAGCTATTGTACTTTGCCACACTAAAGGGCCACCCTGTATGTACAGGCAGTTTTGAAGACACATTATTAGAAATACCGGTGGTTGCGAGGACATTTGGTAAGCTCATGACTTATTTCCATGTAAGAATTTACGGTTAATCTCCGAAACATAATGATTAACCTAAGAATCATAATGCATCACCTACAAAACATATTGGTTAACCGAAGAACCTTGTGGTTAAACGAATCATATATTTAACCTACGAATCTTGAATTCTTTTCAGTGAAGGAATTCTCTCTCTCTGTGTTGTTTTTTTTCTAATTCTTACTAGATTAGTAGTTAATATAATCTGTTGTAAAGTTTTGGACCATAATCTTTAAAAAGAAAATTTACGCTACTGGTTGGTGTATCTTTTTTTTTCACTTTTACAAAGAGATAAAAAATCATGTATAGGTAAACCGTCAATTAACATACATAGGTATACACGATGTAACCAAGTCAATGCTGAATATTATTATTAACTTAGCTGTTGGTATCGTATAAACTATATAGTCCAACTTAAAGCAAACTTGGTAATTTTGATGTTATTTCTTTATGGTTCTTATATTACATTAATTATCAATATCATGATAAGTAGATTAAACAGAAATTCTCATCTGGAAAGACCTTATAAGCACCAAGTGTCCTCGTAACTGCTGCTAATTCTAAAAATAAGTCTTTAAAACTGCCTGTACATATATATTGTATATAAAGTAAATTATGAATTAATTTGCGTTATAGACTGGAAAAGGTGCCTTAAGTAACGAGCCGTCATTCTCAATAATACCATGATAAATAATAATAAAAATGTTTTCGAAATTTAGAAAGATACATTATTTTATCAATGCAAAACTGGCACCATTTAAAAAAAAACTTGTCTTTGATATTATTTTGCAAAGTATTTCGTAGCTTTTGTCATCATATTGAAATTATTGAGTAAAAACGTTTATAATTATATAGCCTAAGTTTATTAATACAATAAAATCTCGATCTGTCATTATTTTCTGCTGGCCTAAGAATCTACCTGATAATCACATTCCTTTAGAAAGATAGAGAGAGGAAAAAAGGAAACTCCTTAGATGGGATATTACCTTGTTTTAGGTTAACCACATGGTTAGTAGGTTTACCATCAAGGTTTCTATTTTAACGTTTATGCTTTATTTTTCTTAGGCTTATCACAAAGATAACCAGAAATTCTTGCATGAAAAGACTTCATAAGCACCAAGTGTCCTCGCAACCACCGGTATTTCTAGAAATTTGTCTTTAAAACTGTCTGTACGTACATGTATACAACGGAAGTCGATTAATTAACATGGCCAGGATTTGGGTCATGTGAACGCAATGTTTTTGGTCTTGTTTAATATTATTCTTTCTAAGAAAAAAATATTGATCGGATATTCTTTAAAAAAAAGCAATCGAGAATAATAGAAGTAACAATGTTTTGTTCGGACTAAAAATCTTGGGTTTAAAATCACTAGACATGATAATTTTGTTGCAACGCTACGCTGTTACGTGTTACGAGCAGGGCCGGAGCTAGAGCTGGATAGGCCACGGGGCAAAACAAATTTTGGGGCCCCTTATTGAAATTACTTTTGATAATACCACAGTATTAATGTCGGGTAAGAATAACAGTATTTTGTTAATGTAGATATTTATTGTATCTTATACCAACTTGTTAGAACAGCTATTACTATAATCTGGCAATCTTCTATACATAGAATCTACGTAAACACCGCGCTCTCATGATATTTTGTCACAAACGCAAGAACTTAAAACTAAAAACACTTATTTCTAGATTTTATAGTCGCAAATTCGTTTATCACTTTATTAAAGTCAATTTTGCGCGCTCTTCGATTTTCAATGGACAGTAGCGCTAAATTACTGAGTCTATTTTGTCCCATTCAGGTACGCAAGTAGTTTTTTATCAACTTTTATTTGGAGAAAGTCCATCCGCACGCGCATCGCAAGTCTTGATTCTCGAATAGCTGTATGGCCAATATGGCATATGAACATGAACCACTGGCGCGGGAAATTTAAAATCCCTTGATAACATTAGGTCCGATCAGCAAACTTTGAGATTTGCTTTTTTCTAGTAGCTGAGCATGTTCTTTAACTTTTTTTTTAAGTTTGTCGGAGTATTGACAAAAAAATTGTTTGCAATGTATTCGAATAAAGCTAAATAATATCTTTTTTCCAACCCCTGCCGGGGGGCCCCTCTGGGTCGGGGGCCCCGGGGCGCTGCCCCGCTTGCCCCGATATAGATCCGGCCCTGGTTACGAGATAATCTGATATAGTCCTCATAAATATCTTGTGTCCTTATAATAGCCTATTTACATATAAAGCTTATAAGGACAGTCTTGACAACCACCAATTGACATGTATTCTTAGGAGGACAGACCTCATAAGCACCATGTGTCCTCGTTAGCACTGATACTCCTAAAAATTTGTCCTCAAAACTGCCCATTGACATATATATATATATATATATTATTCAAAATTTGACTTTGGCATCAAGTTCTGCTTCGATCGAGATGAAAATTAGGCAAAAAAATAGTAGTCACGTGATTCGCATTATCTGTAAAATTTTAATTTTTTCCAAAAAATAATTCCAAAGTGGGGTTATTTATGAAAATATCGAAAAAAGTTGTAAGAAAAAGTTTTTTTTAAGTTTCTAGCCCACATGCAAAGTTTCAGCTACATAAGATAATTTTTATTTTTTACCTATATTTTGTAAATTGCACCACTTTTGCAAAATAAAACTCAACGCAACCTACATAAAATTTCTCAGTTTTGACAATGCTTTATTTCAGATACATTTTCTTTAAAGTAGCGCCATATCAAATGTGTGTTTTTCTACAAAATCAAAATTGCGCTATTAAAATTTGGTCGCATGTGATGCAAAGTTTATTTGTTTTTGACCCTGTATAAGGTAATTTCATAAAATAAGTATTTTTGAAAACGTAGTTTGTGTCTGAAAGTAATACACCTTAATATTAAAACAAAAAATAATACAGAATCATCAGTAAAGTGTTCATTAAGTGGAAAATAAATTTTAGTTTAACTTAACGAGTTTATCTATTTTCAACCATTTAATTTAAAACCCCTTTATTTAATTTTTTATTTTCTTACTTTCAGACACAAACTACGTTTTCAAAAATACTTATTTTATGAAGTTACTTTATAGAGGGTCAAAAACAAATAAACTTTGCATTACATGCGACCAAATTTTAATAGCCTATTTTGATTTTGTAGAAAAGCACACATTTAATATGGCGGTACTTTAAAGAAAATGTATTTGAAATAAAGCCTTGTCAAAACTGAGAAGTTTTATGTAGGTTGCGTTGCGTTTTATTTAAAAGTGGTGCAGTTTACAAAATATAGGTAAAAAATAAAAATTATCTTATGTAGCTAAAACTTTGCATGTGGGCTAGAAACTGCATTTAAAAAAACTTTTTCTTATAACTTTTTTCGATATTTTCATAAATTTTTTAAATTATTTTTTGGAAATAATTAAAATTTTACAGATAATGCGAATCACGTGACTAATATTTTTTTTGCTTAATTTTCATCTGCCAAAGTCAAATTTTGAATAAAGCTATTAATAAAAAAAATCCCATATGATGCAGATTTTTTTACAGGTGACACTATATAATGATGATAGTAGTTGCTAAATTAAGCATACATTTTTATAAAGTGGGGTTGTCGGGTGAGTACAAAATTTTTCTCCAAATAGCATATTTAGACACAAATTCTTTGCTGAGAAACGTTTCGAAACATTTTTGAACTGTTTGTTTCGAAAAATGTTACAAACCACAATGTCGATACATTTAACACACAAAGGAATAAATATTTTTTGAAACATTTTTAGATACAATTGTTGGGTTATATCCTAAATTGTAGCGATACATTTTCGATTTAAGTGAATCGAAACAAATTGGTATTTTTCTTTTTCGAAATATTTACCAAACAATGGTGTCGATTCATTTACGAAACTTGTCAAGAAAATAATTTTCGAATCTTTTAGCAACATACACTCACTACTCACTACCTGTTCGTTGATCGGAACAAATTATAATAATAATAATAACCTATAATCTTTAAGAGGAAAGACTTTGATATCTACCCTCAATAATTATAATTTTTAAATTGTTTTCTGTTTGGTTTTTTGTATACGTTTAATTTTATTTGTTCTGAATCACCTTATCAACCATTTTACATAGTTTATTGTAACTTATATCAAATAAATTGAAGAAGTAGTCCATACTTTAAGTGGAGTAAAAGATTGAAATAAATAATAATAATAATAATAATAATAATAATAAATTTATTTATTTAAAATTTAATAATATAATAAATATGTTTATGTTGTCTTCTATAAACTTATTCTTCAATCCCCTGAAGCTGAGCTTGTTAGGGGCAAATCTTATTTTTTGTTTTAGTATGTAAAATCATAAATCATAAATATGCATTAAAAATCAAGGTTTAAAGTAAAAATGTTAATTTATAGTATAAACGCAGTTTTTTTTTAAGAAATATATTACCTATAATAGAATTATTAATTTATAATTTTTAAGTAAAAATATTACTTATATTAATTAATCAGAACAATATTAATTAATTAAAGCATTTCTAAAAATATTTTCAAATTGTCTGTTTTTAATATCCATGTTTTTATTTCGACTTTAAATTTTTTAATGAAATTTTTTTTTTATTTTTTTTTGTAAATAATCGTTTAAGGTTGAATTCTCAACGTCGTTCAATTTATTGCCAACCTATAACCTATTTCGCTTTGTTTATTCAAGTTTATTATTTTTTAAACTAACATTTAAATAAAATCAGTATCGTCGGCACATTACTTAGGTAATATCTGATATATTACAAAAATATCAATTTATTTCATTGCTAATTTTGGGATAATTGTATAGTGAAAGAACAATAAGTGACAATGACATAATAATGTTTAAAAAAATCTTACCCAATATTTTTCCCTGTACAATTCTCCTAAAATAAGTTATGAAATTCCTTGATATTTATTAAATATGTCAATTATTACCTATAGAATATCAAGTCGATACTGATTTTCTTTAAATTTTGTATAAAAGCTAGAAAACATAAATAAATCTACGCGAAATAGGTTATAGGTTGGCAAGCATGTTGATACTCCCACCTTAAATAAAAACATAAATATTTGAAATTTTTTTGTCCTATGGACTTATTTATTTTAGGTTTTATGGTTATTTCATTCTTATGACGTGTATTATGATTATGTTTTTTTTTATTTTTAATATATATATTATATTAAGATGTTATAAATGTAAAGTTGTCTTATGTTCAACTTTTTTGTTTCTAAATATAATTATTTTAAAGGATAAAGATAATCTTTATTAAATATAATTTTTAGAAAACTTTTTTGTAATATTTCTAATAGTGATCGACCGATACCGATACCGATATATCGGCTATATCGGCCGAGAGCCGATTATCGGTATCGGCCGATAGATGTAAATATATATCGGCTATATTTAAATTTAAAGTAATATTTCAAATAAGTTAATCTTAAGAAATTATGGTAGATATAACATGAAATAGGCATTTAATATGAATAATGTAGTTTAGGCAAATTATCATGTAAAAATATTAGTTTCTCGGTTGTTTCTGGATTCAGCCGATTCCTTTTCGCCGAATTTACGGTTCCAGCTTCTGAAAAATTTGCTCACTTGCAACACTGCCAACTGGTGCAGATAAATATATAAGAGCTTGATTATATAATAATGGTAGATCTTCTCGTTTTTCTTGCCACCAAGAAATGGGATTCGCTTTTCTTTCAAGAAGAGGATGTTTCTTATATTCTGTAATTTCAGCATTTCAGATGTTCGACTAGTCTCAGGTTCAGAAGTTCGAACATACTTAGCAAGTGGTTCGTTGTCATCAATATCAATTTCTATAGAATCTATAGTTTCATTTATTGTATGGTCTTGAATGTAATCCGAAATGTCAGGGGAACTGGAATGTTCTACAGATGTATTGTTTTCTTTTATTTGGGACTTTAGATTTGTAGTTATGTATTCGCATATAAAATCACGGTCTTTTGTAAAAAAATTGTCTTTGAAGTGAGGATCCAAGAAAGTCGCGATGGTATAATGTTTTTTTATAAATATATTCTGAAATCGTTTATTCAAGCTGTTTTTCAATTCTTCTTTCATTGTACCTACTGCATATACAGGGTCACATAGCGAGACGCACCCTGACCCTGTATGTGTATTTTCATAATCTCTACGCCCTAAAGATGACTTATATAAGTCGAAACGCGTAGGCAATTTTAGTATTTTATAAATATAAGAAGGTAGAAAGGACTTTTCTTAACCAACCCTTTTAAATCTTAACAATGACCCTTCTAGAGAGCAGCCATAACTTCGTTATCCAATAGGATTATTATTAACTATTAATATTATGTCTTTGTTAAAGATTAACTAAATTACGCCAAGAAATAATCGAACTTCAAACGATCTGCTTTAAGAATGCAATACTGAATGCACGGCAATAAACGCACGGGATTCACCGAGAAATTCAAATTAAGGGGATTCACCAATGACTTGGCGCTGAGTCACATAAATTACCGCCTATTGCTGTGTTGCCAAAGTGCAATTTTCGTTTTTATTTTTATGATTTTAAATTGAACGTTAAAGAATTATAAATTATATTACAGAATATTCAGATTTTAGACATTAATAATGTTATCAATTAAAAAAGGCCGATATGCCGATATATATCGTTATCGGCCAAGACATTATCGGTATCGGCCGATTATCGGTATCGGCTAAAAAAGTCATATCGGTCGATCACTAATTTCTAATTTTTTACCTAAAGTTCTATTTATTCCTCCCCAACCTAAAATTCCGTAATTTAAATGAGTTTAACTAACGCGTAATATAATATTTCCATATGCCTCCTCCTATTTCTAAGAAATTTAGAGATTAACCTGCGGCTCACTTTATGACGACCCAATTTTAAGTCTTAACTCTGTTTTTTTACTCTTAATTTTACTGTTTTATTCATTACTTTTTCCTCACACTTGACCACATTTTCTTTCCTTTTTATCAGCATGTTTAAATCCAATTTATTCTTTCTTCTACTGCTTTACTAATCATTTTGCTTCACGTATGGGCCTTGCTTCCTTTAATTTTTAATATCATTACCCTATACCTGGTAAATTAATACTTCGGTAACTTGTTCTTTGGTGCTTTTATGACTTAGAATGTTAATATGTCCCTCTCACTATCTTAAAGCCTAGTCTAAAACGTTAACACTAGTTATTTTTCTTTTATAACATCTTAATTCTCCTGAAGATGAACATTTCTATGTTCGAAACATGTAGAGTTAGCTTTTAACTAAAGTTATTTTGAATATATGAGTGGAGCAAGACTTAGAGTTTTTCTTTTCCCTTTTATATCAAATATTTCTGTGGGTTCTTCCTGTTTTAGGTTATGTAATTCGATCTATTAATTATTTATTTAATATTAGATTCAGAGGAAAGCAATTAGGAATTAATTAAAAATTATCTGAAAAATATACCAACTTATGTTCAAATAGATAAAGAAAAAAGCTATCCAAAAGTATTTAAGTATGGTATTCTTCAAGGAACAATTTTAGGACCATTGTTTTTTAATATTTATATTAACGACTTATTTAGTATAAATTGCGATGGACAAATTCATAGTTTTGCAGATGATACTACAATTTTTTATACCGATACAAATTGGGACAACTTAATAAAATTAAAATAGATTTTAAAATTATAAAAAGTTGGTTTGATAACAATTTGTTAACAATTAATTTTAATAAAACGAATTATATTCCTTTTACGTTAAACCTAAATAACCTACCAAGAAATATGAATAGTATTCAAATAAATGAAGACATTCAAATTTTTAAAGTTAATAAAATAAAATATTTAGGAATTATATTTGACAGTAAATTAAATTGGAATTTTCACTTAGAATACTTAATTAAAAAATTAAGAAGTTTACTACCGATTTTTAAAAACATTAAAAAAATTTTAAAGTGTTTGCTGAGATATGCAAAAAAAAACCTTAGCCTTTTCACCGGATTTCAAAAAACCAAAAATTTTAAAATCGATTTTAGTGGAAAATGGTGAATCCTACCTCAATAAACAAGAGTACCTTTTTTCAACAAAAGACTTCAAGGCTTCTAAAAATTTCACCTAAAGTTAAAAAATCCTACAAATAAAAAACTTAGGGCAATATTCTCCCAACTACCTACCCACTGGGACGCCACTGGAAGAAATACAGATAAGTTAATTAAACCATTTATTGCGTCTAGCTATGGGTAAAACATGTATCAAATTTTGTTTTGATACCCTAATCGGTTTCTGAGATATTGTAAAAAACGTCATAGCTCCAATTCGGGGGGCTCTAGCCCCTTAACGAAGCGTTTTTGAAGGTATGTTAATAGAGGATTTTAGTCTTATTTTTGAATGTACTTTATCCCCTTAAAATATTGTCAGCTAATTTCGGGACACCCTGTATATATTAAAAATAAAAAAAAACCATAATCATAAGACACGTCATAAAAATGAAATAACCATAAAACCTAAAGTAAATAAGTCCATAGGACAAAAAAATTTCAAATATTTATGTTTTTATTTAAGGTGGGAGTATCAACATGCTTGCCAACCTATAACCTATTTCGCGTAGATTTATTTATGTTTTCTAGCTTTTATACAAAATTTAAAGAAAATCAGCATCGACTTGATATTCTATAGGTAATAATTGACATATTTAATAAATATCAAGGAATTTCATAACTTATTTTAGGAGAATTGTACAGCGAAATATATCGGGTAAGATTTTTTTTAACATTATTATGTCATTGTCACTCATTGTTCTTTCACTATACAATTCTCCCAAAATTAGCAATGAAATAAATTGATATTTTTGTAATATATCAGATATTACCTAAGTAATGTGCCGACGATACTGATTTTATTTAAATGTTAGTTTAAAAAATAATAAACTTGAATAAACAAAGCGAAATAGGTTATAGGTTGCCAATAAATTTAACGACGTTGAGAATTCAACCTTAAACGATTATTTACAAAAAAAAATTAAAAAAAAAATTCATTAAAAAATTTAAAGTCGAAATAAAAACATGGATATTTAAAACAGACAATTTAAAAATATTTTTAGAAATGCTTTAATTAATTAATATTGTTCTGATTAATTAATATAAGTTATATTTTTACTTAAAAATTATAAATTAATAATTTTAATATAGGTAATATATTTCTTAAAAAAAAACTGCGTTTATACTATAAATTAACATTTTTACTTTAAACCTTGATTTTTAATGCATATTTATGATTTATGATTTTACATACTAAAACAAAAAATAAGATTTGCCCCTAACAAGCTCAGCTTCAGGGGATTGAAAAATAAGTTTATAGAAGACAACATAAACATATTTATTATATTATTAAATTTTAAATAAATAAATTTATTATTATTATTATTATTATTATTATTATTTATTTCAATCTTTTACTCCACTTAAAGTATGGACTACTTCTTCAATTTATTTGATATAAGTTACAATAAACTATGTAAAATGGTTGATAAGGTGATTCAGAACAAATAAAATTAAACGTATACAAAAAACCAAATTATTAAATTTTAAATAAATAAACTTATTATTATTATTATTATTATTATTATTATTATTAATATTTTACTTTAGCTACGTTTGTTTCGCACTATTTTCGATACATTATCGAAATCGTGTTTCTGTTTCGATAATGTAATGTAATAATGATAATTATAGCTACATAATATACGAAACAACACTAGAAATTGTATCTCGATTCCATTTTGAACCATAATAATATTTCGCGTACTAGAGGCCGTTTTGATAAATGAACTTTTATTGGTTTTAATTAACTCCCTGAATCTCTTGAAAAGCCTTAAAGTTGTCACATTATTTCCATTTTACTAACCAATTCAATTTAAAAAAGAAATAAGTAAAATTTTAAAAATATTGTCACACCCAGGTTTTAGGGTGCGACGAGGACGTAAAGGTAACTACCCAACTAGCAATATGGATATCCAAAACGACAAAAGTATTATATAGGTGTTCGTTAGTGCTATTTAAAGAATACTTCAGTTCTATAATGCCGATAGTTAAAACCATTCTAGCGAACGAATCAAATTATCCCATAATATAGTTGTAAGAATGAATATACAACAAATATTATAGTAGAAACGGGAATCAGGAGTATCTGTGTTTTATTAGTATTGCATAATTATTTATATCACATTTTACACAGCCCCTTTAAAATAGTTCTAAAAGATGTATATATAAACTGTATAGTATTTGTCAATACTCTTATACAACAGTTATAAAATAGTTTTATACACATTGAATAAGAAGTTGTGTAGCTTACTTTAAAATAATTTATTAAAATTAGTATAATATTAAGACAATACAACTCTTACATAACTACTTTAAAACTATTTTATAGACGTTCATAATCTTAGAAATTGTCACTATTATAAAATTCTTATAACATTAAAATGTATCTTATTAGAATAAAATGTTTACTAACACCGCGTTATACAACTTAACCTCATTTCCGTTTATAGAACAAACATGACGATAAACACGTTTAAATTAAATCAAAACATGCTTTATTGTTGAAGAACATACAATTTCATTGACAAAGTGTATATAATAAAATAATATATTCTAGATCCTACCTAAAAATAGAGGTGAAAACAGAGAAGGGGAAACACGCCCTTAAAATTCACAAGTAGTTAAGTCAACGAACTATAAAATAAAATAAATCCTCTTACTTAATTACTTTGAACATGGTTGGCTCATAATGGTCCCAAAATTTAAAAATGGGTTTCGACTTTTGTCTAGTATTATAATACACCTAATTAAGAGTTGGCAACCTTTCAACAACGGTATAGATGGCGTTCATGTAAGGTTTCTTTAGCGCCTGCATAGGCAACATTACACCACTAAAGTCTCCTATAATGACCCAAAAAGAACCAAACGACTTTTTAGCGTATAATTAGACAATATTATTCAACCAAAGCGTCATATAATGACAAAAAGAGAACGAAAACATTGTATTAAATATCCGCCATATTTTTCACTTTCTTTCGCTATTTCGACTGACACCATTATGCAAATGTTGTTTTCTTAAACAAAAAATACACGACTATTATCAATTTTTTTAGACAAAGACCATAATTACATAATTATTCTATCATCCACTTATTAAATCTGGTGTAAAATATACTGCAGATTAAATTTTTACTTTCTTTGTTAAATATTTATTATCGTAATAAACCCAAATTTACGACAAAGAGAAAGCGCTTGCATTTTTTACTGTAAAAGTATATATATTTTGTCAGAAAAAGTTGCCGGGCACATAAGATTCGTCATTTAATGCCCTTTGTCAAAGATTCTATCATTACAAAATATTTTTTATTAGAAATATTCCATCGCCATTTTAACTTATAAAAGGTATCCATATTATTTTGCAAGACCTGGGTTATACAGCAATTTTGCGATATTTTGGTGTAGTTCTTCAACATTATAAAATGAAATTGTTGTTTAAAATAAATGCAATTTATAAGGCAGCCCAAGAGGATATCTATATAACAGTTTTATAAGTGTTATTTAAATATACCTATATGAATTGTATAATGACTGTATAGCCTTACAATACAGACACTATAGAATTAAAATATTTTATAAAAATGGGCCTTTTTTGGTTGTATAGCTATCGTATTACGGTTTAAAAACCCCTTTAAAAATAATTTGGTTTTATCATTTTTCCTTATGTAGTGGTTTATACAATCATTATAAATATAATTTTGCTAGTTGGGTAACTATTGGAGCTTAAAGTAAAACGAATTTATTCGGAAAACAAATTTATTAACAATGCAAAAATTACCAAATAGGTTTACAAAAATAAAGGAATCATTTAATAAACAACGGTTTAAACCTTTTGCAGATTGAAATTAAAACTGTACTTACATTGAATTTAAAAGCTTCATCGTCTTCTATGGGAATCATCAACAAACCAGCAAGAATGTTTCCTACCTACTTCCAAGCACTAGTGAAGAATGATATTTTTTTCTATCAATAATGTGCAGTTCGTCAAGTCAGCAGTTTCCCTTCTTTTAGGGAAACTACGAACTCCGGTCGTGAACGTGAACCTTAATTCTGCTGACTTGATGACTTGGACAACCATTGTTAGATCGGGGGAAGCGCGGATAATATTGCATCATTGCAACTTTTCGAATTTATTTAATGAATTTAATACAGGTTTAATGTTACATATTATTATGAATGACCTGTGTTTAACATTAACTATAGAAATGCATTAAAAATTTGAATATTGAATAATGAATGAGAATATAATTGAAAGCGAATTAAAAATATAAAGCTACATTTTTAAATTCCCAACAAACATTTAAAGCCTTAGCGACCTCTTATTTGGAGAAAATGATCTATTTAAGTAAAAAAATAGTCTATTTTTACTTCCAAATCGGCTTTTTGGACGAAACGACCAAAGAGACTAACTGTTTGGTCAAAAGAAAGTGATAAGAACTTATTTTTACGTCTTCAAAGTCGATAATTTTTTTACCTTGGATTAATTGGGCCTTAAAGCCCAGAAATCTTTTAGGTCCATAAATAAAGAATAAATTACTTTGTTTTATCTTTAATATATCTTCATGGTGTAGTTACAATGTGATCATTTTCTGAGGTGATGTATACTCTATATTACTTTTACATTTTGTACTTAAAGCCCAGAAGGCTTTAAAGTTTAAAATAGGGCTTGACTGAAATAATTTCTTTACAGTCAAACAGTCCTCTCCTTTTGTCCTCAAAGACTCCGTATGACCTTTAGGAAAAATAGTTTACTGACGCAGTATTTTTTTTAGATGGTGTACATATTATCCTAAATTAATTTTCTTAAATTACTGGTAACCCTAAAACAAAAAAAAATGTATTACAAAAACCGAGCACATAAACGAGCTAACTTATTCGTCCAAGCACAAAATATTGGCTGCATTTAAAAAATTTTGCATTTTCAATTTTAATTTATCTTTTTTTTTTAAATAAATAGGGGCGTAGTTAAATATGAAATTTTTTTACGCGCACCTATTTTTTCATTTCACATCGATGAGATAGTGATTTTATAAGTATCCATATATTATATATATATATCAATCTATATTCTGTCACTCCATTCAATAGCGTCTGACATGACATGTTCTGATTTAAGAAAACTCTTGCCTCCTGCGCTTTATAAAAATAAAAACAAAATAATATTTTCATTTTTTTCTAAAATCGTGGTTATGGTTTTCTATAAACTTTACAGCCCATAACAGGCCCAACATTGGCCCACACAAGTTAAATACAGGTAAGAAACATCTCTTTACTACCACGAAGAAGACTTTTCCTTGTCTATGAAGCCCAATTCTCCTAATGACGGGTGTTTTTTTTACCAGTTTATTATTTTGAATCTTTATTCCCCACTAGGTGATTAAGTGGTTTATATTACTCACTTCTGACTATATGAAGCGGCCTCTCGGGCTTTATAGTAAAAATATTAGGTAACACCTTTTTTAGACTATATGTAATAATTGTTTGTTGGGTTTGTTCGCCGGGATACAAAGGGTTAAGTTTTTAGTGCCATTATTGAACAACAGAACTATAAAGTTTTAACATATTTATTTCAGACAAAAATTGAAGTATGGAAGAACAAGCAAAAATTAAATGAGAAAGAGGCCCAACTGCAAATGGTACATAAAGATCTTGAAGCCGCCCAGCATCAAAAACAAGCGCAGATGTCAGCCCCAAATCCTGATGAAATTGCCTATTTACGTCAGCAACTTATGCAGGCACAAATAACCATGACTCATTTTGATCAGAACAGAGCTGTGGCGCATGCTCAATTGGAAACACAAAAGAACGAAATTGCTGAACTCACACGACAACTTCAGGAAAAACAGAACGATACTGACGCCATGTTTGCTTTGCGTACTCAGGTTAGTTTTATTTTTATCGGTATTATAAGAATTTTTAAATGTTATAATTATATATACCTCTCTATAAGCTCGTACTGGTATATAAAGGCACATCGAGCAACAATTTCGATTCTTTTCCGCCGGATGTAGAGATGCTGTTTACATCTCCTGTATTTATTCACCTTCATGTCATTGTGCAAAATTACATGTTGTCTACTGGGAGTTATACATTTTTCATATCGCTCTCTGAGAAAACAGGAGTTGTGCCGGTTTCATAATCTTGTTTTCGAGCGATATCTAGTATTTTTTTACGAAAGCGCCAAATCGTATCCTATTGATTTAATAATTGTCTACAAGATTACGCAAAAAACCAAATCCACCAAAATTGGAGTTATGCAGTTTTTATATTATGCCGAGGATATGGCTTTTCCAATTTAAATTTTCGTCTAAAACTAAGCTAAAAATTTTATATATTATTGATTATATACCTCACTCCGATTCTGACCAATTAAACGCTGTCTTGCGACCAATCAGATGCATATTATACTGAATATACCCCGCATAAGTGGATATACCCCGGGCCACCTACCACAACAATGCCAATGCATAACAACATCATAACAAGTTTAAAATATTTGATGGTTGCTATAGACCGTTTCTATAATAACAAAAATCCCTTTCAACAAATCAAGTTTTTGATGTTGTCAGATTCATGTCACATTTTTTTAAAAATGGAATCTTGCCGATTCGGTAATGTTTCAGTCGAAAATATAAGAAAAAACGCTGAAAAGACTATCCCAGAAAATACAACAAAAACAAAAAAGTATATATGGACCCAATTCGAGAAATTCTGCGAAACACGGCAGTATATATTGACCAAAAATACAACTATAATACAGCTTGCCGCTATATTGGAAGACTGGAGTTTTAATATGAAGAAAAAAGATGGTTCTGACTACAAGGAAGGGGTTATCAAGACAATGTGGAACCAAACAGCCCAACTGCTTCAAGAAAGGTACTTCAATAAATGCAACATTAAATTTGATCCTTTTAAAGATCCTGAATTCCAAAAAGCACGTATGGCTAGAAATTCTAAAAGAAAACTGCTTCAGGCTGATCCAAAAAATCACCGGAAAAGTGCAAGAGCACTAACCTACGACGAGTACAAAAAGATGGTAAAAATTTTTGACGAAAATAACCCCGAGGATTTACAGAAAAAGTTCTATCAAATAGCGGCTGTGGAATTAGCATGGAGAGGAGGAGAAGCCGAGACATGCCTAAATACGTATTTCAGAGAAGAATATTATAGCGATGGTACAAAAAGTAATAGAATGGAATATAACCAAATCTTTTCAAAAACATCCCAAGGCGGAGACAAGAAGCTTTCAAATTCAAAATGGTTAGTGGCAAACACAAAAGATGCCGATTTATGTCCAGTTCGCCTTTACAGAAAACTAATTTCAAAAAGAGGGCAAAATATAACTACCCAAAGACTATTCCTGACAGTAAATCCAAATTGGAAAATGGGAAATTGGTACAAAAACTGTCCCATTGGAAAAAATACTCTTTCTAATTGGACAAAACAAGCAGCGCAAAAAATTGGACTAGATACTGAGAAAGAAAAAATCACAAACCATTCCAATCGAGCCACAGCTGTCTCTACATTAAGCAAAGCAGGTGTGAGCGAACAAACTCTTATAAAAATAACTGGACATAGTAGTGCTGCATCCATAAAGCCATACTTGCAGATGGACAAAACTCATCACGAAAACACTATTCAAGGTTTAAGAGGTCACCCTCCAACTAATGGGTTGGACCAACACGAAGCTCCAGTCTCTTGCAGCTCGAAGAGTTTCCAGCAACACCAGCAAGCCACTACTGTTTATTATAATAACTGTGTGTTTAACAATAATACTTATAACTAATTTTCTGTTAGTTTTATTACTTTGTCAATTGTTTAGGTTTTGTTTCGTTTTGTCCGTTTTTCTAGTAGCTACATAAATCATTTTAAAAATCTTGCATTTCGTTGTATTTTTTCTTTTTTTTTTGGTATATAATCTCAACATATACCACTCGAGGTAAATATTTTATTTAGAATATTTTTTGACATTTTTCCGCAAAATTTCTATAAAAATTGCCCTCGACAAAAATTCTTTTAAAAAAATATCCCTCCAGCTTCGCTTTCGGGATATTTTTAAAGAATTTTTGTCTCGCGAATTTTTGACAGAAATTTTGCACAAAAATGTCAAAAAATATTCAAAAAAATATTCACCTCTTGTGATATAACTTATGAATATTATCATTATTAAACTTTAAAGAGTGAATGAGAAAAATTTTGTAAAACGTAACGTACTTTTACTTGATTGAAGGTATCAAAGAATTATGTGTAGATCATTATCAATATCAAAATAGATTTAGCAAAATAAACAATTCTTGTGTCATCTGCGAAGAGCTTTATATTATACCGGGTATCCACGGAAGGTGGCTCGCCCCTCTAATTTTTTTTGTTTTTCAAGATAATCAAATAAAATTCGGGGGAATTGTATATGACATAAAACTGCATTTTTTGACAGGTGACTCAGCATTATGGAACTTCCGGTTTACCCGGAAGTGTCATTAATTTTCGATTTTTAAATGGGACACCTCGTATATTTTTACATTTTTTGACTCCATATGACATTCTAAATACAACAATGCGTCACTTGTCACTTTTTGTCACCAAGAAAATATTTTTTTTCCAAATTTATTCTTTTATCTAGAGGGCTATGAATACCTTAAAATCACTTATTTTAGTTCTGTAATCTTGGGAAAAATACAATTTTACTATTTTTGGTCAAATGCTATGTGCTATGTAAAATTTACTCTTTAAAGTTGTATAACGCATTTTTTTTAAATGGCATCATGGTGGCTCGTCGGGTTAAGAAAAAAAAGGATTTTATTACGATTATTTTAATAACATACACTATTAGGTTTTAGAAAAGCTGCCATTAAAAAACTTAAAAAAGTTAACTTAGAACTTTCCTAAAATAAAGCATCTTTTGAGAATAAATTTAGATTTAAATCCATCAAGTAGCATGTGACCAGCAAAACTGATATTAGTGCCGGGTTGGATGACGCCGACTAGGATATCTTTGTGCGTAAAGTCGTGCAGCATCGCTTGAGTTATTTCTACATCCTCCAAACACTAATAACATATCAACTTTTTCACTTCTTGTAAAACTATTATTTTCCATGTTTTTTAAACAACAAACTATAGTCAGATCTGGTCTTAACGTGCGGGTCCAAAGGTCACTGATCATATGCGTTAAATCAGACAACACAGAGGCTATCAAAATGTTGTGAGATTATTTACAAATATACCGAAGGAAGGAAAAATAGTTTCATTATTTTAGCTATCGCGAAGATAGCCACATATACCTAATATTATTAGTTTTGTAAAAATTATGTACAGGGGAGTTGAAAAAGTTACAAAAAAATTATATAATCGTTAATTATATACCTACTGTACCCTTTAATTAAAAACGACAATAATAAACAGTGCAATTTATTTTAACAATTTTACTACTAAAACCTAAAAATACAATGGCATTTAGTCTGATAAACTATTTCGATAATGAAAGAAAAAGTGGAAATTCGCAAACCAATATGCAGGAAACCGTAATGAAAACACTGGGAATTAGTTTAAGGACTATGCAGAATAATGTGCATGAAAAAAATGCATAATATAATACCCAAGAATACTAAAAAATTTAAACGAAAAACACCGTTTATAATTATAGCCTAAAAACTCTCATCGTCACTTATAAAATCTGAAAAGTCCTCGTCGTCTGAGTCGTCTTCGAATGGAGCAATTATCATTGGCTCTACTTTGACATCTAGTACTTGTTCTCGATCCCACCAATCCCTTATTAATATTTCTGTATGTTCCACCGATTTCTTCCAGTACTCTTGTGTAATATAATCTAACGAATCTTGCCAAACTATTTGTACTTGGTCGGATTTAAGACCATCACCTACATGTTTTTCATAATAAGACTTTGCACCAGCCCATATTAATTCTATTGCGTTAAACTGGCAATGATATGGCGGCAGTCGTAGAACCTCATGACCATATTCACGCAGTATTAATTTCATCTACCGCGTATATTTTGGGTTTTTAAAGAGACTTTGCTATTGATAGGAGTTCCGATTTAAGCATGTTTGGTAAAGGATTTTGGTTGTGTTTTTCCAGCCACTCATAAATATCACTTTTCCTCCAAGATGAAGTAGGCTGTCTATTTAAAATTCTTGAATGATATGATGCATTATCTAATACAATTAAAGACGGAGCATCCAAATTTGGTATCAATTGAACTTTTAACCATTTTTCAAACATTTCGCAATTCATATTATCATGATGGTCAGCACTTTTTGATGTTGAAGAAAAAATTAAACTCGCACCTGCAACATATCCTGTTGCAGGACCGGCATGCAAAATAATAAAACGCTTTCCCGTACCGCACCCCTTTTTCCTTTTAACACTTTTTACAGACTCATCTTGCCAAGATTTTGAACCACTTCCATTCGAAAATATCCACGTTTCGTCTAAAAATACCACTTTTCTAAATTTCGATTTGTAATTGTCCGTATATTTTTTTAAAAACTGAACACGCTGACTCACTATCTGTGGCTGCTCACATAAAAATCTTTGGTTACAGTATTTTTTATAGCGAAAACCTAAATTTTTTATTAATTTTGATAACGCTTCAAGTCCAATTTCCAAAACACCCCGAATTTTTAATGTTTTTTGTAAAACTGGAAGAGTTACATTGGTTTTTGATTTGTATAAATCGTAAATCACATTTCGAACTCCCATTTTAATATTTTCGCTTAAATCCTCAGTCTTTGGCTTTCTTCGTTTACACTTTTTAGTATTCTTGGGTATTATGTTATGTTTTGTTTCATGCACAATTTTCTGCACAGTCCTTAAACTAATTCCCAGTGCTTTGGCTACTGTTTCCTGAATATTGGTTGGCGAATTTCCGCTTTTTCTTTCATTTTCGAAATAGTTTATCAGATTAAGTACCATTTTTTTTGATTGGGGATGCAAAAACCCAGAAAATTATTTCATTTTGTCACAAACTGTCAAAGTCACAAAACTGGCATATTTAAAATAAAACGTAGCTGGTGCTATTATAAGCTTTTTTAGAATCGCTGGAAAGTAAATACATATCCTTTTTTTTTCATGTCAAAATGGAATAAGTCTGTCTCATTTATCTTACGTATTTTATTTAGAGGGTAAAATTAAACGCAAGTAAAGAAAACAAAGAATGAGAGTATGTCTTTCTTGAATCGTATGACCCGCACGATAAGACCAGATCCGACTATAGATAAAATTTTGTTGTACTAAGCCAGTTAATTGAAATTATTTTATTGCCCTACTAGAAACTTACTATTCATAACAGTAAAACGTCATTGTTATCACTCGTTCTTAAGACAGTAATCTACTATTACTTATTAAATAAATTTGATACATCATAACAATATAATAAATACGATAAGACCAGATCCGACTATAATTTACTTTTGCAGAAACTGTTGGCATTTCAATTTTCTTCAAGACATGATTTTGTTTTATCAGTTTTGCTGGTCACAGGCTACTTGATACATTTAAATCTAAATTTATTCTCAAAAGATGCTTCATTTTAGGAAAGTTCTAAGTTAACTTTTTAAAGTTTTTTAATGGCAGCTTTTCTAAAACCTAATAGTGTATGGTATCAAAATAATCGTAATAAAATCCTCTTTTTTCTTAACCCGACGAGCCACCATGTTGCCATTTAAAAAAAATGAGTTATAAATCTTTAAAGAGTAAATTTTACATAGCACATAGCATTGGACCAAAAATAGTAAAATTGTATTTTTCCCAAGATTAAAGAACTGAAATAAGTGATTTTAAGGTATTCATAGCCCTCTAGATAAAGGAATAAATTTGGAAAAAAAATATTTTCTTGGTGACAAAAAGTGACAAGTGACACATCGTTGTATTTAGAATGTCATATGGAGTCAAAAAAAGTAAAAATATACCAGGTGTCCCATTTAAAAATAGAAAGTTTATGTCACTTCCGGTTAAACCGGAAGTTCCATAATGTTGAGTCACCTGTCAAACAATGCAGTTTTATGTCGTATACAAATCCCCCGAATTTTATTTCATTATCTCGAAAAACAAAAAAGATAGAGGGGCGAGCCACCTTCCGTGGACACCCGGTATAACATATAAACTAAATTAATATAAATTAAGAATACTACTAGATCTTATATTGATCCTTGTGGAACTTTTTCTTTCTCCGATTGGAACAAATGGTTATACTATATTGTTTGCCGAAAATATGCTGATTCTTCTCTTACTTTTCACCAGTTAATGCATGCTTACACTATTCTAGTTTAAGGATAGTACCCAGCAGTCCCCTCATCCATTCTAATGTAATCGAGAGGTAATTTCTATGAATGAGCTATGGTTGGTTGGTGGGTTAAAAGCTGGGGTCGGATGTGTCGTCTAAGCTTCTTGCACTGCAGCCTTCTGGCTTATTGTGCGCCTCAGTCCTGTTAGAAAAGTTCCTTCTACAAGGCCCAATAGTTTCCTACCAAGTTTGTCATGCGGACGGTTGAATGTTGCCGAAGATTTTGAGTCATTTTCGAGTGAGTGCTTTGTGGCCGTATACAGGGTGTTTCATTAAGGTCGAAGAGCGGCCATATCTCGGAAACTATTGGGCATAGAAATTCAGGAAAAAAAAATTAATAACTAAAGTGGCTATGAGAAAATCCTGGAAATAATTTTTAAGTTCCGCATTTTGCCGCAAGGGGGCGCAATTGAAAAGTAAATTTTAACATTTTAGATATCTCCGAAAATTGCACGTTAAGGTATATTTTTAATAATACCATTAAAAAGCTTGGACAATTTTGCATAATTTTGGTCCCGTGCTTGTTGGCGTACCGACTTTAGTAAGAGTGGGGGAAGCTGTTGAAAGTGAAAACATTTAACTCGCTGTAACTTCTAAACGACTTATCCGATTTTAGCAAACTAAAGACTGTTTGGAAGAGAAATGTATGCACTTTCACCAATCGTATTTAGTTGTCAATAATAGTTCTCAATAAAATTGCTAGAGGGCGCAATTTGTAATAATAATAATAATAATAATAATAATAATAATAATAATAATAATAATAATAATAATAATAATAATAATAGTAATAATAATAATAATAATAATAAAAAGTTTATTCAACATTTTTCGTTTACATTTAATGTTAATATATATTTTTTTTTGTATAAACTTAATTCCGAAACTCAGAAGTAAATACTTGTATTGAGTTAAATATAATAATAAGTTAAATATAAATTTAAAGTTAAATAATAATATAATATTTATTGTAAAGAATATATTTCATAATTCAGACACAACTATGTTATAATATAAAACAAACATGACAATATTTTATTTGTATTTTATATCACTATAATATACGAAGATACAATATAATAGTTTTTTTGATTTTATCTCGAAAATTCAAATCATACGGTATAATTATGATACCATAATCGAAAAGTAGATAACATTTGCTAGAAAAAATATAAAAACCGCAGCTCGATATCTTTGTTCGTTTCAGAGTTATTGCCAAAACATTAATTTTTAATACAAATTGCGCCCTCTAGCAATTTTATTTGAAACTATATTGAATATAACAATTATAGGTACTTACCTTTCTCTTCCAAAAAAGCTTAAATTGAGTGAAATCGGATAAGTCGTTTAGAAGTTACAGCGATTTTAATATGTTCACTTTCACTTGATAAGAGTGGGAGAAGCTATTGAAAGTGTAAACATTAAAATCGCTGTAACTTCTAAACGACTTATCCGATTTCACTTAATTTAAGCTTGTTTAGAAGTACCTTTAATTGCCTTATCCACTAGTACACAATATTTTCAAACAAAATTGCTAGAGGGCGCAATTTGTATTAAAAATTACTGTTTTGGCAATAACTCTGAAACGAACAAAGATATCGAGCTGCGGTTTTAATATTTTTTCTAGCAAATTTTATCTACTTTTCGATTATGGTATCATAATTATACCGTATGATTTGAATTTTCGGGATAAAATCAAAAAAACTATTATTATTACAAATTGCGCCCTCTAGCAATTTTATTGAGAACTATTATTGACAACTAAATACGATTGGTGAAAGTGCATACATTTCTCTTCCAAACAGTCTTTAGTTTGCTAAAATCGGATAAGTGGTTTATAAGTTACAGCGAGTTAAATGTTTACACTTTCAACTGCTTCCCCCACTCTTACTAAAGTCGGTACGCCAACAAGCACGGGACCAAAATTATGCAAAATTGTCCAAGCTTTTTAATGGTGTTATTAAAAGGATACCTTAACGTGCAATTTTAGGAGATATCTAAAATGTTAAAATTTACTTTTCAATTGCGCCCCCTTATGGCAAAATGCGGAACTTAAAAATTATTTCCAGGATTTCTCATAGCCACTTTAGTTATTAATTTTTTTTTCCTGAATTTCTATGCCCAATAGTTTCCGAGATATGGCCGCTCTTCGACCTTAATGAAACACCCTGTATAACATGACATTCGGTTTAATTGTAATTTTTTTTTCGTTAAAGGTAATTTTTGATAAAGATAAAAAATTGTAACATTATCGAGCACAATAATATCTAATTTCACAACCGGAATTTGGACACTTGAAGCACGGAACCTTGCTAGGAAAAAAATGTTACAACATCCAACAGCACATAACGTAGAAGAATATAGACATCGAAGAACAACAGCACGCAGAATGGTGAAACGGAAAAAGAGGGGATACCAGCTGTCAATAATAAGGGAAATAGAAGAAAATAGACAGAATAACAGAACAAAAGAGTATTTTAGCGAAATCTCGAAACAGAAAGCAGGATACCAACTCAGAGAAGAAAATTTTCTCACAAAAGGATAATGGAGAACTCATAACCAACGAAAAAGAGATCCTAAATACCTGGAAGAAATACTTCTTTAAACTACTAAATGAGGAGGAAAATACAAACACGCCACCAACAAACATACCAACGGCCGAAATAGAAACACAGCCACCTTCGTACGAAGAAACAGTAAGGGCAATAAAGAAATTGAAAAACAACAAAGCTTCAGGCAGCGACGGCATACCTGCCGAATGCATAAAATCTGGCGGAGAAACACTCCATAAGGCCATACATAAGCTTATACAAACCATCTGGAAGACATAGGCCCTACCGGATGAATGGAAGGAAGGGGTAATCGTCCCTATTCACAAAAAAGGAGACAAAAAGAAATGCACAAACTATCGTATCAAATAGGTCCACCATAGACCAGATTTTTACCATTAGACAAATAATGGAGAAATGCTGGGAATTCGACAGAGAACTCCACCAAATGTTTATTGACTTCAAACAGGCATTCGACAGAGTGTGCAGATCAAGGTTGTGGCAAGCAATGCAAGAACTTGGATTCCCAAAAAAACTTATATCGCTGATAAAAGTATGCATGGAGGGTACGCGATGTAAAGTAAGAGTGGGACAGAGTCTCTCCGACTCCTTCAGTATCAACAATGGCCTCAAGCAAGGGGACGCCCTCTCACCTCAACTCTTTAACATAGCATTGGAATATGTAATTAGGAACTCCAAAATCAAGATGCCAACTGCTATCTTTCATCAAGAGGGTCCCAACCTGCTCCTGGCTTTTGCAGACGACGTCGATGTGATTGGCAATAGCAAGATCAACCTCAGAGAATCCTTCATAAAGTTCGAAAAGGAAGCAGAAAAGATAGGCCTCAAAATAAACGAATACAAGACCAAGTATATGTACCTCAGCAGAAATAATCGGAACCGAGATAGAGTAGGACAAAACTTCTCTATTGGAGACTACAACTGAGCGGACAAGACAATTTAAATATCTGGGTACAAGTATTAGTGAAAACAACGACATCACAGAAGAGATAAATAACAGGATACAGGCTGCAAACAGATGCCTTTTTGCTCTTCAAAACCTAATAAAATCTAAAATACTTACCAGGAAAACTAAGCTGAACATACAAAACAATTATAAGGCCTGTCGTAATGTATGGATGTGAGACCTGGACACTAACGGTTGCAAGCGAAGAACGACTTAAAGTCTTCGAAAGGAAAGTGCTGAGAAAAATATTTGGCCCAACTAGAGACGAAAATACAGGGCAATATAGAATAAAAACCAACCAAGAACTCAAAGAACTCCACTCTGATACCAACATAATAAACGAAATAAAGGCCAGAAGACTATAGTGGGCAGGACACGTTAAAAGAATGCCAGAGGAGAGAATGGTAAAACTGGTGTGGGAGGAGGTACCGGGGGGAAAACGTCCATTAGGTCGGCCCCGCCTCAGATGGAGAGATAATATCGGAAAAGACCTAAAAGCCATGAAAATCGAAGATGGACCCGATTGGATGCTTGATAGAGAAGGATGGAGACGTGTGGTTGAGTCGGCAAAAACCCACCCAGGGTTGTGAGGCCACAGATGATGATGATGATAATGATGAGGAATTTGGAGTTTCACTCTTTACTCTTTGAAAAGATATTTAAATTTACGCGACACCTTGTCAAAGGTTAAAATTTGAGAAAAATACTTTTTTCTCAGAAACTGATAAAGTGGGACACATAACCTTTTAATAAAAGTTATTGGAAATGGAAAAAGGAACACAAAAAATACTACGGGTGTGCTGCATTTAAAATAAGCAAGTTTGAGACATCGCTGTAAGTTTATTCTCCGAAAGCCCCATTACCCAATCTTGCTTTCTTTCTTTCGCGCAGTATATTTAGGCGACCATGGTTCAAAGGGCTTTTTAACTTAATTTAGATGTTGATCTTACCGCATAAATCTAGGAAAAATATATTCTATTACTGTTTTAGTCTTAAAAATTATATCTACAGGGTGTCTCACGTGACCGTCTATTAGAATATTTCGGAAAGTAATGTGATTTGAATTTTGCAAATTTGGATAATGTGGTTTTCGGAGACGCTCTCTTCAAATAAAATTACAAGGATTCTATGCCGGACGTTCTCTCAAACTTGCTCATTTTAAATGAAGCGCACAGTATAATATTTTTTTTTGGGTTTGTTTTTTTTTTACTTCCAATAACTTTTATTTAATATAATAATTATGTGTATGTATCTATTTGTTTCTGAAAAAAAAATGGTTAGCTAGTGTAGTTATCATTCGGGTCTAAAGGCCGTCGTCGGTTGGAATTGCTTCCTAACGTTTCGCTAGCACGAGTGGCGAGCTTCTTCAGAGGTCCTTCCATCTCCGGTGCTGGAAGTAGACTGACGAACTCTTGGGCGCAGGTTGTATTTATACTGGTGGGCAGTATAAATACAACCAGTATAAATACAACCTGCGCCCGAGAGTTCGTCAGTCTACTTCCAGCACCGGAGACGGAAGGACCTCTGAAGAAGCTCGCCACTCGTGCTAGCGAAACGTTAGGAAGCAATTCCAACCGACGACGGCCTTTAGACCCGAATGATGACTACACTAGCTCACCGACTGGCCGCGAAAGCCTAAACCAAAAAAAAGGTTTTTTCAAATTTTGACCTTTAACAGGGTGTCGCCTAAACTTGCCAAAGATAAAATAATGAAACTCCAAATTCGCGTTGTGAAATCAGATATTATTGTGCTTGATAATGAATTGTAAAGAAGTGGAAAAGTAACAATTTTTCGTTGTTTTTATTATATTTTAAACACTTAATTTTTTTAATGTGCTGCGTTGCTGATTCATTCAATGGATAGACGAGAACATTTCCTATCTATCCACGTAAGGTGTCTCTATACATACCTAGAATAGTTTTAAACTTATTTACGGTTTCTCGCAAAATCCTCAAAATATCCAAGCATCATTTGCAAAGAGGCAATGATAAATAATTAATTTCAACTAATACTTTGTATGTAAAGTATAGGGACGCCTTATGTGGACAAATAAGAAATGTTCTCGGTCATCCCTTAAATAACAGAGCATCGTATTTAAAAACATAAAGTTTTTTAAATTTTATGATAAAGATCCAAAATTGGTACTTCTCCACTTTTCTGTAACCAAAATTTTATTTTCGACATTTCGTTATCGAGCGCAATAGTATCTAATTCCACAACCGAAATTCTGAGTTTCACTTTTTTAGCTTTGAAAAGACATTCAATTTTAGGCGACATCCACCTGTTAAAGGTCAAAATTTGAGAAAAACTATTTTTTTCTCAGGAACGACTGTGAAGAGTATGATACAAAACCTTTTAATACAAGCTATTGGAAATGAGGAAAGGAACACAAAAAATATATAATATACAGGGTGCTCCGCTTAAAATAACCTAGTTTGAGACAACTCCGGTATAACCGGAAGTCGCATATGGTCGCTGTTATTTCATTTAAAGACAGCGTGTCCGAAAACCCCATTATCCTAATTTGCTGGATTTAAATCGCATTACTTCCGAAATATTATATTATAGACGGTGACCGTGAGACACCCTATAGAAGTCGATACAATTTGAAAGTTATGATTTTAGTTTAGTGCCTACCATCACATTGGTATCTTAGTTGCATCTAAGTCAACTAAAAGTTTAACAAAACAACTTTTTTTTTAGTTGGATGTATACAAAGCCGATTTTGAAGCAGAAAGGGAGGCCAAGGACGAAATTAAGGTTGACAAAAACAAATTGTCTGAAGATCTTCAGCATCTACACAGGCGTAACCAACAGCTGCAGGAGGAGATTGAGTTGCTACGCGAACAGTTAAAGCAACATGGTGGCGTGCCCCGTACTAGACCTGAAGCTGGCAACAGTAGTCAAGGTTCTTCCGGTTGGGCTCCTGGCGTAAGTATACGTTTTGTAATATAGAATTTGTGGGTACTTTTTTTACTATATCTACTCTTAAAAAACGAGATGTACTTTAGGAATTATGTTTTCCTAATAAAAACCTTAAACTAAAAATATATAACATGAGGAACATCGTTTAAACCACCGATATATTGTTAAATAAAATGTGTAGACGTAGATCCTGTTTAAATATTACCAGAAACTACTCTTTCTGGGGGCTTTTTATGTTTTATTCTGGTTTTTATCTAATTTTATGAAAAACTCTAATAAATCGCATTTTTGACGTAATACTATCTCTGATAAAACTAAACGGTTCAAAACGCTGTGGCGGATACTTCCCTAGAAATAGTAAATTTTAGTACCTAATTTATTAAAACACGTTTTTTACAAATTGACTGGCACCGAGGTCGGCACTACAGTTTTTCAAACAGGCCTTGTAAAAATCACAGACAAGCCTGCGAAATGAGACATAATCGCCACATATAGTAAAAAAGTCGCTTGTAATTATAATTTCAAACATAGAAGCTATTTAATTCTGCCTTTTTGTCATATTGGAATTTATTTCTTCTACTAACCTACCAAAAAAAAATTACTCATAAAAATCTTTTAATTGAAAGTTATTTTGAAAATGTTTTGACGTAACAACAATCCAACTGATTTCGTCTATTTGAAATCACGTGTGCAAAAGCAACCAGTGACAATAATATTACTATAATAACAGCCCAGTGATTAAAGTATTTATCACATAAGAATCTAACAGCCCTGTTGTCATAATATATGAAGCCTCCACGGGAAAACGCTGAAAGTCCATTTTTATGGTGATAGGCGATATTACTACCAAAAAAATACGTGTAAAAAGTAGAATCGAGTGGCCCGGGCTGCTTGGCAATATCGCTGAACGTCGTAAAGTTATTCATAAAACAAATAATGACGTCCACGACAAAAACGCTGTAAGTCGATGCAAAACACAGCAAAAACGATGTAGGTCTATTAATAAAAAAAGGAAAATAGAAAAATCAAAACGGTCTAAGAACACGTTTATCGTTTTCACCGATAACTCATTACCTACCACGGTGACTAACAATTTGATTTAAAAATTTAAATTGTATAATTTCGAACTTTCGTTTTAAACTTTAAAATTAATTTTCTAGCAAATGTAATAAAAGTGAATTTCAGCGTTTTTGGCGTGGAGGCTTCATATCGAACATATTATCCAACCTTTAATTTAGTAGTCCTTAAATAAGAGCACATACAACCGTTGCATTGATAAGAATGAATATATGATGCATATTCCGCATCCCTTTTAGCCGTATAAGCACCAACAGGTGAAAGATGTGCAGCTTCTCAGATGAAATACCGTATAGACTGTAGATAAACATATTTTTCTTACGCCTTTGCACTGACATATCTCTTTCCGATACGTCTGTCTATTATTCTTTCATTCGGTAACCTCGGACACTCGCAGAGCCGTCATATTCTGATTTGGATTTTTTGCTATTATTTTGATCTTCATTGATCTTCAGAGGTATTGTTGAACTTTGTGTGTCGGTAAAGTGGTTATTTTTCTTGAAATGTAAATAAACAAGTTTTATTTTTTTAACAATTATCTATTACACAAACATTAGCTCAATATTAATTTATAATTTTCTCGAAATTATGTTTTGGGGCATAGATTACGTCCATAAACGAGTTTTTTAGTGTGAAAGCTTAAAATACTTAACTTTTTCTTGAGTTTATCTGTTAATTTTGTTGTAGCCTTTCTCCCTCTTTATTCTGCCATATATACGTATCCTTTAAGATCACTTTCATGTCGTCAACTACATTTTAAATCTCCCGAACACTTTATACAAGCACCTTCGGCTTCCAGAAAAAATTACGCTTTCCAAAGTTACTGTTTGTCTTTATGGTTCGTAAAAATATAGCTTTTCTAGGGTTTGTAAATCATAAACATTTTTAAAAGTTATGTTCCAAAAATTGTCTTTCAAAATTGGAGAATGGATAAAAATACAACGTTTTAAATTATATAAGTAATTTATAGTAGTATGTATTTAGCTTATATAAATTTATTGTGTGTTCTAAGTACGGAAGTTTATGAATAATAATAGAAAATGTGAAGTTCGGCCCTGTGACCAAACTTGAAGCTTTGTAAACATCTAGATTAGGTTAGAGTGGCAGACATCTGGCATTGTCCCAAACAGTCACACGTAGTCCTATAAGGACCGTTGTGGTACCACATATGTTCCGTGGAACCTATTTGCATCAGCTTCGCCTGATGGTTAACACGTTCGTAGAAGAATCTTGACAGCTTATTCAAACCAGCCACTGCTGTTAATAAACTTAGTAAGTCGACCTAGTTGCAGGCTGCTCACTTCCTCCAGATCATTAAAAAATAGTTCGCCCAGGGCATTGAACCTTCTTCTCGCGAGGCCGGGGCATTTACACAAGAAATGCTGAATACTTTCCTCCTCTTCTTCATCTCTACAACTACTACAGAAGTTGTTAGTTGGTATTTGCATACGTTCAGCGTGTCTACCGAACAGGCAATGTCCGGTGACTACGGCAGTGATGTTTCTTAGGTCCTTCCGACTGTGCTGTAATAGCGCTGCGGTTCTCCTGTTATCAAGTAGGGGCCACAATTGCCTGGAGATGCTACAAGTTGTAAGCCATCTGCTTTGCGCAAGTTGTTTAGCTGTTCGATCTATCTCTTCTTCGACTGATCCCAGTGGTCTAGCCACAGTATTCTCTGCTAGTGCGACAGACATGCTTGCGCCCTCCCTGGCGAGCGCATCAGCAGTCTCGTTGCCATATATGTTGCTGTGTCCAGGAACCCAACATAAGGTGATTCGATGTTGAGCACCAAGTGTGCAGAGATTGTTGCGCCTTACTAATTTTGACTTAGTACTGCTGGAGCAAATTGCCTTTATTGCTGCTTAACTATCTATATAGATAGCTATAGGCGCAGGTTCTCTCAAGCCAGGGTGATCCTGCAGGGTATTGACTGATTTATCCACTGCAAAAATTTCTGCCTGGAAAATGCTGCAGTAGTCGGGGAGTCTATACGACCTCTGTATTAGCGTGCTCTCGGAGAAGATACCAGCTACCACCCCGACGTCCATTTTTGAACCGTCTGGGAAGATCGAGTGATCCGCCTCCAAAGTAAACATCTAACTAGAAATGACACCTTAGAACGGCGGCTATTACTTTCTTATGTGATAAATACTATATTACTTATGTCTTCATACGTTACCATGGAACAACATTTTTTGACCGAATATCCCTCGAGCATTAATAAATAACTCAAAATTTTATTACAACGTCGTCAAGCACGTTACTTTTTCACTACAGCATCGGCGTGTTGTCATGTAACCTACTTTCGATATCTGTAATTAAATAATCTCGTAGTTATCAATGATCTTGGGATATTATAGATGAGAATGAACCGCTGTCATTTAAAACACATTCTGAGATAATCAATATTTTCTATGATTTTGTATGTCACTTTTATTAATGCTTTGCTATAACTGATTCTTTGTATGTATATTTTTATTAGCTGCTTGTTAATTTAATTTATTTCTTTCAAATAGTCTCCGCCATTGCATCTTAGATACGTCTGCCCAATTTGCAACGTCAAGTTTGGTTCGTTAAAGCTTGTACAGGATCATCTTGACACTTGCATCTGTCATGCACCATGGTAGGAATAAGTGCGGGTTTAGACGCTTTGCGTAGATCAGGTGTGTGGCTTTTACGCTCTACTGTGTTCCGCGCTATTTTGACACATTTTGTTAAGTGAGTTACATTCTTACATTTCAATTTATTTTAAGTTTTGGCTATTACTTTTAAAGATATATTAGCAAAAATATTGAGTTACATGGTTTTTCCTTATATAAATAAGACTTGAGATATCATTTAAGTAGAAGCGCCGCGTGGGCATTCCGCCAGAAACCATTCCACTGGTGGAAGCTGCTGTTACGTCGGTTAGTATTTCCGCATGTTTTAATTCGAGAGCGTAATTTGTTTAATTATTTTCTTAGTAAATAATAATAATAGTATATACCGTGCGAGCAAAAATTATTTGCATCAAAGAGGGCTTGAATTAAAAAACGCAGGGCTTGGTTTAGATCACAATGATATGGGGACGATATATCTAACCAAATCTAGGTTAAAATTTTGTCAAATTCATATTATGACATGATATGCCAAACTAATCCCAAGTAGCATTTTTAGACACATTACGGTAAATGTGTCTAAACTATTGTTTCTGTTTCCGACACAAATTGGAAATTGTTGGCAACATGTATGGAAATATTTTCGAAACGTATACATTTTAAATGGCGCATTAGCACGTGTTTCCAAGTGGTTGGTACGGGCTGTGACTTTCGCTGTTTCGACGCAAAATCGAAACTTTTATCGAAAATGTTTCGAAAATTTTTCAGAAATGTTTGGAACATGTTTCCATAAATGTGTCGAGTGAGAGTTCATTTTACAAAGAGGGCGCTGTTTGTTGGAATTGTAAATTGTCAAAATGGAAACATTATTGAAACAAATAATTAGATATATAATATCTATCTTTCTGCAGGTTGTAAAATAAAAGAAAGTAAACAATATGATGACAGCATAATTTCGCCATAATGAATTTGTCACCAGAGTATTTTCTATAAGTGATACATTTTTTTCGTATGGTTTATTGCAGAGGAGATCCAAAAATCGTTGACGAAATAAATTTTATCGTGCAATTTAGTAATTTAGCTTTATATTCTTAAGACGCTCCCGGTATATTGACATTTACACACAAAATAAATACTTTGTCAAAAAATAAAATCTTAAATATTTTTAAAATTTTACTTAATTCTTCTTTCAATTGATTAAGCTAGCAAAATGGAACTAATGTAACCACTTTTTTACATTTCAAATGACGCAGGAAGTTAATTAAAGTCCATTTTAATAATATAAAAATGAATTTGTCAAAATGGCCGCCAGAAAGCGAGAATTATTCTGGTCTAAAATGGAGTCGACACACAATTTCTAGTATTTGGTTTCTATAATGTTTCGATAATCATGTAGCTATAATTCATAGAAAATGTGTCGAAACATGAAGAATGTTTCGATATTGTACCGAAACCATGCGAAACAAACGTCGCTAAAGTAAAAAATGCACAGTCCCGTCAAGAGGAAGGTTAAGCTTAGAAGCATAAAACTTCTGTATACCGTCACGGTATACACTACCACTTTACACTTTCTGTGACATATAACCTACAAAATTGGTTTGCACTTTGTTGAACGTTTAATAAAACTTACTTATAACTTATTCCTAAGTAATAATCTAAAACATGTACTCAAATGTCGAGACAAAGGAAAAAAGTAGGTTGGTCCTAACGGCTGTGCCGACCAGCTGGATAGTCGGAGACCACCTACTTTGGCCGATTGTCGATGGGACATCGCTAGTTAAAAAATCAGGTTGTGGTTTAATTTTTTTCCTTTTGAATTTCAATTTCTTTCTTTTTCCTTTTTAGTGCCTTGTAAAACCTCGAAGAATGTTTAAACTGTTGTTTTCTTCCCATATTAACAAAACAAAAATGTACAATTTATAGGTTATAATCGTTATAATCGAGGTTATAATAATTGTCCGGGTGCGGCAGTGTAAAGGTTTCTGGCAGTTTCGAAAATTATTTTCTGCGCAAGTTTCGTAATTAAATGGATATCACTGTTTGGTAAATATTTCAAAGCAGAAGAATACCAATTTATTTTGAATCACTTAATTCGAAAATGTGTCGCTACAATTTGGGAGCACATGTGTCTAAACACAATTTCATAATATTATATAAAAATGTTTCGAAAAATTTTCTTTTGTGCGTTTCCTAAATGTATCGACACTTGTAATGTATTGGCGCATTTATAATAATGCCTTTGTTGCTATGGCAGCATGCGCGAGCACATGATCAGGTACGAGGGTCTCGGTACGAAGTACCTGGATGCCTCTCAGTACATTATCGATACCCGGTACGTGCTCGATGCTACGCGGCTATCACGGGGCAAGCATTCGATGTAGATCCCGTGTGTTATCTATGTTGTTACACATCATTGTGAGATTACCTAATAAATGTGCATTGGATAATACCTGTGGTTTTATTGCATAAGTGTGTGATCGCGGAACATCACAACGTGGCGACGAGTAAAAGGTCGAAATTCACGCGGGTGGAAAAGAATTCGCGCAAAAAGTAGTTATTCGGTTGAGCGCGCGCACTGCTGGAACCAGGCGTCGCTGCGCGATTCACAACACGGCCGCTGGCGAATGTTTTGACTGAAGTGAGCGTAAACAAACAAACACACAATGTCCGACGGTTTGACAATCGAATTCGATTTCAAAAAGAACGATTGGAATATTCACAAAAAGCGTTTGGAACAATGTTTTATAGCGAAAAATATTACGGATGACAAGATTAAAGGAGCTCATCTTTTGGCTGGATTAACCGAAGAAACCTTTCAGCTGGTGGAAAGCTTGGTTGTGCCAAAACCGGCTGACGAAACAGAGTACAAAACTATCATTGAAAAATTAAACGCTCATTTTGGTACCACCAAACTAAAATGGGCGGAACGATACAACTTTCACCAGTTAAAAAAGGCATCTCACGAGTCAATTCCCGATTACGTTGCAAGGATCAAAAGTCATGCTGTGCATTGCAAATTTGGTGCTAACTTAGATGATGTTCTCCTTGACAAGTTTATAGCGGGGTTGGAACCAGGCCCCATTTTGGACAAGCTATGCACAATGGATGATACAGCAACCTTAAGCAAGGCCATCCAACTAGCCTTAAGAACGGAAACAGCTTCGGTTGGCTTTGGTATCAAATGTGATCCAACCGTTTTAAGTGTTAAGCAGGAACCCAGTGATTTATATCAGATGTCGGCCGGCAGGAGACAGGATCCATCACATAGGGGCAGTGAAAGGCAAGGTCGCTCTCCTCGCAGGGGTGACATTAGTACGGGACACTGGAATACGAATCGTGGTACCGCGAGAGGGGGCAGAGGCAATTATTTCCAAAGGCGCGGTAACGGTTTGTGCATTAGGTGCGGAGGTCAAGATCATGACCAAAAAAAATGTGCGTATAGTGGCTACAAGTGTCATAGGTGCGGTAAAGTAGGCCATTTACGTAAAATGTGCAATTTTAGTCGTGGTGTCAATTTTTTACGTTGCGACGAAGGCACTGATGACGGTGACGATTATAATCTTACTGCTGATGCACGCGCTAGATCAACAGATTACGGGAACAATGATGTAAGTCTATTCCAATTAAGTTCTGATAACACTATACCCATGTCTTTGCAGGTCATGCTAAACGAAAAGAAATATTCCGTTCAAGTTGACTCAGGCGCGGCTATGAGCGTCATCTCTGAAAATACGTGGGTTAGTGATTTCAAAAACGTCAAACTGACAAGATCTCATTGTAATTTATTAAGCTACGTGGGCCATAAAATAGTTCCTTTAGGAAAAATAGGTTTGGTAGTGACGTGCAATAAGCAAAGTCACTTGATCGACTTTTACGTCATCAAAGACGGAGGGCCTACGCTATTGGGCAGAAATTTTTTATATAAGTTTAATATTGGGTTCAAGGAATTAAATTTTTTAAACAATGGTCTAGGTTCATTATTCAATGAGTTTCCAGAAGTGTTCAGTGGCACACTCGGTACGTTTAGGAAATTTAAGGTCTCGATAAAATTAAAGGGGGATGCAGTTACGAGGTTTTTTAAACATAGGTCATTACCTTTCGCCATTTATGACAAAGTTAACTTAGAGCTAGAGCGCCTGGTAAATATAGGCGTGTTACGTCCAGTGGAAAATTCGGATTGGGCAACTCCGATCGTTCCCATCATAAAAAGTGACAAAACAGTACGCATTTGCGGTGACTACAAAATAACTTTGAACCCCGCCATAGAGAACGATATTTATCCAATTCCACGCCTTGAAGACATTTTTTGTAAGTTAAAGGGCGGCGAACAATATTCAAAAATTGATTTACAAAACGCGTACGCTCAACTACTATTAGACGAGAACTCTAGTAAATTGACAACAATAAACACTCACAGAGGTTTGTTTCAATACACGCGGCTGCCTTATGGTATAAAGTCCGCGTCTTCAATTTTTCAACGGATCATGGAGCATCTCTTGCGCGACGAGGAAGGCGTCGCGGTTTTTGTCGACGATATTTTGATAACGGCTAAAAACTGTAATGAGCATCTCTCAAGATTGCGCAGGGTTCTAAGTATTTTGCGCGCTAATGGCCTTACAGTAAAAAAGGAAAAATGCTCATTTTTACAAAACTCCATAACGTACCTGGGTTACGTAATCGACAGGCATGGATTGCACAAGTGTCCGGACAAAGTGCGTGCGGTGAAAGAAGCGCCAACTCCTGAAAATTTGACGCAGTTACGATCATTTCTCGGTGCCGTGAACTATTATCATAGGTTCGTGCCCAACATGTCATGTATTTTGCAACCCTTGTACGAGTTGTTGAAAAAGGATCGTCCGTGGGTATGGACGGATCAATGCGTAAATGCTTTTAAAGAAATTCGGGAAGTATTGTGTTCAGATCAAGTGTTGGCACACTATGATCCGGGGTTAGAACTCATTCTTACCACAGACTCGAGCGATTATGCAATAGGCGCGGTTTTAGCGCGTAGGTACCCCAATGGTGCCGAGAGGCCAATTGCATACGCTTCGAGGACGTTGTCGGCATCGGAGAAAAACATGGCCGTCATGATTAAGGAAGCTTGTGGTATAGTATGGGGGGTTAAAAAGTTTTCGCAATATCTAACGGGGCGCAGATTCATTTTAAGAACGGATAATCAAGCGCTCGTGGCAATATTCGGGCCCAAACACGGCATTCCCATTATGTCGGCGAACAAAATGCAACGATATGCATATTATTTGTCCTGTTACGATTTTAAAATAGAGTATATCAAATCAGCTAAAAATTTTGCAGATTTCTTGTCGCGGCTCCCGTTAAAGGAAGACCAAACCCCTACAGACGACGACTCAGTGTTTTTAAATTACGTTGAAGGTAACGCGGATATACCCTTGAATATTGCAGATATCGAAGATGCCACGACGGTCGACCCGATTTTGAAACAAGTACGCGATTTTTGTTTAATTGGTTGGCCAATGCGGGTTACAAGGAGCGAATTAAAACCATATTTCCAGCGCAAAAACGAAATCAGTGTCGAAAACAATGTTTTGTTATGGGGACACCGAGTAATCGTGCCCGCGAATTTGCGTGCAAAAATTCTTGAAATGATTCACACTTCGCATCAGGGCATAGTGAAATCGAAAAGCCTTGCGCGGTCGTATGTGTGGTGGCCGTCGCTAAACAGCGAAATTGAGGAGCACAGTCGCACTTGTGAAGCGTGCGGTACGTATCGGCCGAATCCTCCCCACACTCCGCTAACCCCTTGGCCGATCGGAGATTCACCTTGGGATCGTATACATTTAGATTTTTTGGGGCCTATCGAAAACAAGGTAATTTTGATAATGACGGATAGTTTTTCAAAATGGGTAGAGGCTTTTCCTATGTGTAATATGACGTCACAAGCGGTAATAGTAAGGCTTCGGGAAGTATTTTCGAGATTTGGCCTGCCCAGAAGCGTAGTCTCCGATAACCAGACGTGTTTTTCCTCGGAGGAGTTTAAAAACTTTTTGCTGCATAACGGCATAAAACAAATGTTTAGCCCACCTTTTAATCCTGCTTCTAACGGCGCGGCAGAAAATTGCGTCAAAAATTTAAAACGTTTTTTAATCAAAGAACGAAAGGAGAATCAAAAAGTTGATTTATCGCGTAGCATATGCAGATATTTACTAATGTATAGGAATACTCCTCATTGTTCCACAAATATGTCACCAGCTCAGTGCATGTTAAATAGACAACTAAGAATGCGTTTAGATCTGATAAAACCTATAAACAATGACAGCAACGGGCATAACTCAAAAATTAACAAAAAAATTAAGGCCAATATTTTAAACTCGCAACGATCCCAGAAATTTTATTTCAGAGGGGGCAGGAAAGTATCATTTTTTATAGGTCAACAAGTGCGGGTTAAAGATTATAGGGGTAGGAAGCCAATTTGGACATTAGGCGTGATAGTGGATACTGTTTCTAAAAACCTGTTCAAAGTAAAAATTTGCGACGGCAACTTGATTTGGACTAGGCACGTAAATCAGATGATTTCGTTCAACCCGGGTTTAGACTTTGAGGACGAAAATAAAATCCCATCTTCGCAAGATGGTGAAGTGAGTGACTCTCCAAATAAAGATAAGATTAAGGTTTCGGAAGCTTGCCCCGAACAAGAGATTGTTGATTTGGTTTTGGAAAATGAAGCAAGTAACGAAAGGTTAGTTGACCCCAATACAGGGTTAGGTAATAATGACTTCACTAAAGGAGATCGCAGGAGAAGCCTTTCGGTGGGTGCTTCAGTTTCTGAACGTCCTAGGCGAGTTAGGGCCCCTCCTGATCGGTTTTGTTTTTAAATATAATCAAATGATAAGTGTGGGAGGGTGTAATGTATTGGCGCATTTATAATAATGCCTTTGTTGCTATGGCAGCATGCGCGAGCACATGATCAGGTACGAGGGTCTCGGTACGAAGTACCTGGATGCCTCTCAGTACATTATCGATACCCGGTACGTGCTCGATGCTACGCGGCTATCACGGGGCAAGCATTCGATGTAGATCCCGTGTGTTATCTATGTTGTTACACATCATTGTGAGATTACCTAATAAATGTGCATTGGATAATACCTGTGGTTTTATTGCATAAGTGTGTGATCGCGGAACATTCGGAAAGTATTTCGAAACTAACAGTTCTTAATCGTTTCTAGTAACTAAATTCGAAAATGTGTCGCAAAAGTTTCGAAACACATGTGTCTCCACACAATCTAAATAATTTTAATCGAAAATGTTTCGAAACGTTTCTCAGCAAAGAATTTGTGTCCAGTTTGTGTCTATAATTGCTACTTGGGATGAGTAATAAAATAAGTAGACAGATACAAATTTATTTTTGTTGTTTACAAAATTAACAAAGTAAGAATACACAGAAAAAAAAAGAAAATAATTACATAAATTGCTGAAATTGGTCACCGTCATGCTCCAAGCATAAATTCACACTTCATATTTTCGAAAGTGTTGAAAAAATTGCGTAAGTAGTTAATAGTTTCGGCGGCTGTATGGGCGGTTGCACCGTCCTGTTGAAAATATCCAAAATGTAGTTCGTCGTCAAGTAATTGCTCCACAAATGGATTCAAAATGTTGTCTCTATACCGCTGTCTGTGCTGTAACTGTGTCATGGAAAAAAATAGAACCAACAATTCTTCTTCAGGAAACAGCTAACCAGACACCAATTTTTGGAGGGTGCAATGTGGACTCTACAAAAAAATGGGGATTTTCACTACTCCACATGCGTGTATTCTGAGAATTCACATAACCGGAGAGGTAGAACCAGGCTTCATCCGAAAAAAATGTCAGGTCTAATAAATCCTTTATTTCCAATAAATTTTGGGTGAACCATTGAGAGTAATTCCTGCGTCTTTCAAAATCTGCGGCTTGTATTTCTTGGAATACTTGCACTTTATAAGGAAATAAATTTAGCTGCTTCTTAAGAATAGTCCTGCGTGTTCCATAAGATCTTCCCACTTCTTGGGACATGCGTCTTATACAATATGTTGGCGTATTTTGCATTATTTTACGAACGTTTGCAACAAGTTTTTCTGTTCTTACAGATGGTCCTCCTGTTCCTTTTTGTGTTGTATAGAACCTGTTTCCCTAAACACAGCTACGGTTCTTTTCAGGCAATGATAAAAATCCTCAGCAATAAACGCAACGTTAGAAAAATGTTCGTTAAAAGCGTCCATGCACAAACCCGGATTGTATTGCCACTCACCGTTTACTCTAACCCCGTTTCGAAAATACGCTTCAACCATGAATGTTTTGTGCTGTTCCGTAAAGCCCATGGTGTGAATTGTTCAAGAAATTGGAAAAATTAGCGATGAATCAAATTACTTGTAACGACTGTCAAAGGTGACATAATAAGAATGAAATATCACACAAACAGGTTGGTTCGTTTTGTCGATATAAGCAAATTTTGTCTTTGAGTATATGCATATCGGAAAAACACTTGTACAATGTACAACTTAGCTATATTCGAAATTGCCTCGTTTAACTGGTAGAGGACGCCAGATATTAAGAAACATATGATTTTTCCCAAATTTCTTGAAAACGTGCTAATTGATTTTAATGAATCTTGGTGTATAATCTAACATTACACACACAGCGTTTTCTAGTATAGTTACGTAACATGTCAACTTGCCTTCTGTTCTTTTTATGTCCATCAATTGATAAATGGATGTATTTTAAAAAATATCAATATGGGTATGACTTGTTTAACCTCTTGTTTTATCCCGATCCCCTTTACATTTTTTGGTCCGAAACATTAGGTAAGATTTTTTAATAGGTTTTCAATATGCAAATACTGTTTTTTTACGTTAAATAATGAGAGTATGGTACAGATCTGTACAATTAAAGAAATCAATTTTTTATAAAGAAATGTTAAGGATTTATACAACTCTGTATACAAACCCCAACTTAACAAATGTGTCAAAATACTGTGGAACGCCCATTTAAATCATCCATCTAACCAAGCTTCATTATCTAAACTAAATCATTTTTTGTTTGTAATTTTTATTAACGGTTCAGCAGTAAAACATTGCCTATCCCAATAATGCGGACATCTGTCAGGTTACGTTAATGGTTTATATGCAATTTGACAGTGGTGTGGGGTTGGGATATTTTTATACATACCTAACGTTTAAATTTAGTTTTAAAGATGCTTTGCTGTGCTATTTTTACTTATTTTAGATAATAACTGTTTTGGATTATGTAATATTGTGTAGATAAGAGGTACATACATTCCCAAGTGAATCTGGAGAAGTTTCCCACACCATAATACTTTACTAGTTGATCTATTAAATTATTTTTTAAACTTTGAATCGTTGAGGCCTTTACTTGATGGAAATTCATTATAACTCAATGAAATACAATTTATTTTGTCAAATTTTCACTTTAATTGAAAAACTTCTTCTTTCCACGACGTGTTTTAACTTTCAAAATGTCTTTATTCCAAACTAACTTTTACAGTTCATTACATGGAAAGTGACAACATAATGTAGAAAATAATAACCATTAAAAAAAATAACAATAAAAAAAATTGAAGTTAATCCAATTTGATTCATTAATAAAATCAATTAAAAAAAATAGTATAAATAATTTAATTTAGTAAATATCTCTTTAATTGTTTTTTAAAAGTTGCCAATTTTTTAATTTTTTGGAGGATTGTTATATTATACATATATTGTTATACAAACTTTTTCTTTACACGACGCGTTTTGCTACATTGTAGCTTCTTTGGGTGTATGGTGCTAACTAATGTTATTTCAGTACAATAACAAAATGGTCTAGATACTTAGTTATTCAATTCAGGTATACACATTACAAGCTTAATTATTTAATTATATGTTCTTAACACTGTTTAGGTATTGTAAACTTAAATATTATTGTCGGTATAATATATCTTAATCTTATGGGAAATCCAAAGAATTTAATCGATTGAAAAATTCCGGTGCATTATTAAACGACCAATTAGAACTAAATACCCTTTGCTAAATCTGTGTCAATAATCTAAATAGGGTTCTTCGGATTTCCGATAAGATTAAGATATAATATACCGACAATAATATTTAAGTTTACAATTTCTAAACAGTGTTAAGAACATATAATTAAATAATTAAGCTTGTAATGTGTATACCTGAATTGAGTAATTAAGTATCTAGTCCATTTTGTTATTTTACTAAAATAAAATTAGTTAGCATCATACACCCGAAGAAGCTACAATGTAGCGAAACGCGTCGTATAAAGAAAAAGTGTGTCAATAAAAGTGGAAATTTGACAAAATAAATTGTCTTTCATTGCGTAGTAAATAATTACCTACCTGATGTAATAGTGACTGTAATCATTTAGGGCCGTTTTAAAAATATATGCGTTGTTGTAAAATAACTCCGGACTTGTCACAAATCTATCAGTGGCGATCCGTAACATGAGGCAGGTGATGCTAGGTCTCACCTGGTACTAAAAACAAATAGAGTAATTTTAAATATTGTATTTTATCTTCAACCAGTTAATAATAGGCACGTAATGCTTGTGATAGCAAGATCATTATGCTATGCATAATACACCTACGAGAATCATAAAACTTTTCATAAAACAGATAGGACTGTTATGAATTCGTAATAATTCGAGATCTAAATTTTAATAACCAAAGTCATAGTGGATTGTGATTTATATAATTATATCAAGATAGACAAGATTAGACAGCCGTAGTCCAACCTACCGCTGGCCTTCCATAAAATTCTTCATTAAACATTAAACATAAATCTCATTTAAACTAAAAATAAGCTAAGGGAAATATCTGACCAAAATCGATCGCAGACTCCCGGACTATCTAATTCCTATCCATTTACGGTGCGTCGCATACTATGGAAATGATAAGTGTCTTTATTGTGTGTTTAATAAGTAATAATGGATTTTGAAAATAGTAAAAATGAAATAAGATAAGATGGATGGTTGTAGATAAAGCATAGTATTTGACTTGCGTATAATGACATTTATTTACATACGGTATGTGTTGTAATTGTCATTTACAGATACCTCAAAATATATAAACTATTTAATATGTAGAATCTTTTCCTGAAATAGACGTACGGAATTTCCGGACACTCAGTTTCATGTTTTATACAGACTGTCCGCGGATAGGGTTTACAATAGAACAAATGGATGGACAATTTCTTTTTTCGGGAAAAAGTCATTCTTGATAAAAAGTTTTGCTTGTAAAAAAAAATGCAATTCACGAAGAGAAAATTTTGATTTTTTATACAGGGTTCGCAAAAACTTCAAAAACATGATTTTTCTCCAAGAAAACTACCTTTATTTTTCATTTTTGACCAAAATGCCAATTAGAAAACTTATTTAGAATAACGTTTGTAATATAAATCTGAAATTTAAAATAAATCTTCGATTTTTTTAATTTTTAGAGGTAAATGGAAATTTTGCTGCTCAATAAAAATATTAATATAAAATTTTATTACACTCTATTTTCATAATAGGTGGTGTGTGTCTTATTTTAAAATTTTAAATGCATTCGTACCATCTTTTGTAAAAACAAGGAATTTTTTTACCTTTTTATTACTTACTTTGCTTTACGTATGGGGCAAATTTGAAGTAGTCAAATAGAATTTGATGTGTTCTGAAAATGTTGACCTTAGAACAAAGGGTTTATTTAGTTCAATGTTACGGTGCGGGCAAAAGTTCTTACAACTTTGTGATAGAGAAATTTAATCAAAGATACCCTAACGTTTACGTCTCCAAAATGGGACTTCATAAATTATTAAGAAAATTTCACACCTGTCATTCTAAGCCAATCACACACTTTCCTTTCGACAGTTACCAATGACAACCTTCAAATTTTTCGGAAATTTTTCTCCTCCTGCCAAGCTAGGCGAACAAAATTAATAAGTGGAAATTTTTTCTTGACAGCTATCATATGATCCGAAAATCAGTATTCAGGATCAAATTTTGGTATTTAATGTTTTTATTCATTTTATAATACTAAATAAATACAAATATTTATTTACCAAATATTTCTTTCATTAAGGCTAAATATTTTTGGAATTCTGGTTCGAACTCTTCTCTTCGTAATGGAGAATAACAAGGATAATGGTTATCTTCCCTTTCCACTTCTATCAGATGTCTATGTTTAATATAATAGATGTAATATTTGGATGCAATTTTGTTTTGCTGAATTTTGGTTTTTCTTAAAAAGGATGGGATATCTTCCTCCAAAATCTTCTGGATAGCTAAGAAAAGGTTTTCTTGATGGGGATTTAATTCAGTTTTTTCCATTAAACATTGCAAATACTTTAAATTTTTATGAGACATATTAATGTCCCCTATTTCAGAGCAAGATTTACAAACACCGTAGGGCTTAAAATTAGTTTCTTGATTGTTTACAGCCATGATTTAATTATTGTGAACTAAAGAAGCACGTTTAAGAAATAACTGTCGACATGACGTATAGCAGAGACGATTTTGACATCACAAGCCTAAGCCTACTTGACTGTGGTATCTAGTATCTACCTAGATTTTAAAAATTGTTTTATCTGGCATAACTAGCCTAAACTAGACTATACTATGCTTTCCCTTTGTTTTAGTAAATGAAATGTTGTAAAAATAAATAAAAAAGATAATTTTCACTTATATTTTTTGCATTTCGTTTAACTAAACGGTGAGGAAACTTTTTTTTGAAAGTTTAAGTATTCCCATAATTATGGATAATTTCAATAAAATAATTCAAATAAATTTTAGGTGTGAAATTTTCTTACCGAATCCCCCGCGTACTTGAATTAATATCCGGAAATTCTTCCTCAGTCACGCATTTTTCTAGAAAATTTTCCCTCGTCTACGACTCGGGAAAATTTAAAAGAATGCGTTCCTTCGGAAAAATTTCCGGAAATAATTCGAGCACTAGGGAGATTATAAGTGAAAATTTCAGCGAACTGGTTCAATTTTCAAAAAAAAAAACTATGATCAGAATGACGCAGCTTCCCTAATCGTATTGCAGTCCGTTGCTGACAATCCTACCATTTCATTAAGACACCGAGCTCAAGAACTTGATGTAGTGAAAAAAACTCATATTCAGTATATTTTAAAGGCAAACAAAATATTCCCATTTAATGCCAACTTTTAATCAAACGTTGGAAGAAGGAGACGAAGTCAAAGTTTGGATTTTTGTCTTTGGGACGGAAACAAAATTGTAAGTGAAAACAGGAATTTTCATAAATTTATCATGTTTTCCGATGAATCGACATTTTCAACAAACAGGAAAGTGTCTTTTGCGCATATTAGATACTGGAGCGAAAATAGTCCCCGTTTTAGAATTCCTACAAGAAGACAATATGACAAAAAAGTAAATGACTGGTGTGCAATTTCTTATTATGGCATTATTGGCCCATACTTTTTCGAAAACACGAACAAACCCGTCCAATTGAGAACGACGTACAGCTTCGAAAACAGCGAATTGTTGAAGCTGTTCAAACAATATACATATTTCTGGTAACACCAAAAATCAGTTGTTGAAACTTTTTGATACCCCTTTGTCATTGATAATGTATGTATCGTATTTCGACCGCTAATGCTGCTATCCAAAAAAAAAATATTTTACCTCTAAAAATTACAAAACTTAAAAAAATCGAAAATTTATTTTAAATCTCTGATTTAAATTACAAACGTTATCCTAAATAAGTTTTCTAAATTGGCATTTTGGTCAAAAATTAAAAATAAAGGTAGTTTACTCTTGGAGAAAAATTATGTTTTTAAAGTTTTTGCGAACCCTGTATAAAAAATCAAAATTTTATCTTCGTGAATTGCATTTTTTACAAGCAAAACTTTTAATCAAGAATGATTTTTTCCCAAAAAATGAAATTTTTCATCCATTTGTGCTATTGTAAACCCTATCCGCGGACAGTCTGTATACAGTGTGTGTATAAAGTCTGGAAACGGCTTAATAACATCACAATTTACTGGCCGATTTAAACCAAATTTGGTACAGTTGTGTAAGAGGATCTAACGCACCGAATGACGATATTGGCGTTGTTGCCAGCTTTTTAGTTTGTCTGGAATTCGAACGAATTTTATATTTTTAAATATAACACCCAGTATATTTTTACATTTTTAAATTCCACAAAAAATTATAATTATTTTTTATTAAATGCATTATTAGTCTATACTTCATAGTTTCCGAGATATTGACTCTCGAAAAGTGACATTTTTGAACTTTGACAGCTTATAACTTTCTAACAGTACGTCTTAGAGCAAAACGGCTTACATGTCCCTATCTTCAATTTTTATTATCTTCCCAAAAAAATCAACTTCCAGTTAAACCGGAACAACTATATTTTCTGCTTTCGAGTTACATCCGGTTTAACCGGAAGTTGATTTTTTTGGGAAGATAATAAAAATTGAAGATAGGGACATGTAAGCCGTTTTGCTCTAAGACGTACTGTTAGAAAGTTATAAGCTGTCAAAGTTCAAAAATGTCACTTTTCGAGAGTCAATATCTCGGAAACTATGAAGTATAGACTAATAATGCATTTAATAAAAAATAATTATAATTTTATGTGGAATTTAAAAATGTAAAAATATACTGGGTGTTATATTTAAAAATATAAAATTCGTTCGAATTCCAGACAAACTAAAAAGCTGGCAACAACGCCAATATCGTCATTCGGTGCGTTAGATCCTCTTACACAACTGTACCAAATTTGGTTTAAATCGGCCAGTAAATTGTGATGTTATTAAGCCGTTTCCAGACTTTATACACACACTGTATATACGGATCTTTTACGCGTCCAAGATTTTTAGCAACCGTGATTTCTTACAAAAGTTTTTTTTTTAAACTAGAAATCCAATGAAGAGTGGAATGGAATCTGCTAACGAATTAACTTTTTTAACATTGTTGGATAGTTTACACTTAAGAAAAGCCCCTTTGTGTAAAAAAACGCTTGGCAAGGTCCACGTACATGTCGTAGGCAGTGTATTATGCAGCACTTTTTTAGCCTTGTCTTATTACCCACAAATCGCCACTGGAATACATTATAATTTTCGATTCATATATTTCGAAGAACTAATATTTTTGTATTTTTAGAGAAATAACCACAGATGTCCAATGTGCGGATTTGGGTTTCACACGATAACCGCTTTACAGAACCACATTACGCGTTGCTTAGATGATTCTTAACTTTAGACGATAGAATATTAGTTTTATACTTTTATTTTGGATTTGTGCTACCTATTGTTAAATGTTTATAATAGAATGATAACTGCTGAGAGTTAGACATAAGTCTTAACTATAAGATTTTAACTTGAAGATTTTCTATAGAACCATAAAAATCACTATTAGGATTTTTGCACACTTACACGGCGACCGTCCTTACGCCACCGTTTACGCGATTTACCGCGTTCGTGTTATCCTTGCGCACATGCACGGTTTTCGTCAGTTTGGTTCTGTAGTGGTTCGAGTATGGATCATAGACGTGCTGTGGCGATTTTAATATCTTACAGGCGCATCAAAAAACGAAGGAAGGCACTTATATATAGAACTTGTTTTGTCCCAAATAACCGGCCTTGCTTCCGCCAAAGATATAAGCATATCCATATCTATATCTACTGCCATTGCGAAAAATATGATTATGATAAAATATACTAAATAAAACAATGTTTCCGTCAATGAACCAAGAAAATGTCGTAAGCGCGGTACATGTGCAAGCACCAATTAAATCTTAAACTCTACTGGGCATGTCTCTCCGTCAACACGGTAACGGTCGCCGTGAATTGTAGTGGGGGCACACGGTGACGTCGCGGTGGAACGGAACCGTGTACACTGTGCCGGTACGTGTGAAAGGTCACATAATATGCTAATCCCTTAACCGTATAAACGGTGCCGTTAGGACGGTGGCCGTGTAAGTGTGCAACGAGCCTTATGGTTCTGTATAGCAGATTTCGCCAGACCTGTTAATTGGACAGGTGACTGCCGAAGTACTAGACTTAATGAAACTTGTTGCACAACTTAGCGTGACAATACACAAGGACCAGGGTTTGTTGTAAACTTTTCCCTGTATCATACTTTGGAATCCTAAAATAGTTTATGATTATTGCTCCAACTTACTTTAACTACATTTAAGGTAAATAATCAATCTCAAAACCCTTAGATTTACCATTGCTGGATGACTTAAAAGTTCAAAACAAGTGAGAGTAATATCACTTAAAACTAAAAGTCTTGATGAAAATTAACACTAACAGCACTTAAATCTACAAGTATAATCGTATGAGAAATATAGAGGGACATACTTAACCGCGGCAAGGGGGAGGAAAAAATCGTTGTTGAGCTGAGTTAATTTTTTTGAAGGAACGCTCAACTTACGCTGACTTTTAATAGTAACTAAAAAATAAATCGGCTAAACTATCTACCTATTAAGAGGTAACTGTAATGTTATAATTTTACGAAGAAAATGCTACAACAAAACATCATCGGTTCTTTGTTCAAATAAAATTAATATTAGTATCAAGTATTAAGATGAGGGGAAATACACACAATTTACTTCAAATTGGGGAAAGATAAAGTATGGAAACAGAAATAATAATAAAGTAAAGTTCCCCAAGGATCAATATTAGGTCCAGTATTATTCTTAGTTTATATTAGTTCCGTTTCTAAATTTAATTTAAAGGACAATATAAAGCTCTTTGCAGATGATACGACAATTATTAGTGTTGCTGAAACTTTCGTAGAATTGTATTTTGATAATAATAATGATCTACAAATACTTCTTTCTTGGTTTCAATCAAATAAACTTACGTTAAATTTTACAAAATTTTTAAAATAAATTTTATCATTAACACATTCGCTGCCAAGCCAAATTTGTAAAAATGGCCTCCCAGGCCAAGGTTGAATCCTATAAGATACGGCAATTCTAAGACTATTGGGTATAGCAGATTTTTTTTTGCTGTGTTTTTTGCGTGTTTTTTTTTAAATAAAACCTAAACAGACACCGGTGTCTGACGTGGCGTGGTGAAACCATTTTCCCATAACGCGCCACAGAAGACACTCTGAGAAGACATTTTTCTTACATGATTACGCCACAGCGGACACATTAGCGGACACGACGTAGATAGCGGACACATCAAATCCGCCCATCGTATAGAGCTATAGCCCTACTGTAAGGAGTGTAAGGAGACTTCAGTTGGAAGTAAGATAACGTTGTGTCTACTGTTAGTTCTCCGTTGCAAATTTAGGCCGATTTACGTGATTTATTTTATTAGATTCTATTTTTGTGCAAAAATGAATAACAGAACCGGAAGAATTATGTATTTTGTGACCAATGAAGAACCAGAGAGTGATTTCTTTATATCTGTTTATTATAATACAACACCTGATATAATGCGTTAACATTTTGATTACCTTTCTTAAAAGAAAATAAATAAATACAAAACGCGCTTTAAATTTTCATTGAAATATTGGGTGTCTGCCCTGGCGTGTATGGAAATTAATTAAAAAAATTAAGTCGGCTCGCCATAGCGGACACAATAGCAGACACGTGTTATAAAATCCATTTACAGTGTCCAATCAAAAAACCAAGATAAGTGGACTATGCCGCAGCGCCAATACAGACACCTCATATGAAAACTTTTATAGAAAAGTGTGTCCGCTGGGCAGTGTCGTTAAATAACTGTAGCGGACACGGGTGTCTGACGTGGCGTGGTAAAATCATAGCTGATCAGACACCGGTGTCCGCCATGGCAGCGAATGTGTTAATAAAGATTTTATAATGAGAATATTGAATATTCAAAAACAAAAAAAAATTATGATTAGTTTTAGACGAACATTTAAATTGGAAAGGCCATATCCAGTATATTATAAACGCGATATCTCCTTTGGTATCTGTTATATACCGAGCTAGATATTACATTCCTTTGAAATACTTTTAACCTGTTTACATTAGGTACAGTCAATGCAAATGCCATAAAAAAATCGCCTCACTAATTATTGTAAAAGCCAACAAAAAACACTTTGACAGTGTTAGCCACCTAAGAATTTTGTTAGAATATGATATATTTTACAATACGACCAAACCCGAAACTTTCAGTGAAAGCCCGAATTTACCCGAACCTATAACCCGACCGCGATCAAAATGTTTGACATTGACCATTTACAAAGTGAGCTTCATAGGTAATTACTTGATGCATAGCGACTCATTAATTGCTGAATGGTGTTAATCGTTGTCATGTATTATTTAATTTTGGAGTTTTGAACGTCTTGTGTACAAAAATGGTACGAGAAAAGAAGATTATTAATGGCATGTGTGTAAGTTTGTCTTGCTTTGGTAACAATGAAATTTAAAATCTCTTCAAAGTTAATTTACATACAATAATTTAAGATTAAGTTTACCTAAAGATGTGAAACTTCAATACAATTTTCATTTAAGTTTGGCGATTTGTTGTATGTATGTATATGTCGTAGGCTGATAGTAAAATCCGTCATTTCATGAAACGCCTAGTCATATCATGAAGCGTGGCTAAAAGGTATATTGCAACTGGTTTGTTCGTTGTTCCCCAGAGCATTTTTTTCAATTTTTTCAACTAATATTATTTTATAAAAATAAAATTTAAATTAAATTAAAAAAAAAATGAAAAGAATGCTCTGGGTAACAAACCCGAACAAACCAGTTGCAAATATACCTTTTAGCGTGCAGCATGATATGACTAGGCTTTTCATGAAATGACTGATTTCACTATCAGCCTACGACATAATATATAGACGTTTAAAATAATTAATTTAGTAATAACTTCTTTGTTGCATGTAGCAATATTTTCAGCATTAAATAAGCGGAAGTGATCTGTAAATCGTAGTTGATAAAATATATCAAACTTTCTGTTTTCGCGGCGTCTTTAGTTGTTTCTAGAAAAGCTTTGTGAGACTCCAGGAAAGTGCTGAATATGGGAAATTTGGTTATAGTTAAAAATCCCTCATATTCTCGGGAATAGGGCAACTAAGCATAACCGTCGGCTATATCTCATAAAATTAGTAATCATAGAGCATCCGGGATTTTTTAGCAAAAGTGCCTAATAGGAACAGCTAGAAATTATTTTCAAGTTTGTAAAATGTCCGCACAGTCGTAACAGTGTTGTGACCAAGGTTTATTATTTGGTGTTTCTTCGGGTTTAACTAATTCAGAGTTTTCGAAAATATCGTATTGTAATCATTACATATTTCCTAATACTTTTTGTTTTACATTAATTGTCCGATCTAAATAAAGCGAATGTTTTTTAACATAAACTACGATTACTCTGGTTTGGCATAATCGATACTTTAGTCAACCTACAAATCAAACTTTTGTTTTTGTATTCTTCAGTTTTACCGTCGCTCCTAGATGGCGTTAACTGGAATATGTCGAAAAAGTTAAATGCAGTGACACGGTATATGGATAGGGTATTTCGTAGGCTAGCGGAAAGACTTAGGATGTAAAGAATGTAATTTATTTTTGTCAATGGCTCCGGTTCTAACGAATATACAGGGTTGGGCAAATGTTCCGGAACGGCTTAATTACAGGCGAACGAAAAGTGATATCGGATCCGGGTTTTGGGCAATCTATAGGACTAAAATTTTACTATTTGACTATTATACCATATGTCAGTAATGTCACCAACTGTCAAGTGTTGACGTTAATTTTTTTTTTAATGGAACACCCTGTATATTTTTACATTTTTAAATTCCACATAAAATTATAATTATTTTTATTAAATGCGCTATTAGTCTATACTTCATAGTTTCCGAGATATTGACTCTCAAAAAGTAACATTTTTGAACTTTGACAGCTTATAACTTTCTAACAGTACGTCTTAGAGCCAAACGGCTTACATGTACCTATCTTCAATTTTTATTATCTTCCCAAAAAAATCAACTTCCAGTTAAACCGATAATAAAAATTGAAGATAGGGACATGTAAGCCGTTTTGCTCTAAGACGTACTGTTAGAAAGTTATAAGCTGTCAAAGTTCAAAAATGTCACTTTTCGAGAGTCAATATCTCGGAAACTATGAAGTATAGACTAATAGTGCATTTAATAAAAAATAATTATAATTTTATGTGGAATTTAAAAATGTAAAAATATACAGGGTGTTCCATTTAAAAAAAATAACGTCAACACTTGACAGTAAGTGACATTACTGACATATAGTATAATAGTCAAATAGTAAAATTTTAGTCCTATAGATTGCCCAAACCCCGGATCCGATATCACTTTTCGATCGCCTGTAATTAAGCCGTTCCGGGACATTTGCCCAACCCTGTATAAATTTTTGTTTTTTATCAAAATGTTGAGAATTCAATTGTCCATTATACCGTGTTAAAAGAAACCTGTCATTGCTATTAACTTGTTTGAGAGTCTAATATAAGCTTATATTTTGGTTAACGCCATCTGGCGGCAACGGCAAAACTCAAGGATACAAAGCTCTCTTAAAAACTAGACTAAAAAATTAAAAATCGGTTATGCCAAACAGGAGTAATCGTAGTTTATTTTAAAAAAACATTTAAATCCCCCAACTTTATTTGCTAGATCGGAAAATTTGTGTACAACAAAAAGTATTATTTTTTATTTATTTTTTAATTAATTCATGAGGATTATTCAGATATTTTCGATTTCCCTTAATTAGTCAAAACACGAAGTAAATCTTAATTTTACTCTTGGTCATGATTGCTAGGCCCCCTTGCGGACATCTTACAAACTCTAGATAATATCTAGCAATTTCTTTTGGGTACATTTACTTCAAAAAAATGTACCCTTATGTTTATATTAACAGTTTCTGAGATATAGCCGACGGCCATTTTTGATCACCCGGTATATAGTCCAAAACGTAAATTTTCAAATTGGCGTTAATACAATGAAGAATGGTCGTTCATTTTTTTAAAAGCTTACTTCATTACTTTTGTGCACTTTTTCTCATATTATTAGATAAATGTTTTGGACATATCAGGGTAGGTAATACATTTTTTCGCAAGATTGGCCTCAAAATTGCCCTAAATTCCACCCCACTATTTCGTAACAAAAATACATTATAGTAGACATTTATTAAAGAATTGCCTGATGTAGTAGTTGAGTGCCATTTTTAAACCGTATGCGTTTTTATTATACAGTTACTTACCAATTTATAGATTTCATAAAATGTTTTTTTACCTCGGTCCTCTTTTTAACTAATGTTTTTTCATCTTTTTAGAGAAGTAACCAATCGCCTTACCGGTGTCCAAAGTGCCAATTTGGGTTTCAAACGTTAAGAGACGTAGAAAACCACGTTATGGCCTGTATAGAAATAGACGATTCTTTGCCTTAGATTAGAACTAGAAGATAAAATATCAATTTTAATTTAAATTTGTATTACTTTAATGTTAAATATGTTTATAATGGAGTAATGACTGAGACGAGTTGGCAAACTCTCAATTATTATAGAGGATTTGTACAGGAATAATTGAGACTAAGCCTATTTACTGGTTTCTAAATGTTTTTATTCAATAATATTCCATAATAGACTATAAGATTTGTATACTCACTTATCTACTTTGCATGTTGAAATAATTTATGTTCATGAATACAATAACCAGCTGATCTACTTGCAAAATCCACTATTTAACAAAAACCATTCATTTGGAAAGCAATTTTCCTTAAAAGGGTATTTTATTATGCCATTGGGGCATAAGAATTATTTCATTCTATGGCGATATTTCTGTTCTAAAATTAAAATACAGCCTGCATGAATCTCTGGGGCTACTAGTTGGAGATAAAAAAAAACTATTTTTTTTTCAAGCCACCTAAAGAAAGTATGGGTTTTTTTACTTAAATCAAGTTAATTAAATACTAAAGACGAAAATACAAGAGACCCTAGGTTGTAGAAAAAATTATAATATGTATTCCATTGGAATAAAATGCCATTTCCTTCCCTAGACTATCCGCGAAAGGAAATAATGCACTTTTCTTATTTGTAATGCGAAAAACTATGTTTATATCTAAACATAGACAACTATTATTCAGAGAGACATCGTCAAAAAATTGAATTTCTAAGCCCTAAAAGCCTGTTTACATTAGTTGCAATAAGTTAATGCATGCAAGAAAACCGCTAGAAAAAGAAATTAAAAATTACCTATTCTGCTTATTTTCGGCAAATGTCAAACGGCGAACGGCGTTAATCAAACAAAACGTAAATAAATAAAAATTTTTATTTAAAAAACATAACATACCTTCCCAAGAATAACTAAAAACTAAACAAAAAAACAGTCAAATAAAGAAAGATCACATTTAACTATTAAAAACATACGAGTATACGTTCGCGCTTTAGGGGATTTCCCTGAATCACTGTTGCCAGACGTAAAACACTGTTGCCAGAGTTATAGAAAAGGTTAGAGAAACTCAAAATTTTAAAAAGCATTGCAAAATTTTTCAGTGTAAATCGAGGCGGTGTAAATTATGTAGAAAAACTTCTCTAGAGAATATTCTCGGGAGAATTTTCTTACAGAGAATATTCTCCTCTCACATCAATAAGTAGGATGAAACCCATTGGAAAAGGAAAAGAATATAACAGAAATGAAAGGAAAAATAATTTACGGGCTATCCGAGGTCGAGAAGTGGAAGGGGGTGAGTTTTTAAGGGTAGAAAACAATTTATCTCGATTTCCGGCAAAACTACAAGTCCTATGGAAAAACTTTAAATGGCAATGTTGTGGGTAATAAAAAGATCTACATTTTTTCTATTTACTTCTACTTATTGTTTTTGAGACATATTGTACAAATAACTTTTAATTTCAATATATTAAATTGAAGAAAATTCAAAAGAATCAACAAAAATCTACACCCAGCGATCTAAAACACAAATTCTTTTATGGAGGTTTGTTTACTTTCTTATCAGGTTGATGTTGAAGATATTCCTAGAAAAATCACTAAAATAGCATGCTATCTGCTATCAAATTGGAACTTTTCCGTCTCGTTCGATGCAAGTAAAAGCATCAGCTGATCACAAGTCACCAAACCGCATGCCTCGGCAATTTTTGCTTGCAATTGCATTGACTGCACCTAATCAAAACAGGCTATTAGATGATGTAGGTGTGTGGGTTTTTTTACGAAAGTTTCAAACACAGTCTTTGTTCCTTTATCATTGTTATACTTTTAGGTTAAACGGTATAAATTTAATGATATTTTATGAACAATACTCAGCAATAAAATTATCTTTTTTATAGATAGATAATTCCCGTTTATCTTAAAACATTGTTATTTGTGCAACACTGGGACTTTCAGATCACTTCCTTAAATGTTTATAAAAGAATTTACTAAAATTAATTAGTTTTCCTAATTTTGAACATACCTACCACGTCCACCCTTTATTGATAAATTAGCTGTCTCTGAATTTTTTCTTTAAGTGTGACCGTATTATATGGAGAAGTGTACTTCGTTTGTGAGAGACAAAAATTAAGAGCAAACACTAGTGACGCCTTCGCCATTTCGTCTTTTGATTAATATTTCGTTACTTCTTCGTTTTATCCAAAAATCAGCCAAATACTCGTCTGTAGAGTACAATTATCTACTGTTTTACTCTAAAACAGGTTGGATTTAAAAATTAATTAAAGGGGAAAGAGAAATATGGACAATTGGACAAATTCGTTTTTTGCTTCTATTAATTTCTCAATTAATGTTTTTTAGAGAAATCGAAAAATAAACGAAATATCGATAAGAAAATTAAATTGCGAATGCATCACTAGTGATGGTTCTTAAACTCTAAATTACTTTTTCCGTAAGATGCTCAAGTCATTGTTAAGTCCCTCTTTTTTTTTGTTTATTACGTACCTATTTGTTTATAGTTTTGACAGTTGGGGTCTTAATTTAGAGTAGATTACTGACTTGTATACAATGGAAGGGAGGCACTACTCTGATTATTATATGTATTAACTTTGTAGGTCATAGATATATTTTTTGTTAATATTGTTTAGTATATGAAGTGACAAAGAAAGTTATCTGGTAGATAAATATATAGTATGTGTGACAATAGTGTATATGTTTGACGTCCTGAATTTGTTATGACAAGAGTCGTTATCACGAAAAAGACATCGTAAGTGATGATGGTTATGTGAAACAGACAAAATTATAAATTAGAAAGAACCGTGAATCGTTTCAATTTGTGAAAAGGTACCTGTACTCTTCTTATGGAGATAACAATTTTTGATCTTTATCAAAATAACTTCATTTTTTTTTAATACAATGCCACGATGCTGATTGATTCAATGAATAGGCGAGAACATTCCCTCTCTGTCCACATAGGTTGTCTCTCCTATACCTAATCGCATCGTATTTAAAAAAATTAAGTTTTCTTTAAATTTTTTGATGAAGAACAAAAATTATTAGTTTTTTACTCCCCTGTAGGTATATAAATTTCCACAACACAAACAAACCCGACAATTCATTATCGAGCACAATTATATCTTATTCCACAACCGGAATTTCGAGTTTCCCTTTTTTATCTTTGAAAAGATATTTAATTTTAGTCAACACCCTCGGTTAAAGGTGGAAAATTTAAGAAAAGCAATTTGTTTCTCAGAAACGGTCAGAGGAGGATACAAAAACTCATAATAAATGAAGGAAGGGGCACAAGAAAATATATTATACAGGGTGCTCCATTTAAAATTAGCAAGTTTGAGACAACTTCCCGAAGTCGCATATGGTCGCTGTTATTTCATTTGAAGAAAGCGTCCCCGAAAACCCCATCTCATAACTTTCCTAAATATTCTAATGGGCGGGTAACCGCGAAACCCCCGTATTTATGGTCTGGTAACCAAATATATTGATTTGTTGTGCCTCGCCCTTGACGAATGACGTATGGTATGCCTGGACAATCATTTTTGCCAGGCTAAAGCAAAGCAAATCAAAATGTACAGTTACCGTCACAAAAATCCGGGCACTAATCTGACAGCTAACATTTTTTTCCTGAATTTTGGTACTTCAGCCTTTTACCTTTCCTACCACAGATTGGAAGGTAAAAGTAGTGGTAAAGAGATTTTGGTAAAGTAAACTAGACAATAATAACTTGTTATTCAATACAGAAATAGCTTTAAAGAAAGTAAAGTAAAGTAACTCTGCTACTACAAAACTATGGCAATATAAATAAACTGAGGAGGAAATAAAACCAATAGTATTTAAAATTTGATTGCCCTTTCATTACTTTGAGTAACTGAAGTTAATCTTTTAGGCATAGAAGCTACCAGAACCAGACCATTACAGTATTCTTGCATTTGTTGATTCCAAGTCTCTTGTATTGTCAGCCACAATTGTTTTCTATTTTCTGGACGAAAATCATTATATTTGTTAATTCTCTTGATCATGTAACCCCAAACATTTTCCATCGGATTTAAATCTGGACTCCTCTAGAAGGCCAGGGTAATACTTGAATGTCCCTTTGTTGCATCCAATCAGATACTGCGTGGGCAGTATGAACCGGGCAGTTATCATGTTGGTATTTAAATGTAATTAGTAACATATCATTAACCGATGGCAACATCACGTTCTCTAATATTTGTATGTAATTTTGTGAATCTACCTTCTATGCGCGTACAAACTCCTATACCCTGTGCACTCATCCACCCCCAAACGTTGACAGAAAAACGTCCGCTTGTTGAAATATTCTGAGTGTAACGTTCATCAAACCGGGTATTTGGTGGTCTATATACCTTTACTCTCCCGCTGTAACGTGATTGGAAAATATTTTCGTCTGTGAAAATTACATTTTCCCAAGCATTTATACCACTTCTGTAATATTGTAATATGTAAATTAGGAAAGGCTTTTTAGCTGCAGGGTGTTTGCGAAGATTTGAACCATCTCTTATTCTTCGTTGTACGCTTCTAACGGAACCCGGAAAGTCAGACATTGATGTGAGCTAAAACAGCCGTTTTAAAAGGATTTTCCCTTATGTATTGAATTGTATTGTCATGTTCTTCTGTCGATGCCCTTTTAAGGCCTGTTCCTTCTATTCTTTCCAGCGAATGTGTTTCCATCCATTTTATTTTGATATCATGAACTGTACTTTTTGGCGTTTGAAATCTTTGAGCCACCCGTCTCTCTGACCATCCTTCTTTTAGCAGTGTCACGATTTTGGCCTTTTCCGCAGCATTTAAATGACGGGGCATATTTGTAAATTTATTTCACTAGCCGTAAATAAATTTCAGTTGACAATTTTTATCAACGTCATTAAAACAGGTAATTTTAAGGTATTCGAGATGTATAAAGGTCGGCTTACAATAGAAAAAACTGCTGCCCGGATTTTTGTAACGGTAACTGTACTTTCAAAAGCCAATATAACATATTTTTAAATAAGATTAAAATAGAAAACTGTTCATGCGGTCGCTTCCTGCACTGTCATTTTTTTCAAACCAATAACGAAACAAATGCTTACACATTTTCGCACACATCTATAACTGTTAAAGCCAATAATTTTGCCATATAAAACTTCATGTAATTTTTATTTAATTGTTGCTAAAAATGTTGTGTTCTTTAAGGGATTTAGTTTAAATATGAATATATTTTCACTGTATGATATGCTTTCGTTTTAAACTGTATAAACAATATATTATGGTTACTGTATGTGATGTAGTTTAGAGATAATTTAGTGTTAAAGCAGATGACATAAGAATAAACCTTATTTTTGAGCCTGTCGTTTTTATTAAACATACTTTTCTGACCATGGAATCCTCTTTTCGTAAACGAATTAGGGACCGATACCCTCTTATTCACTAAAGGAATTTAAATTTAGTCCATCAAAATATTTAATTAGCTCTGTATCAGTTATATGTTCACCAGGTCTTAGGTTTAATACACCATATTATGACGAGATTTTTGTTTTCTTGGAGTTGGCACGTTTAACCTAAGAATATTTTTACCGGGATGTTTTTGCGAAAATAATTTTAGTTCTATTAAAGACAACAGCCTATACTAAAACGATTTTTTTGCTATACTTTACATTTAAAAAAAAACCAAAATCGGCAAATATCTCCGCGGTTTCCTCACTAGTATTTAGTTATTCACCCTGTAAATTTCGATAGATTTTTTAAATATATTTTAATGTCAAATTTCTGTAAGAACCCGCCGTGGCTAAGTCACCTGTCATTTATGGTACTCTGTTGAAGTCTGGTCTATTTTACGTTAAGATGTTGGCGATAGGACTGGGCTAAGTTCTTTTACCATCGGATTCACTATATTTTAAACTTGTACAGGGGTCTAAACGGTTTACTAGCATAATGGCTTGCAAAAATACAGCGTTAATTTTATTTACAATTAAAACATCGAACTCAACGTGCGATAGATTAAAAGTTATGGCGTTATTCGTTGGTAAAACATAGAAATGAATTTGAAATGCATTAAACTTACCAATGGAAAACGCTATGAACAAGCCTGATAACACGATAGTTTTGCCGCCCAAATATTGTAGCTATGAACCAATTAAGCGGTGCGCCTGCGCGTGTTTCTCGTTCAATGCTGCGTTGCCATATAATTTACGTTCGCGTCATAGTACAAAGCTGCCAATTGTTTTTAAATACAAAACAGCTTGATTAGTTCTCAGTAAGCCCAAGGTTTGCCAACCTATTATACCGTAATCAAAATAGATAAACTAGTATTAATGAGGGGTGTCTCACTAGTCAAAATTTGTACACCTACTGCCAAATTTGGCAGGACTTGTCGTTTTTGCTCTTGTCCTGCCAGGGTCCTGCTTGTCCTGCCACGGTCCTGTTACTGTCCTACCACGGTCCTGTTACTGTCCTACCACGGATACACAACTTCTAAATATTTATCTTCTTTCTTAACAAAGAAATAAACTCGGAAATAAACAATATATTTTATCAATAACTTGCATGAACATAATAAATGAGACTGCAAACTCGACTAATCGACTGTTGTGATTCACCGGTGTTTACAACAGAACTCAAACAGGAATATTATGCGGCGACGCGCGCCGAGAACTTTAAAAACTGTGACGTCTGTTAAATGCACTTCCATTTCACTTTCAATTAATAAACAAAAGCAAACAAAAATATTTTTTGCTTCCCGCTATTTATCCCTACTCCTAAAGTTATTGGAGAAATCTGATTGGATCTGAAAGGTACTGCCTATTCTGCTTCGATCCTGCCAGGTCCTGTCACAGTCCTGCCAGGTCCTTCTACAGTCCTGCCAGGTCCTGCTACAGTCCTGCCAGGTCATTATACAGTCCTGCCAGGTCCTTCTACAGTCCTGCCACGGTCCTGCCTTAACATTTGTACACCTACTGCCACAGTGAGACACCCCTCGGTATTAATAAATTTATAATAGCAAAAATGATAAATGAAATGCTTTTCTTGGAAATAGGAAAGTTAATTAACCTAAACTAGTTTATTCTACTCACTGTTCAACAACAACCAGTATCGGCTGGTAATGTTAAATTGTGTCCACTTAATAGCAACCCAGTCATTTAATTTGTGCTTGGTGGACTTCTTACTTTTTAAATTAAGTTCTTGCACTTTAAGGATCTGTTTCTTAGCCGCTGCTCTCAAATCATCTCTAGACTTGTCGAGTTGATGTAGCATTTTCCTTCTATTAGCTCACGAACCAAGTTTAGTGTTGTTTTTCATTTTAACGCCATGGCGTGGTGTTGGCACTTCTTTAATAAGTTAAATTAATAACTCTTACTTCGTCTACGTGTTTATAACACTCGGTAGGATCTTTCATAGATAACTTACCTAGTTTCAAAGGAGATAATGATAGAGTTTATTCATTTTATTTGTCCATTGTGATGTTTTATATTATTCTCCGTGCAATAGCCTTCAAATTCCTGAGCTGTGCCTCGATCTGAAATAATACATTCTGGATTTCCAAACGTTTTTCTTTGGGTTTCTAACTTCGTTACAACTTCTTTTAGTGCTGTGATCATCGTGTACGCTGTTAATTACATATTGTAAAGAGAAGCATCTTCAATTTTTCCACGACTTACCAACGCGTTCGTTGTATTTTGTTAGTAAAACAAAATACGTTTCTAGAAAAAAACTACAAAGTTTTCATTATGCTTTCTATAACTCCTTCTGCTAGTTACCACTTATATCTAGTTACATTTTGAATCATGCATGGTTGCCAACCACACACCCTTTAGGGCAGACTCACATATTCAAATATGCACTATTATTATTATACATTCATAACCAAGAAATATTCTACATTTTCACCTTTTCTCTGTTTGCGTTCAATAATTGATTTATGTAACTGATGCGCTCCATTAAATCTTAATGTGTATCTACTCATTTGATGTGGTTGCCTTTAAAATTTTACGCGAATTAATTCGTATTTCTTCTTGAATAAAAAGTTATGCTAGACCACTTAATGATTTTTTGCAAAAATAAACAGGTTTACATCACTCCATCCTAAAAGCTGTGGCCATATCTATAATCCATCTTTTGATTGGGTAGAAATCGGAAATTACGAATTGAGTACTCAACATTACCGTGTAAATGCAGAAATTCCAGTACGTGTAAAAGCAAAAACAGTGATTACGCACGCTTACGAAGCTGAAATGGAGCTTCTCGAAAAGAGAAAATAAAATAAATTTATAGGGCATATAAGTAAAACGGATACTAATGAAATTTTGGGTCAGCTTAAGTTAATCCCTTAATGAGGACCAGGTTAAATTAAGAGATCTAAAAGTTAAATATATTGATATATTTAAATATCTTAATCAAAAATTAACTTGCACAAGACAAGTTACTCATTGTATTATTACCGAGAATGTTCCGCCTATATGTATAATATTTTATAGGGTACTATTCCATAGGCAAAAAATATTAAAGAAAGAAATTCAAAAATTATTGGACGACGATTTTATTGAAAAAAGTGAATCTCCGTGGAGTTTTTCGGTAACTTATTGAAAATAAACGGCATCCAGGGGAGGAAATTCAGTATCGTAGAATGATCTACTTCCGTAAATTGAATGGGACCACGGTAACAGACTATTATCCGTTGGAAAATATTCAAGAATCCATTGACAGACTATCCGGGGCATGTTTATTTTTATCCAAGGACTTAGCATCCGGCTATTTTCAAATTCCGTTGTAGCCAGAAGACCAAGAAAATACAGGGTTCTCAACTCGACCCTGATAATTACTACCGATTTAAGAGGTTGGCTATGGACTTAAAAATACCCCTGCGACATGGAGTCGTCTAATATATCACATTTTTAATAAATTTTACCTATAAAGAATGTATAATTTATCTCGATGATATAATAGTATTTTCAGCGGACGTTGATACGCTCATGAACCGACTTGGTCATATTTTCCAAAAAATGAAGGACAGTAATTTAAAGTTTAAATCTACCAAGCGCAGTTTCCTGAAAGAACAGATCGAATATTTGGGAATATTATTATAGTTCGCGATTAAATTGTTTGATTTAAAAGTGATTAATGTAAGAATTATTACTGATTATATTTTAATCAATTTCGATTAAATATTTTATTTAATAACTATAAAATTGGCTTCGATGTGTAATAAATTAATAATTTTTTATTTATTATATCATTTTTGATTATATTTAAGAAGCTTATGGACACTATTCAGAGATGTTTTAAGATGCCCCTAAATGTTTCTTAACCTATAGTTTTGTAAAGGCGAAACTATAGCATAAAATAGTTTTATAGCTGCTGTCTGTCAAATTTGAAGGAATTAATCTGCATAGCACACAAAATTACTTCTTCCCATAAGGTCTGATTACTGTGTCAGTTTTAATGTATGCTAGGAAGAAAAAAACAATATAATAGATAAAAAAAGTTTTTATTTCGTTGTAATAATAATATAAAGACAAAGGCAACACATAAACAATATAAACATACGAATTTAAGATGAAGATCCGGAAGCTTTTCTGCAGTAGCAGTACTGTAAAACTCTTCTTGAGTGCCGTTTCACAAAGGACCGATGATCATGCTAATGGTCGGTCGCATGCTTCAAATCCTTCAAATTAAACATAATTTAAAAGGTTGGCATATTTTATACAATTGATCAGTATATCGATTTAAAGTAACCCAATATGATTGTTTTATGTAAATAATAGTACAAATTATACAACTGATTTACGAATTGACGAGACATCTCTTGGTGTTTATCAATTGAAGTTTTTGCTGTGTAGTAGCGGCGGTTCATAAAAAAATTGTAAATTTTTATTATAAATATCTGTTTGCGAGTTTTTTCATCATGGCGGGCTTACGGGTTTAAAATATAATAAGTAATTTCCATAACACGCTGTATTCGTTGGACTAATACACTTTACATACACATGCTTATTTTCAGTAAAATCAACGGTTGTCACTGATTACAAAAGTTAAATTCTTGCAAAACTCTTTTTAATGCCTGTTGCATCAGCGAAAGAAACGCCAGAAACATTGTTTTGGATTCTATTCCCGGCGGGGACATAACATTTGTTATTTACTTTAAAAAAGTCTGCGTTTTGTGAAACATTTTTTCCTTAATTTATATTATTTTTTACAATCTGTGCAGTTGAATACAAAAGTCAAGTTTTTATTTTAGGCTTTTTAATTAGTTTTAGAAGTGTAAAATGGACGTTTTATCTTGCTTTTTTATTTTCACCGAAGTAATTACCTGCAAAATAGTATATAATAATGATGTTAGATGTTTTTAATGGAGGCAATTCAGGCCGTTATGTTCTTGGTAATTCAAGTAATGACTTTTGGTGCTTCTGACTACACTAATAATGTTCGTCAACTTTATGCTATTTTACTGTGGTTGCAAAAGTATTAGAGAGTATCTTTCGTAATATCGCTAAAAGGTTATTTAAACGACAAGTTTACCGAAACCAGTTATAAAAAGTCTTTTTTAGCTTTCTGTAATGAGTTGCAATTTTTTGAACGATTATTTTTACCAGGATTGTAGTAAATTACAATCGGGTTATCTGTTAATGCCGACAGTACTCAAAAAACGCACTAATATAACTAATATTTTTTTATAATAATAATAATTATGTTATAGTCTAATTGATGATTTTAGCAAATAAAGGTTCTTTAGATAAAAGAATCTCCAGAACCTCTATTTGCTCCGTGATTGACAAAATCATGACACAAATCATTTATAGAAAAAAAAAGATTTTCATTCAGCAGAGTAAAATTTTTTATTAACAGCAAGGGATGTCGGATTGAATTTATTGGATTTTTTGTTCAATTTTTAATCAATTAGTTTCAATCTGTTGTATAATTTATACCTACTGTTATTTAGTAAAAAATAATCATAGTTATTACTTTAAATCTATAATGATCAATTGTATAAAAGTTGCCAACCTTTTAAATCAAATCGGCAGGTGGCAGTTGGTTGTTGGCTTTGAAGGTTGTGTCGTTCGCACCGTGCCGGTTCATTTTGTCTTGGTGTGTGGCATATTCATGTGGTTGTTTGTAAGGACACTACCCAATGCCGGCAAAGTGGTTCGAGCCCGGTGGATTTTAGTTGTTTAAGTCTTGACGTGGGTCCAGCGTCGTGAATAAATCGAGGAAGAATAAAAAATGTATCATCCCCCAAACCCACTCCATTCACGTCGCGGTAACGAGGCCGGATGAGATCGGATATCTCGTGGGATGCGGGGGAAGGAACACACTCCCCAATCGGTAGGTCATAGAAAACGCGAAACAAAGGGTTGATAGCCCTTGGGGGTGCTTCCAATGACTGAGGATCGTGATTCGGAGCCCACGATAAACTGTAGGTTCCCTTGGGAATGGCCCTGGCAGCGAACGAAGAGGAAAAAATCCGAAAATAACAACTATAACTTCGTAAAAATAACTATTAAATTTTGTATTATAATTTTAAGCTTTATTTATTTAAAAGAGAGACGTTTCCAAAAACATTTTAAGCTATGCTATGCACATGTTCAAAATAATGTGCTTTGATGGCGAAACTGATGTTGACGAAATATTAATCCTAAAGTTTTAATTAGTTTCCGCTTATAAAGCCATGTCATCCTAACAGAAACAATTATTTGGGGAATTTTGGCCCTAGGAAATATATCTTAAATGATTATTAAGGAGATTCTTACTTTTCCTAATCGTCGCATTTCTAATTTTAAATTATTAGATAATAAATCATGCAAAGTTTGGTTAAATAATTTATCGCTGTATTAACACCTTCGAACGTCGCGTGCCGCTCCCGCGTTGTCGGCAAGAAAGAAATCATGTGAAGGATGGAAGCACTTGGATCTTAAGCGCCTTACACACACGCAGTTTGGCTCAAAGTCCGGCATGCAAGCCTCAGTTTGTGCCAGTTAATAAAGCGTGCGTGTATGCGAAAACTGACGACACGTTATGTCATGGCGCGGCTCGACGGATATCCGAAAAATTTGATATTTGGTGCAAAACTGAAAGTCAGCCTCGATGTTTCTAGTAATTTCGCGCTAAGGTTCCATGCCTTCAAAAAACATTTTAGGTTAGAAATTTAACGTTTCGGGTTTATCTAGGTTTTGCTGTAATGTTTATTGTTTTGTAAGTTTTTTTTTATGAAAACATATCAGGCACAAATCGACAAAGTGACAAATTTGAACTAAATAAATTTGTGATTTACCTGAATAAATGTGTAATCATTTCGAGCTTGCTCGAGTATAAACCTGCGCAGACCGATTTTCTGGCCAAACTGCGTGTTTGTATGGCACTTAACATTTACGGGTTTTAAAATGAAATGAATGCTCTTCTTACGCATAAAGTTAGTTCAAATATTAACAGCACATTAATTATAAACCTATTAATAGGTCTGCCCTTTATTTTTTTTTTTTCATATAAAGAAAAGTAAACTAACTTCTTTTTTGAAGTTTTGGCTGATTTTAATTTTTTTTTTACATTTTTGAATGCAGCCAGAGCAATAATAATTAATATTATTTAAAAAAAAATCGAAAACCTATCTAGATTAGTTATAATTCATAAAAAGTATACTCATCATGGGGTTCGTATAAAATACCCCAATTTAATATACAGGGTGCGTTTTTTAAAGTGTTACAACGCAATGTCTCGAGAACGGTTTCTCCATTTTCAGGGGTGGGGGTAACTTTGGAACTTTAAATGAGATAATATAGTATTTTTTAGTTAATACGAATCTACGTTAAAAAGTACGTACGTATACAAAAAATCTTTGGGTTTGCTCCCCTGGTTTCGAAATTATGGTTTATTAGATTATAAAAGACAAAAAAATAATTGACCATTTCATTTCAACTTATTTATCGTCTGTCATGCTTTAGAAGATGTTCGAAATGTCTCCCTTCAACTTCCACTGTCACTCTTTTTCTGAATGGATATCGTACACGCGCCTGTAACATTTCAGGTATTATTAATAAGCAGCCCTCCAAACGGGGAAAGGGAGTAGACGTTAAAAATATGTTTAAATATATTTCACTATAGCTCTATTATCTCACTAAAATTTCACGAAAATATATTTTATACTGTTTTTGAGATATCGCTTTGTAACATTTTAAAAAACTTACCCTGTAGGAACGACGTTGTATGATCTTTATTGTTTGTAAAGGTGTCCTTTTGCTGGTGCGATCTGTTGCCTCGGCTGGCGATCGTGCACTTCATCTGAGCCTTATATTGATTGCTGGGAAAGTATCCCGAGGACAATGGTAAGGAGAGAAATACCAGCATCTCAACAAAGTCAATTATGATGACTGATAAGTAAAGGTAGGCCTACATTTCATCAATGCGATATTTGCTATACAAAATGGTGTTTATACTGAGGAACACACTTGTACAATTATATTTTGTTAAGAACATTACTGGACTATTTCAAGAATAAATGAATGATAATTCATCAGCCAGGTCCGGTTCCCCTCGAGGAAGCCTGGCAGTCATAGCTCCCCGAGTTATGCAGCAGGGCCCTAATCCAGGTACTATCCCAACCGGCGGTCTGCTGTGCCTTCCAGGCATTTTTTTGCTGCTACCTCTTCAAATCGGCCCTTCAGGGGATCGTTCCGGTACTGCGTGGGAAGACCGAGGAGTCTCATTGCCTCAGGTCGTCGTGTATAGTATGGAGTGTGTGTGTTTGCCCATCGGCAGGTTTATTTCGAGGTTCCCTCCTCTAGATCGGATGTTTTAGTCTAAGGCAGGGTGCTCGTGCAGCGTGCAGCGTGTAGCACTTCTCTACGAACTTCGGCAGGTGTCTACTCGGAACCTGGGGTAGTCCGTTCAACCCCTTTAGATAACTAGACTCAATGTAGATACTATTAGAAATACGACAAGTTGGTCACAAGAATCCAACGTTTTACCCATTTTTACAATAATTGTCCAGTAATGGAAGATACCACTGAATTTGTCAGAAATATATGTGGACAATTAACTTTGAAATTAGCTACCTTGTTTGGATACCAGCAGACCAGGACGAAAATGACAATGTCAAGAAAAAGAAATGAATTAAGATAATATGTCAACGAAATGAGAAATAAAAAATTAATCTATCAAAAGTACTAAAGTTTAAATTTATTATTATTATACAGTCCATTATATCGATTGTAGCCAATATGTTAGAGTTTGTACATTCTAAAAATTAAATTTAGTAGATATTTTATTGTTATGTTCTTTACATAAAATTTTGTTACTACAATTAAGTTATAAGGACTCGTTCTATAGGTTTTGTATATTATGAAAAATATTTGTTATATGGAAATTACAAATTCTTAAATAGTTTTTGCTAATGAAATTTACGTATGAAGTTAATTGTATTGTTAGTTATTACTATTGCGTGTAAAAGATATTTTTTAAAAACTTCTTAGCTTCTTAGAAAGACAGGACATTTTCAATAGAAACCAATTTGTATTTCGCAAGGATATTCAATTGTATATTTTTACAATAAAATGTTTGAACACTTAGTTTAAGGTAAACAAAACGGCTTGTTTATTATTTGATCCGAAAGGAGCGTTTGATATCATAAATATAAATTTGCTACTTTCTAAATTAGAATAGTATGGGATAAGTGGCAATGCACTCAATTGAGTGTATGTAAGACAATTTTAACTAATCATATACAAAAGGTTGTCTTAAATGCATACCTATAACAAAAAGTACTTCTTCGATTCTAAGTTTAGTGGGCCTACTTTAATTTATAGTACCTATACATAATTTGTATTTTTTCTATTAGCTCAAAAAATAGTACCTAACTACATGTCAATTTTTGTCGATGACTTGTCGATAGTTTCAGCAGGTGAAAATACAACAGAACTTGGTGAAAGTGCGAATAGAGCAGTTGATGGTATTAAAGATTATTGCCAAAAAAAATGGTCTAATTTTGAATCAGGCAATAAATGAATTTAATTTATTTTCCTTGGGAGATCTAAATAAGAGCATTCTTGAAAAGTTGGATGAAATATCGATAGAGCAGAAGTACCAAGTACTTGGGAGTTTTTCTTGACTCGAAGCTCATTTGGTCTCAGCAAATAGATCATATTTTGAAAAAAATGTCATATCACTGTTTTATTCTTTGGCAAGGAATAGAGTAGATCAATATATCGTCGGCCTAACGTGAAAACTGCATAACTCAAAAATTCATAATTTTACAGTAGAGGGAAAAACTGATTTACAGCATTAGATGACAAGATTTGGTATCAGTAGGATTTGTATTGCAAAATTTATTTCCAGAATCAAAACTTAACCGGGAGTTGTGCAAAATGACATGTCGTTCTAGAACGGCTATAAACGACTAATAAACAGCTAATGAACAGCTTTAAACCACCAATGAACGACTTTGAACAGCTAATGAAGGGCTTTGAACCTGCGCGCTGTTGGCGCATGCGCAGAGGGCGTGCTGGAATCTGGCGTTGAATGAATCATCAATACACTACAATACACTAACATAATAGCAAAACAATGTTTTTTAGCCTAAAACAGGGCATACGTTCTGATTATGCGACAGTTTGGATACGCTAGATAAAAAATTTTAATTATGCTGTAACTTGAAAATAAATTTTAATCGGATAAGAACAAAATATGAGTGTTTTACATGTATAATAGATACATTCCTGGAATTTAGTCCATTCCTTCCGATTTACCCTGTATATTCAAATTTAAAGTATTAGCTAAGTCTATTAAGTGTTATAGTTGTTACATGTAAGGATCAGGTCTATTATTTTTTTTATAGAAGTAGTCTTATTTAATCAGATCGCATTATTCTTTAAACATCTACGAGTGTTAATAATCTTCGGAAAAAAACTTTTAAAATTAAAGTTGAACCTCCCAATAGTTTATTTGTCAATTGTTTTGTTAACAATACAATATTAAGAACATGCTCTTTAAATATGGAAAAAATAAAATTTAAATTTCTTGGTGAGATTTTCTAATTATATAGTCGAAAACAAAAAGGAATGTCGTGCTATTAGACTTTACTGGTTCATCTATATCTACAGGTTCTCCAGCCTTTACGCATTGATAGTAAGACTACTATTTTGATACATTTTAGAAAATAATCATTAATGTTTTGGAAAAAAATTGTTTCTTAACTCCAAAGATGGTCAACTACTAGTCGCATATATTGATGGTGATCGAATTTTAAATTTTTATGCCCCAAGGGTATATTGTAGGTGATATTGCCCTAAATTATTTAATTTAGACGATTAATTTGTCTTCCGATGATAACGGTAATAACCATGCATTATATTATGTTGATTATTTACCATAGGATCTTTAATGTATGTTATATAAAAATGTTTATCTATATAGCTAATAAAGTGTTCACCAGCTAAAAGAAGTGTTGCCAAGATAGCTCAGTGTCCAGCTTTTAATTATAAAATCGATCGATTGGATCAGTTATGTACTGTGCGTGGCTTAACAGTATATTCTATAGCCTAACTGCTTTTGTTGTAAATTTCTAACATGCAGTTAAATATTTTTGAAAAAGCGCATCATATCCACTTTAATACAACGTAATGGCTTTAAAAAAATACTCTAATTAAATATGCAAACGTATTTTGTTGTGTGAATTATTTTACTCATGGTGACATACCTATATTTACTCAGATGGTTTTCAACAATGCACTTGAAGTCTTGAAACTAGTGTTGAATATTTATTTTATAATAATAAATAATAGCTGTCATTACGGATGAAAAATTACAGCAACCACCCTACCAGATAATTTTAATATTTGTTTTAAAATATCAGAATTGGGAATCTATTTTGTCTATTTGTGAATTTTAATTATTTCCGACGAGTAAACAATAAATCACAACAATGAAATTTTCCTTGAAAATTGGGTCGATCTGACAAACCTATGAGACCGTATCGGTATGAATGACAATATAATTGTTTTTATTTGTCTAATTAATTTGCGAACAGGTCGTTAGGGGATTGATATATTTTTTATATTTATCGGATTTATGTTAGGCTGTTCTTATAAATATTTTTAAAAACTGGTTATGACTCAGTGGCTGGAAGTCATCTATTACTAAAATTAAATTATACCGCATAACGCCGAAAAGAGAGCAAGAAATATCTAGTATATATTAAAGCCGGCTACGGACGGAAGGCTTAACCCTTTCGCTGCGGGCTGAAAAAGCAAGCAATACGTCTGGGCGGAGAAAAACAAAAATATTAATAACAAATACATATTTTCTAAATTGATTTTAAGGTAGATGCGCCAAATAAAGCCCGGCTCCAAATAGGGCCCACTTCAACAAAAACCATTACCGGACGGCAACAGATTATTTCCACTGTAAGTCCCTATTAGACAGACCCCATCTAGCGATAAACATACACAATTCACAGCGATTGTGCGCGATCAGCCATTTTAATAATTCAATTTGTTGAAATTCAAGCACGTGTAAGCAGCTGATATAAATTTAGGTAGGTGTAATATTTTATATTTTAAAATATTTTAATTAGTACTGCATAATGTAACTGTGTTATTGGTTAGCTTAATCTATGTATACACTGAGAAAATAGCTCCAAGTAAACTGTGGTAGCTGGGAAAAGTTTACTTACACCGGCTAATATTTCATTTAATATAGAAATTTAGTTTATTTAAAGCAAGTAAAACAAATTAGCTACAATCGGTTTAGTTGGATCTAATAAATTAGTAAACAATGTTTATTTGTTTTTAGTAAACATAATTTTTAAGTATACTGTACACCTAATTTAAACTTGTGTTCACTTGTTTTGGATAAATTAAGACATGTGAAAAAGTTTACTTTAAATAAGTAAACCAAAATATTCTCCTAAGTAAACTTGGTTGCTTAAATAAAATGTCCAGTTCACTTGTTTGGCCTTTCGTTAATGTTCGGTTCGCTTTTAGCCGCTCCCACTTCACTTCGGCAGGATGAAACTCGAAACTCGTGGCGTCGCACGCAATACGATATACGATTTATCATTTTCTTTTCGTCCTAGGCGAAGTCGGTCGGATTGTTTGGTGCTCTGTTGCTGTATATTATATATATATATTTTTGTTGCCGTATTGGACATCGCGGTGACTATACTATTTTGGAGTGTTCTAATATGGAGTATTTGTTAATAAATTGGAATTTAGAAGATCATATTTCCGCTTTTACGGGTATCCCTTATCCTTATCCCTTTCACTATTTTTAACTAAACAATTTGTGTATTTTAAATAAATGGTTTATTGGTTAAAGGTACATAATTTAACAAATGGGTTACTTATTCCAAGTAAACAGTTCATTTAGATCAGATAACGAATTTCTAAGCACACCTGTTTATTTGTGATTACTAGTTCTAGGTAAACTATTTCAGCATTTGCCATTTACTTAGGCCAAGTGAACCCTTCACTAGTCACTATATGTGGTGAACTTTTTAATTAAAGTAAGTGTATTTTCACCTAGATCTAATAAACTTTTTTCTCAGTGTACTTAAAGTATCTAATTAGTTTCTTTCCATAAAAATGGTAAATATTGAAAATAATTACAAATGTTTAATCATAACAAAGTTCCAAACAAAGCCCGGGTGGGCCTTTTTTGGAACAAGAATGGGCTTTCTTTGGAACATACCTAACGGAACTTTTTATGAGACTGATCCTATGTTTTATTCTAAATTATAATTAAGTATATGCGCAGAAAAAACACCTAAGTAATTGTTCTATACCCGTTGCTTTTTTCCCAAATACGCAAAACTTTGAGATTCCGAAAAAAAAAGAGTGACTGAACCGAGGATCAAATGGCACAAGCTTTGACATCAATAAAAAAATGGAGTGTCTACGAGGACAGCAGCAAAGGAATTTGGAATTCCACGACGCACATTAAGAAGTCACGTTCTAAGTGGAGAAACATCAAAGAAAATTGGGCGACCTTCATATTTAACACCTCAACAAGAATCTGAGCTGAAATCGATTTATTGTCAATAACTAGGTACTTTGAGAAATTAAAAGCAGCAATGTTGAAATTAGATATTCTTGAAATCCCTCAATACATATTCAATATTGATGAGAAGGTATGCCGTCTAAATCTCCATAAAGCGCAACAAGTTTTTGCTCGTAAAGGAGCAATGAGAGTTTACTTAATTTCCCAAGAACATGCCGAAAATGTTTCTATTGTTGCTTGTGCCCTTGGTCAAATCATTTCACCCATACTTTTGTTTAAAGGGAAAAGGAAAAAGAAGAATGGCTATAGATAATCTACCCTCCGGAAGTACTGTCGAAATTACTGATAAAGGAAGTATGACAACATCCGTTTTTATAAAATGGGTTCACCATTTCGCTAAATTCAAGCCTCCCGGTAAAGTACTGCTTATTTGGATGCGGGAATCATTGATGTAGCTTAATCATACCATATTGTACTTTTTTGTCTACCCATACCACGCATGAATTATAGCCTATGGATAAGGCCGTGTTCAAAGCATTTGCATCATACTGGGATGCTGAAGTTATGGCATTTGTGTGGTGAAGATGCAGTGAAAGACATGAGGCTTTGTGACACCTGCAAAATATACGTCCCTGAGGAGTGCGTTGGGCTCACTGCTAATGATAAGCACTTGGTGTGTGTGTGTGTCCAGAATGCGAATAAATATGCTTTAAATCTCTAAAATAAATCCTTGTTCAAAATTGTTAGTATTTTTATATTTAGACATCTTTTTAGGAACGGGCCTTGTTTGGTACCCGGCATGGGCCTTATTAAGATCAGTATGTTCCTAATTACGCCCACGCACGATAATTTTTTTGTGACCCTAAAACTATGTTTAACGTATGTTTTCGCTTTAAGTAATAATTGCTATCGATTCTTTGAAGTCTTATATATCCTAACCTGTATTAATATATTCCCAATCCAAACTAAACCCAAAACAAAAAATTAATTTCCTTAGGTGGGTCTTTTTTGGCGCATCTACCTTATAAAGTAAAATCATATTTTGGTTCTTTCTCCTAATTTTTTTTAAGACGCGCATGAGCGCATTCCGCCTATTCTCATGGAATTTCATTATTATTATAATTTTTTATGACAAAAAACTACATAATTTAGAATAAACTCTTTATTATACGTATATAATATATACAGGAGAGCGCACATGTGCGTCCGCCGCCACCAGAGAAGAGAGACTTGGACGCACAAGCGCGCTTTCCGCGCTCAAAGTGTTAATAATATAATATAGGTAATGATTTAAATCATATAGGTACAGCTGTATCCACTAAAGGGGTTTTAATTTTAACCTATGGTTTTAGCTTTAAATTACACACAAAAAACATATTTATAGCCATTTTAAAGAAAAATATCCTATATTTCAATTAAGAAATACGACTGGAATGGATTAAAATCTTCCGTCGAAGTTAGGTTCGCCGCGCGATTGTATGAAGAACTTTATTTTTGAGATGTTATTACATAATATTAAGCTTTATCTAAAGCCCTTTTCCATGCCCCCTACTTTATATAAGGTAAGAAGAATTGAACGGAGAGGAGCAAACAGAACCCAGAGTGTATTAAAATTAACAGCTCCAAGATTCCCGAAAAACCATTGTTAAAAAAGTGAAATTTGTCCAAAATAAGATCGGGCAGTATCAAATTGGGCAAATTTCCAGATTGGATTTTGTTAAATGTGTATCATTTAAATACAATAATTTCTAATTAAACTGCTCCTTAAGCAGTCTTTTTTTGTAAAAATGTTGTTTAGTATAACTTGATTATATAAATTATTACATTAGAATTTCGATTTATAATAAGCACATAAAATTTTAATTGTATAGTATTTGTAGAATTATACCGTTGATCTTTTGACTGTAATATAATAAACCCTCATTATCCCTTTGACCATAAAATAAATAATGAAATCCCAAATTTTAAAACATTTTCGAGCAGAGCCGGACCAGGTACGAATTCAATTTATACCTATGCCTGATTTATATTATTATATATAAATACAAACTGATTTTTAATAATTTTAGTCTTTAGTGGTTTTCCGGCGAGTAATTTTTAGTTAGGCTTATTAGTGGTAGAATGTGGCGTCCTTGGAATTGTGCTGATAGGGGAACATCTTCAAGTATCATTTTTAAAAGAAAGCATTCATCTACCGATGCCAAACTAATAATTAAAAATGTGTATCAATCTTTGTTGAGTAGAAATTTTAATTCGATGAATGCTTTAGCAGAGACGTCTACTTTGACAAAAACTCCTTTATCTTCGGAGACATTGTAGGTACTTAAACCTGTTAATCCTAGAAAAAAATCGGAGTGATTCTGGCACATTTAGAAGCATTGACGAAAATGACATGGATTTATTAAGAAGAAAGATTTACCAAAGGTATGAGGCACAAACTGTACCCACTTTGATTTCCCTTAAAGGGCGGCTGATTAAAGACGAAACAAATATCTCTTGTTGCCTTTCAAGCCTTAGAAAAATATTGCGTAAAAAGGGTTTTAAATACCGAAGCATTAATAAAAGACAAACATTAATGGAATCTTAACGTTTACGGGAATGGAGACTTAAATGTTTAACAGCTGTTAAACAATTTAGAGAAGAAAATCGTCCAATTATATTTACCTTGACGAAACATGGTTTGATACCCATGACACGCTAAGAAAAGGTTGGGATGATTCTTCCAAAAAATGTCAAACCAAGGCACCATCAAATAAAGGCAAAAGAATCACAATATTACATGCTGGTTCAGAGAACGGGTTTGTTCCAAATTGCTTGTTGCTTTCAGCTAAAAACATAGCAGATTCTTCTTTAGATTACCATCAAGATACCGACGCACAACTTTTTGAAGATTAGTTTAAACATAAACTCCTTAAAAATATACCTGAAAATAGCGTCATTGTAATGGACAATGACAATGCTAGTTATCATAATCGGCAAGCAAAAATCATTTCCAATTCTAATAATACAAAAGCAGAAATTCAAAATTTTTTGATTGAAAATGATATTTTGAAGAAACTTACAAAAAACGATAACTGCTAGAAGTATTAAAAGCTTTTAAAATAAATAAGGAATACAAGTGTGACAAACTTGCAGCAGAAAATGGATATACAGTGTTGCGTCTTCCTCCATACTATTGTATATTCAATCCTATTGAGCTAATATGGCACCAATTAAAATCCAATATTAGGAGAAATAATGTTTCTCCTACATTAAATGCATCTGTAGTAGAATTAATTAAAAACGAAGTAAGAAAAATTTCTGCAGACAGCTGGAAAAACTGTCTACAGCATGTACTTAAGGTGGAAAATTCTTACAATTGTATGATTACAAAGGTTCAACCCTTAATTATAAGTTTCTTAGATGAAGATAGTGATAGTGATACAGAGTTAAATTTTGAATAAATTATTACCAATAGTTTTTTAGAATTTAATTAATTTTTATTGTACTTGTTATCCTAATAGTTATACTTTTAAATTATATTATTTTCAATTATCATTAATTGTTATCATTATTTTACATTTATTATAGGTACCTACCTAAAATTAAAAATACCTATCTATTTATTTTGAATTATAAAAATAAATCATGTGGTGTAGGTACATTTTCAAGCCGACCCTGATCCCATTTAATCCCCTTTGAAGAGGTTGAGGCGTATACAATAGGGTTTAATCAGGTAGTTTATTTTTGGCAGTAAGAGTCAACGGTATAATTCTGCAAATACTATACTATAATAGGGTAAGGTCAGTTAGGGCAAGTGCGACACAAAATTAACATAGTTGAAATATAAAACGTTTTAAGGTAATCTAAATATTTCCAGTGCTCAATACAATTTTTTCTCATAAAGGATACATACATTAAGTACTCCTTGGGTACTTGAAAACATTTATTTTATTTCTTGGTTTTGAGAAATAAAATTTAATTCTTTTTAAGTCCCCTGGTCGCACTTACCCCGTGATATTGGGGTAAGTGCGAATTTAGTGATAAATTGGCATATAAAGCATACATAGTAATCTAGGGGGTAAGAGCGTTTTACTTGCACTTTTCTCAAAAAAATTGTGTTGTTAGACCTAAAATATATTTTTTTTAAGGCAAACTACAAACTCGTTAACTGAAAAAAAAAACAAAGCAAAAACTTATAACAGAAAAAAAAACAACGCGTCTTTGATTTAACGTAAACATTTATTGTAAATGTTATTGTTATAATATTTTGGAAAACTATAAACTAAAAATAAAATACTTTTTAAATAAGCTAATCCACCGTATAGCCGGTAAACGACAGTTGAAATTATATCTTTCCCCGCCTTCCAATTTGTGGATTTGGCAATAGCTTAACAATGTCAGTTTCAGACACGATAGAAACATGGTCAACCAAAGGAAATTTAAATATTGATTTTTTAGTAAAAAATGCACTTTTTCTACAAAACTTTATCTCTACCTCTTGATTTTTGATCTCTCTTACTTGTCCTACGTAATTTTTATATTTCTATAAAGGGAGTAAGTGCGTCCATACAGGCAACACACGTGGACGCACTTGCCCCTTCCACACATTTTGCGGGGTAAGTGCGTCCACATCGATAACTACAAAATAATAGTATCCACATGGCAAATAACGTTTAGTTTGTTAGGTTTTAATTACACCTAAGTATATCATAAAACTAAAAGTATAACAATAAAATCCTAATACTATAAAATTTTTAAAAAATACTTACCTACTCGTTCTGCAAGTTAAAATGACAATGTGAGGTTATATTTCTGATAGCTTATTAATGAGTTGATGTACCGATGTCATGTGACTCTGACGTAATAAGAACTATGAAGGGAACCTGTTATGCCAGCGTTACCATCTTTAACTTTTGATATATCTGTATTATCTGATGTGGTCGCACTTACCCCAAATACGCTCTTACCCCAACTGACCTTATATAAAATATAATATGTATAATACATTACACAATTTTCCTTGCAGATTTGTTTAAATTTAAAAAGAGCATAAACAAAATTTAAAATTTTGCTGAGGAATTCGTGTGAACCGATAAATGACAAGTTACATGCCCGATAAGATATTTTTAATTACTTACTTATACTGCTAGTTAAGAAAGGCCTCCTAAATCAAATAAATGTTTTTCTAAGTTCAGTTTATAGAATGCTATATACATGTTAAATTATTAATTCCTCTTATTTAGAGCAACTAATAATTTTTTGTTGGCTTTGAATTTGGATAATATTGCCACAGTCGTTTTATATTACATACACATGCAAAAATTATTCATGATTAATTTTGCAGTGACATGAAAAACAGAGTAATTTTATACGAAATTATCTTGTCTTTTCTTTTGCGTAACTGAGAAAGATAAATGAGACACTTTTTTTCTTAAATAAAAAATGTATTTTTTTACTTAGAGGACTACTGCTGATTTGGTAAAAAAAATGTTCTATAAAATAATTTTGTGTACTATACACACGGACCCTCGAAAAGATGATACAATATTCTATCGACTATAATATTGTTTAGTGCCCGAATACAGTTAAGATTCACTGGAAGACCCACCAAAGATAATATACTTCTAAAATAGCTATTTACCTAACAAGTGCGGAAAATATTTTTTTCCGCACGAGTCTGCCCTTCACCGAACGACGCGTAGCGGAGTTCGGTTAAGCAGCCGAGTGCCGAGAATACATTTTCCGCACGTGTCAGGTACAATAGTTTTTCTACAGACTTGCGGAAATAAGTAACACATATTTGAAAGAAATTTCATAATTTTTAATTAACTATAACAATCACATACATATGTAACAGTAACTAATTCTGAGAAAAAAAGTAATAACTACAAGTTATAATTGATATATTATTGATTTTGACATCGTGCCGAAAATTGTTTCCGCACTAGTGTGGAAAAATCAATTTTCCGCACTGATATCCGTGCGGAAAATTGGTTTTTCCAAACGTCTGTAGAAAAAACTTATTTCTTTCATTCATGCGTCTTGTGCATTTCAGATCAAATATGCCAAATCTCTCGTTTCACCACATTTACAATCATTATCATTATTGGGTAAATCAATTTGTTTCATGTGCTTAGGATATAAGGCATGGAAACTTCTTATACGTAATATTGTCCTAACAAATTTTTTTTTAAAAACCGACCAGAAAATATACACTTTCTGGACCATTTTTCGTCTAGAAAATAACCTTTTTCCGATCGCAAGACCGGAAAAGTGACGTTAGAGACAGGAAAATATTTCTCCGGTCCCTGTTTTTTGTTTTTTCAATCGCTCTTTGATAATACAAGCTACCTTGATTTCGTTACTATGACAACAACATTTCGATGTATTGTCGAGTGACAGTTCGTTGATTTTTAATTTGTTGTTATGTCAAACTTGTTTCGCGAGTTCGCAAATTTGACAATATGAATTCGGATTTTGAATTATCCGACACGGAAAATGAGATTTCAGAAGAAATTTTTGAAGCAGCAAGGAAAGCGACTTACGATATATTGCCAGTAAAATCAAAAGCCCGTTACGAGAAGTCATACGACGCATTTAAAAATAATATAAAATAATTTAATGTAAGTATATCGAAGTGTTGGTCTTAAAAAAAATATTGTACGTCACGCAACCGAAAATTAGTGTTTTCCAGGTCTCTCCAAGCTTCCAGGACTCGCCTACGGCTCGCCCTGGAAATGCTTGTCTCGACCTGAAAAACACTACTTTCCGGTCTTGTAACGTAAATTACTATTATTTGATTGTCCTCATGACTCCGCTTATACCGAGGCCGGCTAATATCGGCACTTTCTAGAGTTTTGCTCTAGCAGTGGTTTTTTCCACCCCGGACCACCCGACTATCGGGCCGTAAGCGACTCTCCGTTTAGAGCCAACGCATAATGCGAGGGTTAAAAACTCAACGGCTCCCACCGCTCGTCCAAGCTGAAAGGAGGTCGCCGTATACTTTTACAACGTGGTCTATGTGCGCTGTTCATGTAAGCTTATGGTCTAAAGTATTTAACCTTCTGCACCAAGTCTAGGGATTTTCCGTACAACCTGCCGTACAAGAAGCCAGTGGCGTAACTAACGCCCCCGCAGACCCCGCATTGCGGGGGGGCGCAGCAAAGCCAGGGGCGCCCTCAAGTTCCTTGATGAAAAAATAAAACAAATGAAAAGCGACGTTATATATAAAAAAAATCAAGAAATAATAAAATAATTGTTTCATTATCACAATATTAAAGTTAAAAATTAACAATAATGAATGAGAAACAATGAAATATGACTAATATGAGTCCCCTATATAAAATAGGGGTAACGTAAATCATAATTAACAATTTTACCCCAATAACAGTATCAAGGTTCGTACAAATATCCGCGCCGGAAACCCCGCGTGGACGCCGCTACAATCACACACAGCATTTGTTGAAAACCCGCCAGGAGACGGATCGGGCCACCTTAAGCACCTTACTAATCTAATCTAGAGAATTAGAGCACCTTACTAATCTAGAGAACTCGCTGCGCACCAAAATTCATATTTTGGCGCGCAGCAATAAGCTGAAATTCGTAGTAGTACATTATTTTTACAACAAAAATTGTTCTCTACAATGTTCTATATCTTTCTCGAGATCTTTCTACAGTGACCGGCAGAAAGTGCGCAGCATATGGGAAAGTTTTTTACCTCTAAGTTTAGAAAATTAATTTTATTTTAGATAGGTTCTGCATGTTCTGAAACCAAAATAACACCCATTAAATCCCGTAAAAGTCTTATGGTATACGAGGTAGGATCAAAAATTTGAAATTCCTCTAAGAGTAAAGTACCACCATCTTTCATTTTAGAATATTTTTTTACTAAAAATTATTGTTTTAATTTCAAAGTTATACCCAAATTCCAAATTTTGCTTATTTTGGACAAAAAAATTGATTTAATCGTGTTTTCTCAATAACCCTGTATAAAAAATAAATGGCAACCGAACAGTACGAAAATAAGATTTTCTGCAGACTTTGTTAGAGATAACTGTCGATCATAAGTCCGATTAGTTTGTTTTCGTAATATTATAGTTTTTTAATATAAAAACATAAAAATATTAAATATTTTTGCTGCACACCGTATTTTATTTTCTGAGGGAACAAGTTAATTTCATCTAACTGATATTTTTTGATTTACATTGACTTAAAGCATCTCCTAAATAGTTTTTTATACATTGAAGTATGCATAGAAAGTTTCCTTATTTTGCGTGACGAATAAAATCCGTTCAAAATATATTTTTAATTTAAATTTTTTTCTTTATAAATCAAAAGAAAACTTTCTATGCATACTTCAATGTATAAAAAACTATTTAGGAGATGCTTTAAGTCAATGTAAATTAAAAAATATCAGTTGAATGAAAAATAAAATACGGTGTGCAGCAAAAATATTTAATATTTTTATGTTTTTATTTTAAAAAGGCATAATATTATGAAAACAAACTACTCGGACTTATGATCGACGGTAATCTCTAACAAAGTCTGCAGAAAATCTTATTTTCGTACTGTTCGGTTGCCATTTATTTTTTATACTGAGTTATTGAGAACACACGATTAAATCCATTTTTATTGTCCAAAATAAGCCAAATTTGGAATTTGGGTATAACTTTGAAATTAAAACAATAATTCTTAGTAAAAAAATATTCTAAAATGAAAGATGGTGGTACTTTACTCTTAGCGGAATTTCAAATTTTTGATCCTACCTCGTATACCATAAGACTTTTACCGGATTTAATGGGTGTTATTTTGGTTTGAGAACATGCAGAACCTATCTATAATAAAATTTATTTTCTAAACTTAAAGGTAAAAAACTTTCCCATATGCTGCGCACTTTCTGCCGGTCACTGCATATTAAACAACGCTTACAAGTGACAATATTTTTTACTATGGTATGACAGGTGCAAAATAGCAGGGCGCTTTCAAAATTTTGCGGGGGGGCGCACATGTCCTTAGTTACGCCACTACAAGAAGCCTTCAATTGCCTTAGTTCTTGGTCTATAGTGTAGGGTGTGGGTGTGTGTGTGTTGCCCGTAGGCATGTTTACCTCCTCTAAATCCGATGTCTTTAGCTAAGGCAGGGTCAGTTCGTGCAGCGTGTAGCTGTTTACTACTAACATCGGTCTTATTTCTGAGCAGGATTTCCGCCAGTCGCATGTATGTACATACATACATCCGACAAGGGCAGGTGCCTGCTCGGAACCTCGGGTAATCCGTTCGATCCCTTATTTATACTTAACTATTTTCAAATATTATTGTAACATGGAAAAGTAAATATATTTTAATATCTTGTCAAAATAAGCAAGGGAACGCGTCCACTATCACAGTATGTTTTAGTAAATCAGGACCGATATTTAAACAAACCAAGAGTACCTTTATTAATTAATTTTTTAAATTTTCCATTTACCGCTGCTGGAGGTTTGTTCGGGTTTGGTAAGTTTTTAGCGAAAAAGCGGTCGGCCCAAGATCACCCGGTGAAGATAATTAAAGAAAAGTAATGGTAAAATCTATTTCTGCTTAAACATGAAAAAGGCAGACGGAAGCTTTTCCAATAGCACACAAAAAAATAATTTAATCTTTCTTAATTGTCCTCTTGCCGCTGAAAAATCACCGTTGCTTGGGGTTTTATTGTTCTAAAATATAGGTCCTGCCTTACTAAGTTTGTTTCCAATTAGATACCTATTGGAAAAGCCGGTGAAATTTTTTCTGCAAAATTACGATAAAGTTAAAATATCATAACAAAACAATAAATTTAGGATACTGCGTTCTTATGGTATGCCCGGTCGATTTTGTTCATGGTTGTGTAGCTTCCTCAAGGACCGTTCTCTGCAAGTGGCGATTAACGGGTTTCTCTCAGACATATTCACCATCAATGCTGGTGTTTCTCAAGGGTCCATATTATCCCCCACTCTCTTCTTACTGTACATTAACGACACCGGCGTATACAAGGGGGGGGGGGGTAATGGGGGTAATTACCCCCCCCAAGATTACTTAAGCGTTGTTTAATTTTTGTCCTTACTCCTTAAAGCTGCTATTATCTAGTATCCTAGCCAGGCACGTAGCTAGGGGGGAGGGTACAGGGGGCCTGAACCCCCTCCGAAACTCGAGCTTTGATTTCGGCAACATAGGCAATACATTAAACATTTCCTACACTATTACATTTTCTTCACCTCAATTATTACCAGGTTTGTTTTTGAGATTTTCTTGAGGATTTTGTTTTGTGTTTTTTATTTTTCCCACTTGAAAACCAAGTACCATGATTCAAAAAAGGGCGTGGCACCCAAAAAATGTTTGCCTGCGGCGCTTTTTTTTTGCGCCTTTGGCGCGATCCCGATAGCCCCCCCCCCCCCCAAAAGAAATCCTGGCTACGTGCCTGATCCTAGCCGATCGATTACCCCCCCCCCAGACGCATGAGCTGGATACGCCGGTGATTAACGACCTTCTAGCGAAAACAGAAAATCCAATATATAGCTTTGCTGACGACAGCACACTTATCTCATCTTTTACTTTGAAATCTCAAACATCGGCTGCTGACGCACATCTTCGCAGACAACATGAGGTATCACGCCTCAATAAAGACCTGGAAGAAATTTTGTCTTGTGGTGACAGTAACCAAGTCGAATTTAACGCTCAAAAAACCCAGGCAGCAGTTTTATCTAAGAAGGTTAACATTGCAGAACCCGATATCGTTATGGCAGGACACGCAATTCCACTGACTTCGTCTATTAATTTGCTGGGTGTCAACCTGGGAGGAAATATGTCTTGGCATAATCACGTTGTGGCAATCGCCAAGGCAGCTTCTCAGAAGCTCGGTGTACTTTTCCGTACCAAAAAGTTGTATACACCTCAACAACTTTTGACACTCTATAAAGCCCAGATTCGACCATCACTAGAATACTGCTCTCATATCTGGAGTTCTGCACCGAAGCATACCCTTCGGTTATTTGATTCCATCCAAAGGAGAGCCGTTCGTCTAATCGGCGACCACGAGCTGACTAAGAACCTCGACAGCTTAGAACATCGAAGACAGGTTGGTGAATTGACTCTCTTCTACAGATATTTCCATGGCAAGTATTCGACAGATATTGCCCGCTCGATTCCACCTAGAGCAGCACATAGCAGAAACACACGACGAACCACTGCCGCTCATCCCTATGTGGTTCAACTTAGTACACCCCGAACATAATTGTTTCAGAACTCTTTAATTTGGAGTACGTCATCTTTGTGGAACGGCCTTTCTGAGACCGTGTTTCCAACCGAATATAACCTCCAATGATTCAAGAAAAACGTGAATCGCTTTCTTCGCACACACACCGCTCCAGATATTGGAAATGCAGGTGTAAATTTTTTGCAAAATTACGATAAATTAAAAAAATCATAACAAAACAATAAATTTAAGATAAAAATATGATTTTTAACGAAAAAGTGATCGGAGATGCTAAAAAACTATTCAAACCGTGTTGGAAAATTTGTTGTCGACGTTAAACAAAACAAGCAAATGAGCGAAGCGTTCCGATCTATGTAATGTGTTCAAACATTGCTTGTTATTAATAAAGTATAGTGGCTGACAAATAAAATTTACCCAGTAACAAACGAGGACCCCTCACACCGCTATGAGAAATGAATTTCTGTTAGTGTTCATGGTCGTAATCCGATCAAATGATCAAATGACTAGTTTTTAAGTTATAATCTTTTACAGTTGGCAATTTCTTATTTTGAAATTTTCTGCATTTCCTGGAGTTTTCACTTGTTTCTTAAAAACTATTAACTATATTTTTCTTCTTAATTGGTGGAAAATGAGGCCTTTAGATTTCTTTAATTTATAAAGAAAAAAATATGTACAGAATCTTAAATAATTTATTGGTGGATCAAATAATTAATACCTAATATTTAAAAATTATAAAAGTACAAAATAAAATTCCCAATTTCTTGTATTTAAAAAAAAACGGCTAGATTTTGTTCATATTTTATTATCTTGTAGTTTAGTGCTAAGATATAGAAAAAAAGGTGGGTAGGTACCTATACGTTGATGTAGAGTGTAGAGTATATTATTGTCATATATAATATCACAAGAGATAAAATTTTGTCGGCAAAATTTTCGAAAGGTATGAAAGTTTGTTGCTTGGCAATTTCGCGAATGACATTTTTGACAAAATCACGAGCCGTCAGGCGAGTGATTTTGTCGAAAATGTCATGAGCGAAATTGCTTAAAAGCAACAAACTTAAATAAATCCTTGAGAACAATTTTGCTTACACAATTTTTTCTCGAGTGGTATTCGACATGACTATTTAACTAGAAAAAAGACAAAATTTTGCCGCGGCAAAAATCACATGTGAATTTTGTCCAGGTAGGTGCAGGTAGTAATTTTGCCAGTAGAAGACCGGCCGTTGCTATGACATTTTGCCAGTGTAAAACACTCTAGTTAAATAGTCATATATAATATCACAAGAGATAAAATTTTGTCGGCAAAATTTTCGAAAGGTATGAAAGTTTGTTGCTTGGCAATTTCGCGAATGACATTTTTGACAAAATCACGAAAAATGTCATGAGCGAAATTGCTTAAAAGCAACAAACTTAAATAAATCCTTGAGAACAATTTTGCTTACACAATTTTTTCTCGAGTGGTATTCGACATGACTATTTAACTAGAAAAAAGACAAAATTTTGCCGCGGCAAAAATCACATGTGAATTTTGTCCAGGTAGGTGCAGGTAGTAATTTTGCCAGTAGAAGACCGGCCGTTGCTATGACATTTTGCCAGTGTAAAACACTCTAGTTAAATAGTCTTTGGTATATAATATTATATTATATAATATAATTGATACATTGAGTTATTATCCATTCTGTAACATCCTTTATGGACAATAATTTAATTTTAACACATTTTAGTTTAAAATATATAGGGTAATCCAGGTACAATGATTTACACAAGGAAAAACTTTTAAATATTGGAAAATTATGAAGAGACAAAATATTATTGTTAAATTGTAAATAAATTTTGTTTCAAAGTCGAAGTAAAAGTAAAATATCAGTATTTTTTTTGTTTTAACTTTAGAATAACTATATAAATTATTATAAAGAAAAAACAACGTTTTAGTATAAGTGTAAGATAGTCTGACCGCGTCTTGTACAAAAATTTTCCAAAAAAATATTTTATCGTTTAACAATAATAATATTTTGTCATAATTTGATAAAAGAAACAACTTTTTTAATTTCCCTATTTTTAAAAATTTTGACTTGCGTAAATCATTGCAACTGGATCACCGTACCTTACCTATAGAGAGTAGAATGTGTCAAAAAATAATGTTACAGATTAAATAAATGTACAATTATTATAACATAGATATTAAAATCGTCCTATACTTTAGATTAACCTATACCCACTTTTTTCCTCCATGTACTGATACTACAAGATATTAAAATATGTTTAAAACTAACTACCTATTTGTTTTCGAAATACAAAAAATTGTTAATTTTTTTTGGGATTTTCATAATTTTTAAATATTATTAATTATTTGATCCGCCTATAAATTATTCAAAGCTTAAGGCCTAATTTTTCTCCAATAAAGAATTTTTAAAAAATTAGTAATTTTTAAGAAACAAGTGAAAATTCCAGGCAATGCAGAAATATCAAAGTATGAAATGTCCAATTTTAAAAGGCTATCTAACTCAAAAACCAGTCATAGGATTGAATTAATGCCATGGACATTTTTACTGAGGACGTCAACGTCTACAAAATACTTAAAATTTAGAAAAATCAGCCGAAAGACATTTCCCATAGGCGGTGTAAGGGGTCCTTTAAATAAAAGATAATATTGTTTCAGTCGTAGAAATCCTATTTCGCATAAAGTAATGTATCTTGGCAGGATGAATATGGGTAACAGGCGTTTATTGCGTGCAACTTGTCTGTTTCATCGAATAGTTTTAACTAAAACACCTTTTTATTTAAGCAAATAAAATGACCAGATTTTCACACCCTAAATCTCAGTTTTAAGGGTCGTCTTACACCCCAAACCCGTAAATCCGAACAATTAAAAGAATCATTTTCCTACCAGATATCTAGAGTTTACAACGAAATTCTTGGAAGAATTAAAAAAATTCCACATTGTTTAAATTTGTATACAAAAGCTCCCATTAAATTAACAATAAAAACATTTAAAAATATTTTTTGACTATTTTTCTTATATCATGTATTTAAAAAACCATTTAATTTACTTTATGTGTCTTAATTTTCTGTATGCCTTTATAACATGTCATTGTGGTTTATTGTTAATTATAATATTAATAGCCAACGGTTATTTGCTCTTTATTAATAATTATTTTTTTTTATAATTGATGATACTATTTTTTTAGTATTGAAAATACTTCTGGTTGCGTATAATATACGGGTCCATTTCATGAAAAATGAACGAGCGTCACGCGTGACGCGTCACGGTAGAGCTTAGTCGGCCGGCAAAATAACACGGCGGTGATCCGAGCAGCACAGGATCGATGACATCATCTGATGAGTGCTAATATTGTTTTGTTTTGGGTTTCGGCATTTATTATTCTATTAGTGCAGGCAGGAAGCGTCACGCGTGACGCCCATCACGCTAGAGGATAATATTATTATGTTATTTGATATGGGTGTAATTTGTTTAGGCTAGGACTTTGGCAAAATAACACGGCGGTAATCCGAGCAGCACATGAGTGTTAATATTGTTTTGTTTTGGGTTTCGGCATTTATTATTATATTTGTTGATATTAAGATATGGCCGGGAGAGTGGGCCAGTACCTACTTTCATGTTACGGGATCTCCCGTCGGCTTTAAGAGAATGTTTATTTAGACCAAATATTAATACTATTTAAATATTATATTGTGCGTTTGAATTTTGAATAAGTATCATAACTTTGTTTGGATATAATAAAAAGTAGATTATCTTTAATATTGTTCTATATTCTTACATTATAGTTATTAATGATACTAGTTCGATATGAACACTATAATGAAATGTGTGCAACGTTAAACCACGAGGCGTTAGCCGAGTGGTTTAATTGCACAAGTTTCATTAACAAAGTTCATATCGAAAGTGTATCATTCAAAATTTAATCTACGACAGTGCAAATAGATTTTATTCGTCTAAATTTCATTGATATCAGATAACGTTTTCGTAATTTTTAAAATTTTCAGGTGTCCATGTTAGTCGATATCATGGTAACCGCATTTTTGATTCTTTCAATTTCGATTTTGACAACGTCATTATTGCCGTCTGATTTTCTATTGTATGCAAAGTGTTGGCCAAAAATAATTTAAATAAGGGAGATTCCGAATCCGAAAGTGTCCCTTCGGATGTTTACAATAAATAAAATAAATGCAATCCGTTTTTCTATAAGTAATATTATTTGGTAGGTATTTTCAATACGCCTATGATACTTGCGTAAGATGCAAGATCTGTGAATTTTTTTATTTGCCTGTCTGCTTTACATGCTTAAGATAAATATTAGAGGAAGTGTCTTAAATCCAAGTTTTATATTCCCAGCTGACCTTCTGCACTTTCCATTAGGTATAATGTATAATCTATTTTTTCAGTTCTAAGTATCATAATGGAAATAAAGACGTTATTTATTTATTTGGTATGTTTATGAAGTAAACAAGTAGGAATGTGTATATAGAATTTGGGTAAAATACGAGGCAAATCGATTTAAAAATATCCAAGAAGCGTTTTCTTCATTTAATAATTTTATGTTTTGTTTTCTTGCAGTTACAACCTTTTTCGTCATGCTAACTAAGTACTTGCCAATTACTATTAAAACAAAAAAAAATATTGTTCCTTCTAAAATTAGTTGTAGTGGATCAAATTTTTACACTCATTTAATAAATACTTGGGGAATAATAATGACCTAATTAACACCTGGGCATGTATTTTGCTGTGAATGAACACGAATAGACTGTTATTATAATTAGGAGTTTGACGTTCAGCGTTATAATCATTTTATAAACATGCAGGTAATTTATGATATTTTTGGTGATTCGCGGTGAGTGGCTTTTTGGAAGTCTTGAAAATAACTTACCTGTTCGTCTAAAATTAATACCTAGTATTTGAGATACAAGCAATAAAAATATTACATTTATTATAACATCCCGTTTAACCCGACGTTGGCAATATTACTACTTATTACTTATTACCTGCTATACAAATAATTTATAAGTACTAAAAACAATGGAAAATTGTTCCGTAGCTGCAATACAAAAAAATCCAGCTCTCCGAATTATTGCAGTTCGTTTGATCTGTAGTGTTGCCGCGAGACGAGATAAAATGGTTCTCTCGTCTTGTCGAGAGAGGGCGAGACGAGACGAGAGACGACCTTCTCTCGTCTCGTCTCGCTTCTTTCGTGATTTAAACCAAATATAGTAAAAACCAAGCAAAATTTTAACGCGTTTAGGTTAGGTTCTATCATATTTGACATAAATTGTGTGCAATATATGTCAAATATGACAGAACCAAACCTAAGTGCGTTAAAACTTTGCTTGGTATTTACTACAGGGTGGCCCATTAGTGCGACAAAGGTCAATATCTCCTGTACCACTAAGATAGCGGAAAACTTTTGACGAAGCTTATTAAGGGTTAAGAGGTGCCTCTTATAAAATTATTTTTATCTATACTTACAGGGTGCTCCAAAACACCAGCACGGTAAGTAATTTCCATTTCCAAGATATTGACTTTTAAAATTGCCATTTTTTAGTTTCGACAGATCTAACAGTACATCTTAGAGCAAAACGGCTCACATGTCCCTATTTTCCATTTTTATTATCTTCCCAAAAAAATCACCTTCCGGTTAAACAGGAAGAACTATATTTCCTGCTTTCGAGTTACATCCGGTTTAGCCGGAAGTTTGATTGATTTGGGAAGATAGTGAAAATGGAAGATATAGACATATGCGCCGTTTTGCTCTAAGATGTACTGTTAGAAAGCTATAGGCTGTCGAAACTCAAACATATAATTTTTCAAAAGTCAATATCTTGGAAACTATTAACTATAGACTAATAATGCATTTAATAAAAGTAATTATAAATTTATGTAGAATCAGCAAATTAAAAAATAATTTTTTACTGTCTATTATGAGATTTTTAAAATCTTCTTAAATTCCTCTTATTAAAAATATATAATGTCCATATTTGGACCGACGGTTTTCCAGTTATTTGACTGCAAATAATTTTATCCAGCGATAAAACGTCATAATAATATGTTATTTTGAATGGCCAGGCACGGCTGACTAGATGAAACTATTTGCAGTTAAATAACTCGAAACCGCTGGTCCAAATATAGACATTATGCATATATTTTTGCAAAGAGGAATTTAAGAAGATTTTAAAAAACTCAAGAAAGTAACGTTTTTTGCTCGAGAGAGATCGAGAGAAATCGAGAGAGACGAGAATTTCTCGACGAGAGAGGGTACTTCTCTCGTCTCATCTCGGAGCTTTATTCGAGAGAAAATATCTCTCTCGTCTCGTCGAGAGAGGGCCAGACGAGACGAGAGACGAGAATCTCTCATCTCGGCGGCAACACTATTGATCTGGAAAATTAAACAGTGCCAGTTATAAAATTATATTTTAAAGAATATTTTTTTAAATTGGCATTTGGCTAATTAGCCAGGCAGTCAGTCGCAAAGTAAAAAAAAAGAACAGTATTATTCAAAACATATAAACAGGGATACACGCTTCATGCCACTGGGGTTTGTCAGGGGGTCAGGGCGACTTTATTTTAAGACACATAGGGAATAACGAGCACCAAAAAAAAGGGGATTACATATAAGGAAAAAATAGGGCAGTTTTTTTTTTAAATTGAAGAGTTACAATTTTAAATTGACCTTGTATAAATATGTTACAAGAACATTATGTTAGTTGATTTATATATAAATGTTTAGAAGATGATAAATATAATGTCTGCGAAAAAAATTAAAAGAAAGAAAATATTGTGGCATATCGGACAAGTGTGTAACTATTTTTTATATTGGAATACACAGAGATCCAAGTTTAATGGATACCCTGGGGCGGGTAGACCACGACGACCGTTTCGTCCTTGTTAGGACGCGACGGGCAGCCATAACCCAAGCAATTCCAAGAACGACGGAAAAATGTACTAAAAGCCTCCTTGCAGAACCAAGGCGGCCATCAATACACCGTAGCGCCATCCCAGCGGAAAAATATTAAAAAGGAAAATATTAAAAAACATGCCTTGTTGTAGTTTTCCTGGTGGGTTTCTATTTATAATAGTTAAGAAAATGCATAGATAATGCCATGTCATCATTGAGTTTATACACTTTTATACAATTTTCTAGACCCTTGATAAAGGTTTAAATAAAAACCGAAACGTTGGGAATGAGTAAAGAGTAGAAAAGTGTTTTTAATTGAAGTCCTCTTTCCCACTAACACTTTGAAATATTGTTACAAGAACATTAAATATTTTTATATTCCTTAGTAATAAAAGATATAGGATATGAAAAGGGCACTCGACTTTATATTTTTAAATCAATTGCTCGAAGAGGAAGAGGCTATTAACTTCATATTGTTATCATCGCTTCAGGTAGTTGTAACAATAATAACTATTATAAGTTGTCTAAGTATAATGTATCCAAAGTCAGTGTGATGACATTCCAACCGGCGGTAAACAGTCTCAAACGACCATTGTATGCCGTATGGAATGATTGGAATGTCATCACACTGACTTTGGAAAAACAATACCTAATATATACACAGGGTCCTGCGATAGTACGTCAAGCTTTCATTCATGTGCTAACTCATTGAATATCAAACTATAAGAATAGCGGATGTCCGAGAAAAGTTGACATCCCTTTTTTAGACGTATTGGAGGTGGTTTGGCCTCCATTGTGGAGTTGATCGTAACTCTAACATTAAATCTATAGTTATTATAGCGCCTCGGCAACAGATGTCTCAAATTCACTCATGTGATGTCGCGGCGTTGCCGCATATTTTATTTTATTGGAATTTTTAATGATTTTAACATTTTTAACAGACAATAAAATAGGAGGTTCTCAATTCCACCCGAATGTATGTTTTTGATAATAATATGTACGCTGATTACTTCGGGGTAATTGGACCGATTTTCACAATGATTTTACCGTTGCATTAGGTGTCAAATGTTAAACAAATAAAAGTAGTTACAACGTCAAAAGGTTGAAAATATTATATGGTACCTACTAAGAAATTAAAAATAGGGACATTTTTAGGTCTAGACTATACTATAGGTAGGAAAATAAAGGTAAGCTACTTAAATGTAGGATAGGTGTAGGTACTTATGAGACAGGCGGCAACAATGTTTTAATTTAGCAGTGAAAAGGCTTGTCGTTAGTGGCTGCATCAACACGCTTTATTGTTGGTGAACTCATTGTGCCATCTATGAATTTAACGTAGCAGATTTAGGAAATCTGCTTATACAAAAAAGTATCATAACATACAGTTGTATTTTTTAAATGGATATTTTTAGGTTTGTATTAGTGTCCTGAAAACCTGACTTTTCGCTCGTAGAATTAATTGGACTCGGTTTCCCGAGAGGCGATATCCAGAAGCATTTAAGTAGATGTCTTGAGAGCTTTGTTGAATCAGGGAGCGCTACATACTAGCAGCGGATTTTCCAAATCCGAATCAGCCTCATCTACCAGAAGAGTCTATTTGGTTTCAGCAGGATGGTGCTCCGCCTCATTTTGCTCGATAAGTACGAGAGTATTTGAATACTGTATTTCCCGAACGATGGATAGGTAGAAGAGGACCCATAGAATAGCCTGCAAGATCTCCCGATCTTACACCCATGGATTTCTTTCGTTGGGGTTATTTGAAATCAAAAGTGTATAAGGATAAACCACAAAATTTGGAAGACTTAAAATTTAAAATTAGATATGAAATTAGGTAAATTAATGAAAATACTGTAAATAATGTTTTAGAAGGGTTTTTAAGTAGATTAGCATATTGTCAAGAAGTTAATGGTTTGCATTTTCAACACTTAATAAACTAATTTTTTAACCTTTTTTTAAAGAATTTTTTTTTATGATGTAATTTTTCTCTAAAACCGTTAGAGATTAGGATAGACTATGCTTCATGAATTATGCGCAGAATTTGACGTAGAATTAGGGTAATAAGTAAAAATAGGGGGGTTCTATTTAAAAAACAAAAAAATTTTGCTACATCTACTTTTTGACACACCCGGTATAATTTCTTTTTAAGGCAAAAAATCCGGAAGAAAGAATTATAATCGACGTGTCCGAGCGTTTTTTCAAAAAATGAATACCTGATTTTTAAATGAATTTGTTCCATATTTTAGCCCATCACTGTATTAGTACCCGTGGTGCATACAAAATTTTATGTCATACCAGTTCGTTTTGAATAATAAATATTTTTTTAAATTTATTAATTTGAGTTACCAATTTTTTATTTTTACCTGCGACATTACCTTGACATTATTAAAATGTTTAATGTGTCAAAGTCAAAAATCAAAAATGGAACAAGATGCACACTTAATGCAACACTTAATGCCCGCACGGGCATAAAGTAATCCATTATGTAGATGGTATCTAAGGTATAAAAACACAATAATGTACTGGTATGACATAAAAATAATAGATAACATAATAAATAAATTATTATTGTTAGAATGGGTATATAGAATAGGTAAAATATTTTAATAGTTTCAGAAAGCGTGTCAAAATCGAAACTCTGGTAAAGGTAAAGGGGATTTTAGGCGAAGTTGGCAAGATGATACTCCTTATACAGTTGAAAAAAAAAAATAGCCAAAGGGTGTATTGTAAGTATATGATTCTACATCCTGGTTCAGAAAATGGATTTCTGAATAATGCAAGTTTGATATTCAAGTGACTATCATGATTCGATGAATACTGAAAACTTTGTGCAATGGTTTAAAGAAAAATTGTTACCAAACTTGGAGAACCGTCGCTTATTATCATGGATAACCCTACCTAACATTCTGGGCTAATTGAAAATATTTCAAATACAAGTTTAAAAGGATTACTTATTGCATGGTTAGAACAAAGACACATTCCGGTTTCACCATTTGCAATGAAGGATCAGATCTGAATAATAGTGAAGCAGCAGATCCCACCCATATTTTTTTTTTGTAATAGGTTGGAGAAACTAGCATTGCAACGTGGACATCGAGTTTTAAAACTTCCTCCATATCATTGCAACTTTAATCCTATTGAAATGGTTTGGTCGGAATGTAAGCGCTATTATGATGCAAAAATAAGTTCTATGCATCCTGTAAAAAATGACGTAGTTTGGAGTTTATGGAATAAAGCCATAGAAAATGTTACAGTGGAAAAATTATGTAACACACACTATTAAATTATAAATGATGTGTGGGAACAGGAAAGATTTATTGATGCTTCAGATAGATACTCTTATTAACTTGGATAAATCTGATGATGGAGATCCTTGCGAAGATAACCTATTTTAATTATTAAAAAACTGTATTTTGTTGTGTTGTCCTTTTTTTATTATATTTTTTCGTTATGATTTTATAAATATGTTTTATTTATTTTTCAGTAAATTTAAATCAATTAAAAATTTCATACTGATTTTCAAAAACAAAATGTTTCATCCCACGATACCTTATACCCTAAATAAACTACTTATTTCTGACTTCATTAACAGTATAAAAATAAAAATTAAAAATTTGAAAAAATGTGCTTGTATTTTACTTGTTCACATGCATCCGTCTTTATGTAGATTAAGCCTAAGAAAAATCATAACCTTTACCACCGGTAAGTCAAACTGACTGAATTAATTTATGACGTACCGTAAATATTGAGAATATGAAGTAACGGTCAGCGGTCATTAAACAGACTTTACTTATGGTCACCTTTTCAAGTAACCAAATTAACTTTATTTTTGAACCATTCTGTATAACGCAACTTAGATTTGGGCGTATAGTTAACAGCCCCTGGTATTATTTAACTGCCTATCAAAAAATAAAAACATTTTATTAAATTAACATTCTCTGTAAAAAAAATTGGAATTTAATTATTATTTTAGAAACGGTAAGAGATAGGTATAGGATAATGTTAGAGAAAGTTGTTAGGAAATTAATAGGGCGTTCGAAAATAAAACACAGTGTAAAATAATCAAAGAAGTGGACTGTATCGTCAAAAATATTTTAGGTAAATAGAGCATGTTTATATAAATGATCAAATTTTCAGACCGATTCATTTGCTACCATGCACCGAGAATCACTCTATATAAAGCCGACTGTAACAAAAAGAAAATTGTGATCGTCCGGAAAATAAAAATATCAAATTCCAAAATCATAAGCCGAATCACAGAATATACAGGTTGTTCCTTAATGACGTGCTAATATTTTAGGGTGTGATTCCTCAAGTCATTTTATGAAGAAAAGTTCATATAAACATATGCCGTAAACGGCTTAAATTTTTTGCTACAGGGTGTTGAATGTTTTCTTTTTAAAGAGTTTTTTTGTAATATCTCCGAAAGTACTTTAGATAATATTTTCAATTTTGGCATGTGCAAATAGGACATAAAACCAAACGTTTTAGTTATAAAAGTGGTACGCCACTGAAATTTTTCCATGTGGATATTATTTCTAATTAGCCTGATCAATTCTACATAAAAAAGGTCTCTAGCGTTTTTCTCCTCAGGCACACTGTTCTTAATTAAAATAATTAAATTAAATTAGCTTCATTTTGCAGTATTGACGAATAATTTTTTATCACATAAATCTAGTTATCCTGGAACGGTGATGTTCTTAAAAACATAATTAACGCCTTAACGGCAGTCTTATCTGCATTTCCTCCAAGAAGAACTACCTGTGGTACATGCATGATGGAGCTCCTGCGCTTTTCAGTGTAATCGTTCCCGGCCATTTAGATGCAGTTTATCCGAATCGTTGGATAGGTCGCGGAGGAGCTCAACAATGACCAGCAAGATCCCCTGATCTCAATAGTTTGGATTTTTTCTTGTGGGTCATCTTAAAACTCTAATGTATAAAATGCCCATTAACAGTTTAGAAAATTTGGGGAATAGCCTTCTATGAAACAATACGGAATTCGCCTAGAATATTTGAACGAGTGCGCTATTCGATGCAAAGACGAGCGCAAGCATGCCTATTAAGTGAAGGTGGTCATTTCCAACAATTTTTATAAAACAAAATTTTGCATTATCAATGGTAAATAGATAAAAATAGTAGAGCTAATTTAATTTAATTATTTTAATTAAGAACGGCGTGCCTGAGGAGAAAAACTCAAAAGACCATTTTTATGTAGAATTGGCCAGGCTAATCAGAAATAATATCCACATGGAAAAATGTCAGTGGTGTACCACTTTTTTTCTAAAAAATATCAGAGGACATGTCTGCACGCCATTGGTGGGTCAAAAAAATAACTTTTATAACTAAAACATGTGGTTTTATGTCCTATTAGCACATGCCAAAATTAAAAATATTATCGAAAGTACTTTCGGAGATATTACAAAAAATGCATTAAAAAAGAAAAAATTCAGCACCCTGTAGCAAGAAATTTAAGCCGTTTAGGGCATATATTTATATGAACTTTTCTTCATAGAATGACTTGAGGAATCACACCCTAAAATATTAGCACGTCATTAAGGAACACCCTGTATAGCTATGCGTAGCGATGAATTCTGTGTCCGAGTTATTATTCTTAGATGTTATAAAATGCAATATATTTCTTGATAAAATGGTGACACAACTGCCAAAGGGAGATCGGCATCCAGATACGTCACTGGAACCGTCCCGAGACCTTAGAACGCGCGTCCACGCACAGCGGGCGGTACCTGCTAGTCTTAACATAGTATAAAACAAAGTCGATATCCTGTTCATGTCCCCTTATGTGCGTAAATCTTTAAAACTACGCAACGGATTTTGAAGCGGATTTTTTTAATAGATAGAATGATTCAAGGGGAAGGTTTTTATGTATAATACATATTATAGAGAAACACTGATAAATTAGAGTAGGGAGAACGAACGACCCAACCTAACCGGTCCCCGGCCCGTTCAACGATCGCTCCGAAGCCGGAATAGACGAAGACAGACTATGCTTTATGCATGGAAATTGTGGACGGGCCGGCAAACGGTTGAGTTTGAGGTTCGCCTTATTATCTCACGTCGTATAATGACGGGCTGCAACGCAGGCCGGGTACACGCTAGTATTATATAAATGTATTATCATTAAATGCGAAAAATTGCAGATTTCAATAATATTTTTGAATAATTAAAGAAATCGCAAATACTAGTCACGAGATGTAAATTCGGTTAATTTGCGAGAATTTTCGTCTTGTCTAACGAGAATGAGATGAGACGAGAAAAATGTTAGACGAGAGCGATACACTTGTTTTTCAGATTTACTTCCCACCGTTTAACACTAGGTACTTTTACACTCACGAAGCTTAGAAGATGAATTATCCCATCTCATCCCATCCCTTCTTTTTACCATGAATTTATTATTTATTATGTAATAAAACACTTAAGCTCCTAGCATTTGTGTCTTAATTCCACCAGAGCGGCTCTACGGCTCTCATTCCCTATAATACCGTGTGAAAACCTTTATTTTTTTGTATTGAAGTACACAGTGATCCAAAAACAATGGACATGGGGCCGGCTGGACCATATGCGTTTCGTCGTTATGAGGACTCATCAGAAAGCCACAAGCCACAACCCGAAGCAACTTCACTAAAAACACTGCAACTCGTTTAAACCTTGCTTAACAAAACATTCATGGTTAAAGCGTATTTTCGAAACGGGGTTAGAGTAAATGGTGAGTGCAATACAATCCGGGTTTGTGCATGGTCGATTTTCGCGAACATTTTCCTAACGTTACTTTTATTGCTGGGGATTTTTATCACTGCCTGAAAAGAACCGTGGCTGTGTTTAAGGAAACAGGTTTTATACAACACAAAAAAGGAGCTGGAAGACCATCTGTAAGAACAGAAGAACTTGTTGCAAACGTTCGTGAAATAATGCAAAATACGCCATCAAATTGGATAAGACGCCTGTCCCAAGAAGTGGAAAGATCTTATATCTTATGGAACTTGTAGGACTATTCTTAAGAAGCAGCTAAATGTATTTCCTTATAAAGTGCAAGAATTATCCAAGAATGTGGTAACATTTCTCCAGAGGTGCTGGTCAACACTTTCGAAAATATGAAGAGACGTGTGAGTTTATGCTTGGAGCATTGCGGTGGCCAATTTCAGCAATTTATGTAATTATTTTTCTTTTTCTTTCTGTATATTCTTACTTTGTTAATTTTGTAAACAACAAAAATAAATTTGTATTTGTCTACTTATTTTAGTACCTACTCATTACTTTGGCATATCGTGTCATAATATGAATTTGACAAAATTTTAAACTAGATTTGGTTAGATATATTGTCCCCATATCATCGTGATCTAAACCCAGCCCTACGTTTTTTAATCCAAGCCCTCTTTGATGCAGCTCGCACGGTAGTAAAGTCCGTAATAATATTAAAAAAAAAATGATCTCGGTTAGCGGACTATTAAAAGTTGTGAAAATCTGCCTTTTTTTGCACTGAAGAACACTGGGAAGCCAAAAACAATGGACTTCCTGAAGCAGGATATACAATGCCGGATGCCGGACCGTTTCGTCCTTATTAGAACTCATTAGAGAGAAGCAACTCCACTGAAAACCCTGCAGCGCATTTAAATCTTGCTTACCAAAATAGCAAGTAGTAAACAAGCAGCATACATATTATATGACAAAAAATGCATTCCAATATTTTTTTTGTTTATTTTCTAAAAACTTTTATAGACACAATTTTTTTAAATCCATTAAACCCTTAAAAAGAAATATCGTTTTCAAGGTGTACGGAGTTCTCTTAAAATATCCATTAATAAAAAATGGCCCGATAATGTTATGACCTATAATAATACCAGCCCAAACATTAACTTTATTTAATTAACCTTTTGAATTTTCAATGGTTCATTTTATTTTCTTATATAAATCTATTATTTTGATAGACAAATCCATCAGGCCTTATATCGCTGAATTTGTCTTTAAGGGATTATTTAATTATACAATAATATACAGGACGTTTTATTGAAAATAAAAAGTTAATGTTTTATCTGACTTACTCTGTATACAGGGTGGTTCACCTAGGTACTATATATATTTTTGTTTTGTGGGTGGGTTTTCAGTTATTCGATTTAAAAAACATTTTTGAAAAAAAAATCAGTTTATTGAAAAATTACGTGTGTTTATGTTTAAAGTTTGTTTCCTATTATTGTTAGGTTAGGTTTTGTGGCGAGTGGCAGACCTCTGGCATTGACCAAACAGTCACACATAGTCCTGTAGGACCGTTGTGGTACCACACGTGTTCCGCGGAACGTATCCGCATCAGCTTCCTGATGGTTAACGTGACGTGACGTAGATCGTAAAAGAATCTTGACACCTCATTCAAACCAGCCACTGCTGTTAATAAACTTAGTAAGTCGACCCAGTTGCAGGCTGCTCACTTCCTCCAGATCATTAAAGCTTGGTTCGCCCAGGGCATTGAACCTTCTTCTAGCGAGGCCGGGGCATTCACACAAGAAATGCTCCTTCATCTCTGCAACTTCTACGTTCAGCGTGTCTACCGAACAGGCAATGTCCGGTGACTACGGCAGTGATGTTTTTTAGGTCCTTCCGACTGTGTTGTAATAGCACTGCGGTTTTCCTTCAGTCAAGTAGGGACCACAATTGCCTGGAGATGCTACAAGTTGCCATCCCTGTCCATCTGTTTTGTGCAAGTTGTTTAGCTATCCGATCTATATACTCTTTGACTGATTCCAGTGGTCTAGCAACAGTATTCCTATTATTGTAAATGTATTAGCTAATTTATTATTCAAATTAAAACCGAAACAGCACACAGGGTGCCTAGACCGCTGGTCCAAAAGTGTCAATTTTTTGACATTAATATCTTAACTTTTTAAACGGAACGTACTCTGAATTATGTATAATTTATTTCAATATCATTTAACTAATCGTGCCCACAACAACACCGAACAAACCCGAAATTACCGATTTTCCAAATATAGGAATATTTCTGACAAACTGTCACTTATAATCTCCCTAGCAGCAGAATTATTACCGATAATTTCTTTTAATGTCGCGAATGGTTTTGTTGATAGAAAATTATCCCGAGTCGAAGACGAGGGAAATTTTCTATCATCAATAACATGAGTGAAACAGAGAAAAAAATTATCGGGAATTAATTCTGCTGCGTGGGAGATTCGGTAAGAAAATTTCATAAATTGGAGTTTCTTTTAATATGATGAGATGATGAGACCTACGACCTATTCTCAATAAAAATTATAAGTTAGCAACAAAGAGTGACGTTTGCCATAAAAAAAAGCACTTCATTTTTGACAGAAAAATTATTACTTTTATTAGGTTAATAGGCTATAGACTATAGACTATCGCGATAGTCTCCCGTCGCTATAAGCAACGCAAACAAAAAGGAGCCTTCCAATTGATTGAAAATAAATTTATGAAATTTTCCCCATTATTTATTTATTTTCAACAAATCGTTTATTTAAGCTATTTATTTTTGCTGCAATTTTGGTACGTTCTATTATGCTGCTTAAAAGCAGGCATCTCTTAAGCAATGCTTAAAGCATTGGTAGCGGAGAATTGTAAATAAACTGGTCAACAAAAAGATCGTACCATTCAATTTTTAGACCTATTTTCAAATTGCTGTAACTTTTTTAAAAATTTACATTTTTGAATGTAGTTTCCAAATTTGGAAAGCGCGATTTTTCTACTTTAACCTGTATTTAATTTATTTTTGGTAGAATCAATATTATATGATACACAGGGCGATTAATGGAGTGCTGCAAAAAAACACAAAATTTTAGTGTGTGCCGTTTCAGTGGTGATTTTTTTTGGTCGTTACAATATGGGTTTTTACCAAGGTAGGATCAATATCTCTAGACGTTTTTGCCAGTTTTTGGATTGAGGACCTCGGGCTTTAGATAGGCCAATAAACGTCAAATTTTGGTAATCATTGCTTTAAAACGCTATAATTAGAAAACGGATTGATGGATTTCAAAAAGCCCGTTTTATGGAGATGTTCTATGACCTACGTATTTTACGAAAGGTGAGAATTTTATTAATATACGGGGTAATCAACAAAGTCATTAAAAAAATTAAATGTTTATTTGCGCGCCATTTGGCCAGCAAAGTGTTTCACTTATAAACAATATTAACAACATTAATGGTAGCAAATTAAATTGATTAAATTTTAACAAAAAAAAATAATAACAAATAAAAGTTAATAGTGAGTAGGTCCACCGTGAACCCTTAGAACTTCCATTACTCTTCTTGGCATGCTACTCACCAAGTTTGCAAGGACGTATTGGGGAATAGCGTTCCTTTCCTTTCTTATTGCATTTGCCAATTCGTTCAAGTTGTTAAAATTATGCTCTCCATCATTCAATCTTAGTTTCATCCAACTCCATACATGTTCTATCACATTCATATCTGGTGATCTTGCAGGCTAATTTATCCTTTGGATATTGTAATCCCTTAAGACTTCTTGGACGATTCTGGCTCTATGTGGTCGAGCGTTGTCATCTACTAAGACAAAATCGTCACCAAAGTTTTTTGCAAAAGGAATAACAATATCCCGAATGCACAGTTCTCGATACCTTTCACCATTCATCGATTCTCCTATCAAAATAACCAAATCCGTTTTCCCGTTTAACATCATACCACCCCAAACAAGAACTCCTCCACCTTTAAATGGTACTCTTGCATCCACATTTTCTTCCAGATATCGTTCATTTCTTGCTCTCCAGATTAAAATTCTTCCATCACTTTCATACAAATTAAACCCACTTTCATTCGTAAACATGCATCTACTCCATTCTGCTATCCCCCAGTTAGCATGACCTGCACCCCACCGCCTCCTTGCAGCTCTGTGAGTAGCCAGCAAAGCTGGGTAAGCAGCATGACTGCGCGCCTTCAGCCCACGCTCATGGAGCCGTCTCCTTATCGTTTGCGTGGATACCATTATGCCAGTTGCTGCTTGGAAGCTTCGGCAATTTTTTGTAGCATTTAGGGTCCTACAGCGATTAACGTTTTGCATTATTAGACAATCTTGCCTGGCTGTTGTTTTTCTGGCTCGTCCGCAGCGACCTTCTTGGCGGTTATTTGGACTACCATAGGTCCGTGCTCTAGCTAGTACCCGTTTAACAATAGATATTGTGGTGTTCACAATTTCCGCAATATCCTGTATAGTACGGCCTTGATGGCACAACCTGTAAAATTATTAGTTATTTAACTCTATTTTTTAAATTTCGGTAGCCAAAAACTTACCGCACTATATTTCTCAGTTCATTTTGGCTTAGTCTTGGCATTTGTAAAAAGTAAAATTAGCTTTAAAAAAGACAAACATTTTATTTGACTTAAAAATATTCTATGACAATGACATTATTTTATCGTTTCTATAGAAACGTAATGCTGCTATCGGTAACTTCATTGTTTAATTGACATTAAATTAGCCTTGGAAATTTATCAATTTATTGCAATCCATCAATCCGTTTTCCAGTTATAGCGTTTTAAAGCGATTATTACCAAAATTTGACGTTTATTGACCTATCTAGAGCCAGAGGTCAATAATCCAAAAACTGGCAAAAACGTCTAGAGATATTGATCCTACCTTGGTAAAAACCCATATTGTAATGACCAAAAAAAATCACCACTGAAATGGCACACACTAAAATTTTGTGTTTTTTTGCAGCACTCTATTAATCGCCCTGTGTATCATAATAATATTGATTCTACCAAAAATAAATTAAATACAGGTTAAAGTAGAAAAATCGCGCTTTCCAAATTTGGAAACTACATTCAAAAATGTCAATTTTGAAAAAAGTTACAGCAATTTGAAAATAGGTCTAAAAATTGAATGGTACGATCTTTTTGTTGACCAGTTTATTTACATTTATTAGCAATTAGGTACTTAATTTTGGGCGTTCTTCAATGATAAGGCATCTTTGTAAACAATTTTGTCGAAATTACATTTCCAATAAATATATAAATTTTAGTTCTTCTCCTTTATTTTGAGAAATTCCAGAAATACAAGGCGTAATATTATTTACCCTATTGGATATAAAATAGTAAAACATTAAGAAAATTGTATCATAATGATAAAGTTAAAGGAGGTGTTGTTTTGAAAAAGTTAGCAACTCAAATATCCTAATTTTAATATGGGAAAGAAAGAAAAAACCAAATGTCTTTCTTCACAAAATGTAATAGAATAAAAATTCTCTAGGGGTCTCTACATATTTCAAACGTAGAAACGTTCATTATCAGGAGACAGAAAATTTATTTAATGCTGATGGTTTTTGCAGAAGAGAAAATGGTGTAGAATCTTAGAGCTTTTATGGAATTAAAAATTAATGTGTAGAAGAGACATAATTTGAAGAAAATTGATAATAAAGGTTAAACCATACTGAGTATATGAAAAAGTTATTAAAGGGGGTCAAAACCAACCAAATCAACTGGGGAAAAGAAAAAACCGGAAAAAACCTTCCTAAAAAGAAGGTGTCAAAGATTCGTTAAAATTTTTTATAAAACTTTTCAAGTATATGTTTGTAAGACATTATAAGGAATAAAGGAATAAAATTACATTGCAAAAAGTGTTTTGTCCTTCCTGTCCTCCTAATCCTCAGTACCCCACAAAACACTTTTTGCAATGTAATTTTATTGTGATATCTTCATAATTATGACAATTTTATCCTTATAATGTCTTACTTACATTTTTCATAAAATTTTTTAAAGAATCTTTGACACCTTCTTTTAAGGAAGGTTTTTTCTTCTTCCCCAGTTTATTTGGTTGGTTTGGACCCCGTTTAATAACTTTTTCACATACTCAGTAGGTATGTACTCTTATACAGCGTGTAACAGAAGTATGGAACGCTTTAAATATCTTTAATACCGTTTGTCCGATGTAGCTAAAATTCGGTATCCGTAAGAGGTTATCGCGGAGCTGCTAGTGATATTTGCAATGTTGCAAAATTTACAGTTTTATAGCAATTTAAAATATTTTTTTTTAAATGGAACACCCTATATATTATTCAAAAAAATGATTCCGCAACAAATTCTAAACAACTTTTGTATAGGTTTCTTAATGTCTATATCTAGCCATTTTTTTGATATTGTGGTTTAAATATTATAAGAACTTCTTATCAAAGATAGACTGATAGAGATATAAGTAGGCCTTGGAAATTTAATTTAAATTCTGACAGCGACAATGGCAAATTTTCGTAAGGTAGGTATTTGTGCTTCATAATTTATCAGTTTTAATAATTCTTAAAATGGATTTACTAACAGAAACACTGCGAATAGAAATATTAATGATATTGGGCATTGGGTTACGGGGATCGAAGGCGAACGCAGCAGAAGGTTGCTGAGATTTTTAATGATAAGTATCCCAATCGGGATAGCACGGTCCACAGTAAGCAAAATTTTAAAGAAATATAACGAAACTGGCCATGTTAAAGACATTTCAAGATCTGGGCGTCCAAAAACTGCTACAAGCGGAGATAAAGCTTTAGATATTTTACTTAGCATAGGGGAAAATCCACACCTCTCTACTCGAATTATTGGCCTCGATTACAACATATCGCACATGTCGGTAGATCGCGTATTAAAGTGTGAGAAGTTCCACCCATACAAAATTCACCTGGTCCAAGAACTCTCTGAGGATGACTCTGACAGACGTTTAGAATTCAGTGAGCAAATGATGGATTTGTGTAATGCTAATCCAAATTTTATTAATAAAATAATGTTTTCCGATGAGTCCACGTTCTGTCTTAATGGAAATGTTAACCGGCATAATATTCGTTATTGGTCCAAAGAAAATCCTCATTGGATTCGGGAACAGCACACCCAATTTCCGCAAAAAATTAATGTTTGGGCAGGTATTATAGGACAAAGGATAATTGGTCCATTGTTTATGGATTAAAATTTAAATGGCGATAGATATTTGCAGCTCTTAAGAAATTAAATTGTTCCTGCTCTTGCGATCCTATTTTCAAATCCTCGTAAGTTAGTTTCATTAAAGTAAATTAAAACTGATTATCAATAAACAAAATTTTAGGCAACGTTTCGTTATTAAATAACGATGTATGGCTGCAACAAGACGGTGCACCACCACATTACGCCAGACAAGTACGGGAGTATTTAAATGAAGTATTTTTTGAAAGATGGATAGGGAGACGGGGTACAATTGAGTGGCCAGCTCGGTCACCAGATCTGACTCCACTCGATTATTTCTTGTGGGTACATTTAACAAATGTGGTCTACAAGACAAAGCCACATGATATAGAAGACCTAAAACAAAGAATTGAAGTTGAGTGCCGACGAATCGAGGAAACAGATATTCTTTCTAATGTTTTAAATATTTTTCCGCAATATTTAGCATATTGTCAAGAAGTAAATGGAAGGCACTTTAAACATCTAATTTAATTTCTTTATTCTATAATAAGTAAGTAAGTTTAAACAATAATTACCTACCTTACAATATTGTTTCAATAAATTCTCAATTTTCGAGCTCGAATATTTAAAAAAATGGCTAGATTTAGACAATAAGAAAGTTATACAAAAGTTGTTTAGAATTTGTTAAGGAATCATTTTTTTGAATAATATATAGGGTGTTCCTTTTAAAAAAAAAAATGTAATTGCTAGAAAACTGTAAATTTGGCAACATTGCAAATATCACTAGCAGCTCCGCGTTAACCTCTTATATACGGATACCCAATTTTAGCTAAATCGGACAAACGGTTTTAAAGATATTTAAAGCATTCCATAATAACTTCACCGGCGTATACAAGGGGGGCGGGGGTAATGGGGGGGAGGTAATTACCCCCCCCCCAGATTACTTAAGCGTAGTTTAATTTTTGTGCTTACTCCTTAAAGTTGCTATTATCTAGTATCCTAGATAATAGCAACTAGCTAGTATTCTAGCCAGGCACGTAGATAGGGGGGGGGTACAGCCCCCCCCCCCGGAACTCGAGCTCTGATTTCGGCAACATAGGCAACACATTAAACATTTCCTACACTATTACATTTTCTTCACCTCAATTATTACCGGGTTTGTTTTTGTGCTTTTCTTGAGGATTTTGTGTTGTGTTTTTTATTTTTTCCACTTGAAAACCAAGCACCATGATTCAAAAAAGGGCGTGGCACCCAAAAAAAATTTTTTGCGCCTTGCGATCCCGATGTCCCCCCCCCCCTGAGAAGAAATCCTGGCTACGTACCTAATCCTAGCCGATCGATTACCCCCCCCCCCCCCCCCCAGACGCATGAGCTGGATACGCCGTTGACTAACTTCATCTGTTACACGCTGTAGATGTACATACATACATAATAAATTCTAATACTTATGTATGTACATTAGTGTGTATTTATATTCATAAATTCAAGAAAGAGGTAATTGGTACTTGTTTTATTTTAAAGTCTGTCGAGTTTTGGCCGCAACAACAAAACCAACGAAACATTTCTTAGAAATTTCGAATAATGCGGAGGCATGGCAAGAATCATTTCGGATAATCCGGTTCATGGGTCGTTTCGGATAAAGCGTAGTTCGCATAATCCAGTTTCGGAAAATCGGGAGTCTACTGTACTTGGCCAGGAGAAACTAAAAAGTGTGTAGACGTAAAAAAAAAAGATACTTTAAAAATATAATAGTTTTTAGGTTCATAGATTCTGAGATTGGATAGTGGGCCATCTTACGTGGACCACTCTGTACAGTTACGTCCTTCCTAGGTGTATGGCTCTTAACTATTTTATACTATGTGATGTCAATTAAAAAAAAAAGATAATTTAACCTTATTTAAAATATTTGCAATATTCTATATGTTTTCGCCACGCTGTAAAAAGATCTTATTAAAATTTGATAAATTCAAATTATTATTTTAAAACTCTCTGAACAGGTTGAAATTTCAATATTACCGCCCCGGAAAATTATTTACCCTAAACCAATCGGAATAATATAAATTCAAAGCTACGCTTTAGCTTTACTTTTACTGCTGTAAATTGGTTGTTTTAACTTTCTGGAATTTACACTTTACGAGCTTAACTTTACGGCGTCACAGGACGGATCAAAGCGAGTAAGTTTTATTTGATTTTTTAAATTGGTTGATCTGTTATACTATCGATTGCAACGAAGTTAAAGTAGCAACTTTTTACTTTCTGTTCATGACTTACGCGAAAGGAAAAAGTTTGTTTTGAAATTGTTTACACAATGATATAGAGTGACCGATTTGTGTAAGAAAGTAATTCGGTTCTACTCCTAAAGAAAAAAAAAGTTTTTAAAAAAGTTGTCAGATATAAACAAATGAGTTTTTAAAAATTATATTTAAATAATCCAGAAATGTGGGACAAAAAAATATGTACCGTGCAAGCAAAAATTATTTGCATCAAAGAGGGGACGATATATCTAACCAAATCTAGATTAAAATTTTGTCAAATTCATATTATTACATAATATGCAAAACCAATGAGTAATAAAATAAGTGGACAAATACAAATTTATTTTTGTTGTTTACAAAATTTTAATACTTGCATTTTGTAAGGAAATAAATTTAGCTGCTTCTTAAGAATAGTCCTTCATGTTCCATAAGATTTTCCCACTTCTTGGGACCGGCGTCTTATACAATTTGTTGGCGTATTTTGTATTATATCACGAACGTTTGCAACAAGTTCTTCTGTTCTTACAGATGGTCTTCCTGCTCATTTTTTGTGTTGTATAGAACCTGTTTCCCTAAACACAGCCACGGTTCTTTTCAGGCAATGATAAAAATCCCCAGCAATAAAAGCAACGTTAGGAAAATGTTCGTCAAAATCGTCCATGCACAAACCCGGATTGTACTGCCACTAACCATTTACTTTAACCCCGTTTCGAAAATACGCTTCAACCATGAATGTTTTGTGCTGTTCCGTAAAGCCCATTGTGTGAATTGTTCAAGAAATTGGAAAAATTAGAGATGAATAAAATTATTTGTTACGACTGTCAAAGATGACGAAATAACTGTTTGATTGTTAATTTAGGTAGTTACTGACACCCAACAGGTATTAAGCTCTACATTCTTAGATGCAAGGCCCTCTTTAATGCAACTAGGTACTGGGTACTAATATTGAATGTATAATCATATGAAATAAACTTCAGTGTTTTTTTTTACAGAAATTGTGAGTTAAACAGGTGAACCTGAAATTCTTCAAAATTTTAGATATAGATACATTAAATAGACATAATCTACCTACTTTCTTTTGTATTTTAATATAATTTTGTTAATAAAATTAATCTATAATTATTTTTTTCAATCAAATTATTATTTTCTTATTAAAGAACTAACAATAAATAACTGCCGCTTGAATTGGCAAGCAGTTTATTGACTTAATAAATTTACTTTACACGTTTTTCCCGATATATAATTACAGATATTTAGAGAACTATATCGAATAAATTTGATAATAAATAAAAGGGGGCGTGTCCGAAAAAACGCTCGGTCACGTCGATTGGTATTTCTAGTTGAGCATTTTTTTCAATAAAATTTCTGTCTAGAGATTTTCCGTACCACTGTGGTGCTCTAAACTCGTTTGTTTTCCTCGTTTTTTAAAAGAAATTCATCTTAGTTTTTCGATTCTCCCTTTACTCTCGCAGCTGAGTAGCTTAGCAAGTCCTTCGTTTCTCCATTTATTTATCATAACGCTCATAATAATTTACTAATTAATAATAATAATATTCGAATTTTTACAACAAACATTAATTTTTTAATCGGCCATTTTAGATGTAAACGACTTTTAAAATAAAATCGTAACTAATAGCTCTTTCGACCTAATGATTGACATTATATCATTTTCAAAAATTTCGGCAATAAAAAATTTTATGTGTAATTTAGTTGAAGCGTCGCATGCCAGAGAAAATAAGATAACTTTTTGTTTTATTGGCTTGTCTATAAAGGGAAAAAATCCATATCACGATCCTTTTTTACTTTCCTCGCCGACAAAGTATTGTAATCGCAAAAAAAAAATTGAGATTTTAGCAGATGTCGAGGTTTTTGGGTCCCAAAATCAATAAAACATATTTTTCTTTTCCATGTGTCTGTCTGTAGACTCGAAAGCGTAAACACTACTTGACGGGGATGACGAAACATTGTCTATGGATTAGGTATTAACCCTGCTTAATACATAAACATCCGATTTATACACAATTTTCAGTTTCTGCTGTCACTGTTTTTTTTAAGTTTAATTCTCAATACAGAGGCAGTTGATAGTGTCTGTCGTTTTCGAGTAAAAGTTAAACGTATAAGGCGAAAATGAACAAACACAATGGTTTTAAAGGGTTCTTAAAAAACAATTTAAAAGAAGCCAACGAACTAAAATGAACAACCAGACCAGGGGGCCTTAAACTTTCGATTTTGTATTTTAAAAGAAACGGAAGTGAATTTAATTTCAATTGATTAAAAGAAAAGGTAATTAGAAGTAACAAATTCTTTGACGTTTATAATTAAAATCATTTTTAAAAGGGTGGCGTATTATTAACTTTAGGTCGTTATATTTCCCTTTTTTGCTAAAACCGTTTGGTCAGGTCGTCGATTTTATGTAGGTATAAATTAGAGGCGCTGGGAACGCAGCTGTTGCGTTAATTAAAATAACGCATCCATATTGAATTTTATGCCGCCACGCCAAATTAAAATTACAAAGTTTCAGCTGATTCTAGGCGCTTATTTTTTGAAAAAAAGTTTGATTTCAGCTGATTCAAGGCGCTTATTTTTTGAAAAAAAGTTTGATATCAGCTTGTTTTTAGAACAAAAGTGGCAGCAGTGCAAATTATTTTTGTTAATCGTTTCTTGTTAATTCGATTTTGCCATGCGCAATTATGCATCTGTTTTGCTGGTTAATATTTTTTCCTACAAGCGTGCGCGATTTGCCGTTTTCCCGCACTCATTTTGGTTCTGAAAGACCCATTTTCCTACGAGCGTGCGCAAAGTAGTACTTTGCGCACGCATTTTTGTGTGCAAAGTTACACTTTTCCGCACTAGTGCGGATAAGACTTTTATCCGCACTGGGTGCGGAAAAGTAAAACTATTCAAAAATCTCCTTGGTAGGGAATATTTATATTTATTTTAGTAGCTGTAAACTATTTTATGGCAATGTGAGAAGCCGTTGCAAGAGTATTCTCTTTTATCTTTTAATCGTAATTCCCGATATTTGTATTTCAGCTTAAAACGAAAAATTTAGTTTCCTATTATTTTTTTTATTGTTATGTAATTTTTTAATTTTCTATTATTTTTTTTTGTTATGTAATTTTTAGTTGTAAGTATATTATAGTTCTTTCTTTAAAGTCGAATTAAAAATTATTAAATAAATTATCATATTTTTATTTTTGTTGTTATCTGATATGAAGCTCGTAGGAAAAATGTTGTTCCTAACAAGTGCGCAAAGTGCTTTTCCGCACGCAAGAACTTATCCGAACTCCGCTTCGCGTCGTTCGTCCAACTGTACTTGCGTGCGGAAAAGTATCACTTTGCGCACTTGTTAGGAAAATAACTATTTCCCTCACGGTGTGGGAAATTTTTTCCCGCACGGTGTACCGGAAAAATATTTTTTCTGTAATTTTATAATAAAATACAACTTTAATGAATAAAATATGAATTTTTAGACTTATTTTTAGTGAAAGTAAATGAGGTATATTACAAAAACACTAATTTTTGCCGCAAAGTGACACCTTACAACAGTTCACCGGAGAGTGGCTTTAATTTCGTTCAGATTCTGATACAAATGTCTTCCATAGATAATTTCTCGGACGATAAGCTTCCAGAAGATATTCTAAAAGCTGCAAGTGTCGCAAATTTGGATTTGCTACCAAAAAAGTCATTTGTCAGATTATGAAAAACAATACGAACATTTTGTTAGTTGGTGTGAAGCAAAAAAAGTAAAAGCACCAATAGAAGAAGTACCCACTTTTGGCATATTTCTTGGAAATGTCTAAACTTTGAAAGGTCTCGATATTCCATGTTGAAAAGTGTACTTAAGGTTAAAAAAGATTTAGATATCAGTAAATACTATAAAGTTACTGCCTACATCAAGAGACAAAATTTAGGTTTTCGAATAAAAAAAGCGAAAGTTTTTACACAAGAAGAGATTGCGAAATTTATGAAAGAAGCACCTGATGACATTTACCTTCTAATTAAAGTGGTAACCATTTTTGGACTGACTGGTGCCTGCCGCCGTAAGGAGCTAACTAAACTTACCATTGACGTTATAATTGTCACAATAAAGGACTCCAAAAACCATTCTGCTAGATCATTTGTAATAACTAAAGTCAATAATGAAAGTTTTCTAAATCTATACAGAAAATATGCAAGCTTACATCCACAGTAAACTCCACAGCGCCGATTCTTTTTGAACTATAAACATGGAAAATGCAGTACCCAATGTGTTGGAATTAATACCATAGGAAAAATGCTCTCCAACATTGCAGCCTATGTAGGACTCAAAAATCAAGAATTATACACAGGCCACAGTTTTAGACGTTCCTCAGCCACTCTACTGGCTAATTCTGGCGAAGAAATAAAAAACATTAAACGTTTATGAGGATGGAAATCCACGTCTGTTGCCGAAGGCTACCTGTAGGAATCCAGCAATTTAGCATATTGTTCCGTAAAGCCCATTGTGTGAATTGTTCAAGAAATTGGAAAAATTAGAGATGAATAAAATTATTTGTTACGACTGTCAAAGATGACGAAATAACTGTTTGATTGTTAATTTAGGTAGTTACTGACACCCAACAGGTATTAAGCTCTACATTCTTAGATGCAAGGCCCTCTTTAATGCAACTAGGTACTGGGTACTAATATTGAATGTATAATCATATGAAATAAACTTCAGTGTTTTTTTTTACAGAAATTGTGAGTTAAACAGGTGAACCTGAAATTCTTCAAAATTTTAGATATAGATACATTAAATAGACATAATCTACCTACTTTCTTTTGTATTTTAATATAATTTTGTTAATAAAATTAATCTATAATTATTTTTTTCAATCAAATTATTATTTTCTTATTAAAGAACTAACAATAAATAACTGCCGCTTGAATTGGCAAGCAGTTTATTGACTTAATAAATTTACTTTACACGTTTTTCCCGATATATAATTACAGATATTTAGAGAACTATATCGAATAAATTTGATAATAAATAAAAGGGGGCGTGTCCGAAAAAACGCTCGGTCACGTCGATTGGTATTTCTAGTTGAGCATTTTTTTCAATAAAATTTCTGTCTAGAGATTTTCCGTACCACTGTGGTGCTCTAAACTCGTTTGTTTTCCTCGTTTTTTAAAAGAAATTCATCTTAGTTTTTCGATTCTCCCTTTACTCTCGCAGCTGAGTAGCTTAGCAAGTCCTTCGTTTCTCCATTTATTTATCATAACGCTCATAATAATTTACTAATTAATAATAATAATATTCGAATTTTTACAACAAACATTAATTTTTTAATCGGCCATTTTAGATGTAAACGACTTTTAAAATAAAATCGTAACTAATAGCTCTTTCGACCTAATGATTGACATTATATCATTTTCAAAAATTTCGGCAATAAAAAATTTTATGTGTAATTTAGTTGAAGCGTCGCATGCCAGAGAAAATAAGATAACTTTTTGTTTTATTGGCTTGTCTATAAAGGGAAAAAATCCATATCACGATCCTTTTTTACTTTCCTCGCCGACAAAGTATTGTAATCGCAAAAAAAAAATTGAGATTTTAGCAGATGTCGAGGTTTTTGGGTCCCAAAATCAATAAAACATATTTTTCTTTTCCATGTGTCTGTCTGTAGACTCGAAAGCGTAAACACTACTTGACGGGGATGACGAAACATTGTCTATGGATTAGGTATTAACCCTGCTTAATACATAAACATCCGATTTATACACAATTTTCAGTTTCTGCTGTCACTGTTTTTTTTAAGTTTAATTCTCAATACAGAGGCAGTTGATAGTGTCTGTCGTTTTCGAGTAAAAGTTAAACGTATAAGGCGAAAATGAACAAACACAATGGTTTTAAAGGGTTCTTAAAAAACAATTTAAAAGAAGCCAACGAACTAAAATGAACAACCAGACCAGGGGGCCTTAAACTTTCGATTTTGTATTTTAAAAGAAACGGAAGTGAATTTAATTTCAATTGATTAAAAGAAAAGGTAATTAGAAGTAACAAATTCTTTGACGTTTATAATTAAAATCATTTTTAAAAGGGTGGCGTATTATTAACTTTAGGTCGTTATATTTCCCTTTTTTGCTAAAACCGTTTGGTCAGGTCGTCGATTTTATGTAGGTATAAATTAGAGGCGCTGGGAACGCAGCTGTTGCGTTAATTAAAATAACGCATCCATATTGAATTTTATGCCGCCACGCCAAATTAAAATTACAAAGTTTCAGCTGATTCTAGGCGCTTATTTTTTGAAAAAAAGTTTGATTTCAGCTGATTCAAGGCGCTTATTTTTTGAAAAAAAGTTTGATATCAGCTTGTTTTTAGAACAAAAGTGGCAGCAGTGCAAATTATTTTTGTTAATCGTTTCTTGTTAATTCGATTTTGCCATGCGCAATTATGCATCTGTTTTGCTGGTTAATATTTTTTCCTACAAGCGTGCGCGATTTGCCGTTTTCCCGCACTCATTTTGGTTCTGAAAGACCCATTTTCCTACGAGCGTGCGCAAAGTAGTACTTTGCGCACGCATTTTTGTGTGCAAAGTTACACTTTTCCGCACTAGTGCGGATAAGACTTTTATCCGCACTGGGTGCGGAAAAGTAAAACTATTCAAAAATCTCCTTGGTAGGGAATATTTATATTTATTTTAGTAGCTGTAAACTATTTTATGGCAATGTGAGAAGCCGTTGCAAGAGTATTCTCTTTTATCTTTTAATCGTAATTCCCGATATTTGTATTTCAGCTTAAAACGAAAAATTTAGTTTCCTATTATTTTTTTTATTGTTATGTAATTTTTTAATTTTCTATTATTTTTTTTTGTTATGTAATTTTTAGTTGTAAGTATATTATAGTTCTTTCTTTAAAGTCGAATTAAAAATTATTAAATAAATTATCATATTTTTATTTTTGTTGTTATCTGATATGAAGCTCGTAGGAAAAATGTTGTTCCTAACAAGTGCGCAAAGTGCTTTTCCGCACGCAAGAACTTATCCGAACTCCGCTTCGCGTCGTTCGTCCAACTGTACTTGCGTGCGGAAAAGTATCACTTTGCGCACTTGTTAGGAAAATAACTATTTCCCTCACGGTGTGGGAAATTTTTTCCCGCACGGTGTACCGGAAAAATATTTTTTCTGTAATTTTATAATAAAATACAACTTTAATGAATAAAATATGAATTTTTAGACTTATTTTTAGTGAAAGTAAATGAGGTATATTACAAAAACACTAATTTTTGCCGCAAAGTGACACCTTACAACAGTTCACCGGAGAGTGGCTTTAATTTCGTTCAGATTCTGATACAAATGTCTTCCATAGATAATTTCTCGGACGATAAGCTTCCAGAAGATATTCTAAAAGCTGCAAGTGTCGCAAATTTGGATTTGCTACCAAAAAAGTCATTTGTCAGATTATGAAAAACAATACGAACATTTTGTTAGTTGGTGTGAAGCAAAAAAAGTAAAAGCACCAATAGAAGAAGTACCCACTTTTGGCATATTTCTTGGAAATGTCTAAACTTTGAAAGGTCTCGATATTCCATGTTGAAAAGTGTACTTAAGGTTAAAAAAGATTTAGATATCAGTAAATACTATAAAGTTACTGCCTACATCAAGAGACAAAATTTAGGTTTTCGAATAAAAAAAGCGAAAGTTTTTACACAAGAAGAGATTGCGAAATTTATGAAAGAAGCACCTGATGACATTTACCTTCTAATTAAAGTGGTAACCATTTTTGGACTGACTGGTGCCTGCCGCCGTAAGGAGCTAACTAAACTTACCATTGACGTTATAATTGTCACAATAAAGGACTCCAAAAACCATTCTGCTAGATCATTTGTAATAACTAAAGTCAATAATGAAAGTTTTCTAAATCTATACAGAAAATATGCAAGCTTACATCCACAGTAAACTCCACAGCGCCGATTCTTTTTGAACTATAAACATGGAAAATGCAGTACCCAATGTGTTGGAATTAATACCATAGGAAAAATGCTCTCCAACATTGCAGCCTATGTAGGACTCAAAAATCAAGAATTATACACAGGCCACAGTTTTAGACGTTCCTCAGCCACTCTACTGGCTAATTCTGGCGAAGAAATAAAAAACATTAAACGTTTATGAGGATGGAAATCCACGTCTGTTGCCGAAGGCTACCTGTAGGAATCCAGCACACACAAAAAATACAGTCTAACAAAATTCTCAATCTCAATATTCCATCAAATTTGAGCTGTAGTTTAGAAGCGTACACGTCTTCAAAAACTCCACAGCTTTTCAGCAGCGCAAGCCACGGCTCGATACCTTTCTTTGCAACCATCCGCTCATCAGGATCAGTTGGCTTCGATGGCTTCAACCTGTCTGGCATCCGCAATCAATTTGCATAGTGCATCAAATTGTATTTTTAATATAAATATTATTAATAAGTAGTGTTTTTCAGTAAAATTAAATTTTTAGAAATATTTTGTGGTAGTTGTTCTAACGCTTGTAGAAAAAATTTTAATCCTAACTCATGCGAAAAGACACTTCCCCGCACTCGACTGCTTACCCAAATTCCGCTTCGCGTCGTGGTGAAAGTGGCTCTTTCCGCAGTTGTTAGGATAATAACTATTTATTGCACTTGATCCAAGTAAAGGATTTAGTGCGGACAGTGACCCACACATGTCTGGTTCTGCTTCGGATAGATTGGAGGACGTTCTAAATCAGAGGATTCGGTGAAACGAACGGTGTCCTGTGAAGTGATACTTCTAATACTGTAACAGGTTGATTTTACTATCATAATAAAATTATTAATTGTACCGGTCCAGTAGAAAACAACTGACCAAACCCAAATAGATTGCTTGTCATTTAGGACACACTGTTAAAGGCTGGTCTATGCTACGTTAAGATGTTGACGACAGAGACAAGACTGTTTTACAGAACAAATTGAAATATCGAACTCGACGTGCGATAATTTAAAAGTTGGGGCGTTAATCATTGGTAAAATATAGAAATATATTTGGTATGCAGTAAACTTACCAATGAAAAACGCTATAAACGACCCTGATAACATACAAGAGTTTCGCCGCCAAAATTGTAGCTAAGAGTCAATCAAGCGGCAAGCGGTTCGCCTGCGCATGTTTCGCGTTCAATGTCGCATTGCCATTATAATTTACATTTAAGGTGTAGTACCAAGCAGTCAAAATGCCATGTGTTTTTAAATATAAACAGCTGGATTAGTTTTTAGTGAGTGCAAGGTTTGGCAACTTATTGTACTGTAGTTAAAATAGATAAACTGATAATAATGAAAGTCCAAAAGTAAAATGCACACTCTTCAAAAAAATTACCACAGAAGCACATAAAAAACACCAAAACCACAAGAAAATAATGTGACACAAGCTGACGATTGAGCTTACTACTGAACTGAAAATTTTTAGGAAGAAGCCAATATGACCTGTTAATATCACATGTGGGTGTCAACTGTCGGAACTCTTTGTTTTTCGAAAAAGTTGAATCATTAGCGCCGAAGTCGGTAGCTTGCACACAAGCGTTGTAAATTACTAGTTTACCACAAATTTGAGAAAAATAAAAAGAATTCCCTATGGAAATCATTATTACGGTACAATACTGATCCCGATGGATTGGAGAAGGAGGGGCTCAAAGGCAACATCTTTCAAGTTGCGCGACGACCTAATAGGCTGGTCTTATCGAGGTCGGTGGCAGACAAGGTGTTCGAACAAGACAGCAAATATTGTGTCGAGATTCAAGAACAACATCCCAGTTAAATTGTGGTTGGGAATCCACAAACTTCAAATTTTTAAAACGACGTCCATGGAGAGAGGACGTCGTTCCGGTAAATTTGGAGAGGCACCCAAGTGTTAGTGAATGGTAGGTGTCAGGCCGATTGCTCCCATAAAACCGCGATTCGCCATTTCTAGACTAAGGGTATAAGTCATCTCCTGATCAACTGGCAATACTTTCTGGAGTGGAATCGCCATTAGAAGTCCTAACCAGCCCCGCAGACTATGATCACTTGGCTTGGACCCTATCACCGTTATATCGGTACTGAGACAAAGGAATAAGCAAAGAAAGAGCTTTTTACATTTTTAAAAGGAGGGATACTGTGTTCATGAAGGGACGCCGCAAAGTTATAAAAGTATGATGTGCTTAAATTAGACATTCGTTTCTGGGATATAAAATAGAACAGTAAAAAAAATAGGTCTTAACTACTTCTCAAAGGTCAAATTAATTTTATTTGTTTGCGAAAGACGCGGAGCGGCCAATTCGGCATAAACGTTTGAACTAGATAAAATACAATGAAAAATGTGTAATATAAGTTATTGAAAGTATTGTAGGATTTTTGACTGCGAACAGATGGAAAACATTGTAGAAACACATTAACGTTGAACACAACTACATATTTAGAAAATTAATAAAGGTATATGCAAATAAGTTTAAATAACCGTCTTATTCGTCTTCGTACGTATTTTTCTCCCGACTTCTGACATCACCGATCAACCAATCATTGTTGACATGACTAGTACGAAAGGTGGCATTAACGATATTGTCATATTGTTGGATATGGATTGGTATCCTTAAGGACGGATTACTTATCTCGTACTTCGCTGTGGTGCTAAGACTCTAAGTGGGTATTGAGCTTGATAAGAAGAGGTGTATAAAACAAGGTCATTTCTAGGTTCGTAGAAGGAGTCAGTGGACGAATGTTGATAAAAAAATTATTGTTTGTAATTGGTTGAGATAAAGGGTTCCACTTCGAATAGTACATCCAGGATTTCTCTTTTATTAATGTGCAAAATTATTGCTGACATAGCAAAACGGAACCTCTTCTTCCCGTTGGTAATGGTTGCAAAACTGTATAAAAACTTAAAGGAACATTTACTCAGAGAGTTGTAACAATTGTTCAATTGAAACCTCTGCCCGTTTCTCTACTCAGTTGCTCGATGATGATGTTTTAAGATGCTCCTAAATAATTCTTACAATATACTTTTGTAAAGGCGGAACTAGCATAAACTAGTGTTAAAGGCCCTGTTTCAAATTTGAAGGAACTAATCTGCATAGCACACAAAATGACTTGTTCTCATTAGGTCTGATTAAGGGTTTGATGGATGCTCGCAATACAAAAACAATATAAATAGAAGCTTTTCGGCAGTAGCAGTACTGTGAAACTCGCCTTTAGGATTTTTACAGCCACCCACTCGCTTATATCACACACAAAAACCAAGTGCCTGCTCACCATGCGAGATAAGTCAGTTATGTTCAAAGCCAACGACTGTGCCACCTGTTGACTTGCAACAGGAAAATTATGGGGTAGTACTCCCGACGGATTTAAATGCATCAAATCCTTCTAATCAAACATGATTTTAAAGGTTGGCATAGTTTATAGAATTAATCAGTATCGATTTAAAGTATCTCAATATGATTATTTTGTGTAAATAATAGTACACATTTCCGTACTGATTTCCAAATTGATAAATATTTCAATCAAAATTATATAAATTAAATCAGGCATCCCATGTTAATCAATCGAATTTTTGCTGTTGTAGTAGCCGCGCGGCGGTCCATAAATTAAAATCAATTTATAGTTCAGCAACATTCATAACTATTTGTTTGCGATGTTTTTTCATTATGTGTTAACGGGTTTAAAATAAATTTTATATAATATACAGGCTTTTTTTTAGTAAAATCAATGGTTGTCACTGTCATTACAAAAGTTAAATTCTAGCAAAACTCTTTTTATTGCCTGTTGCATCAGCGAAAGAACGCCAGAAACAATGTTTTGGATTCTATTCCCGGTGGGGACATAACATTTTTTATTTACTTTTAAAAAAAAGTCTGCATTTCGTCAAACATTTGAATATAAAAGTCAAGTTTTTATTTTAGGCATTTAAACTAGTTCTAAAAGTGTAAAATGGACGTTTAATTTTGCTTTGCAATTTTCACCTAAGTAATTAATTGCAAAATAGTATATAACAATGATGTTAGATCTTTTAAATGGACGCAACCCAGGCCGTTATGTTTTTGGTAATTCAGGTAATGGCTTTTGGTGCTTTTGACTACACTAATGGTGTTTGTTAACTTTATGCTATTTCACTGTGGTTGCAAAAGTATTAGAGAGTAGGGACTTCGTAATATCGCTAATAGATTATTTAGGTAAACGCACAGTTTACTAAAACCACTTATACAAAGTATTTTAGCCTTTTGTTATGCGTTGCAATCTTTTGAATCATTATTTTTACCAGGATTGTAGTTAATTAATCAATCAATCAATCAATCAATCAAAATGCCTTTTAATTTGATAAACATAATAGTCGTTACATCAAATTTGGAAAAGAGGTGGCGGTATCCAAACCAGTTGCTCTATACAACCACCCTAGATAAGTTATAATAGAAGATATTTATTTACATAACAAAATACTAAACTAAAACAATGAGCTGATTGAAAGCCTTATTTAATACCAACAGTACTTAAAAAATACACTAATTTAACTAATATTTTATTAGTACTGTACTGTACTGTAACTTGAAGTTTGCCATACGGTATTTAAAAGAAGTTTTATATTTTTCTGTTTAATGTAGGTATTGGTATTTCCAAATCATTTTCATTCCAACCGTAAGAATATCCGTTTTTACCTATATATACCGACGTAGAATGCTGCTCTTCTAATATAAGATCTGCATCATCGTGTTCAGAATTGTATCCTTCATCCGATAGAGAATTTTCTTCCTCAAATCATTGTCTTGCCATTTCCTCAAAATTAGGATCTGTCGTTTTGCAACTTCTCGGTGTACTTGGTCGGTGAGAACCGCGTTTTTTCTAAAATAATAATAATATCTTTATTTGCCAGCAAAATCATATTTAAAGTGTTAATTTTCTCAAACCATTGTTTTTACCAATTTTCAAATAATTATAAGTAGCTAAACCAAATCACCAATCGAAATAAGAAAGATACAGCTTCCAAGGGCGTCCGAAGGAGGCAAATCATAATTGGAATTATTTTTGTTTTTAGCACTTCAACAAACCTTCAATAAAAGAATAGAGCAAAACACCTAATACTTATATTAAATAACAAAAAATAGCTAAACAAAATATTTAAAAATGTTTAAATATAACAAAAAAAAAAGAAATGTTAATTTTCTTGAATCTTTTGCAAATTCATCAATAATTTTTTCAATTAAATCTCTTTTTTTTGCAAGCGCACCCCCTTGCCCCCCCCCCCTTCGGACGCCCTTGGCTTATACAGTTTGATTGAAAAAATTACATGAAATTGAACCAACTGCAACCAAATAAAGTGTTAAAGCTAAAATAAATAAAATACGCAGCAGTTTCCGAAGATAAATGAAGATAATCAAAGATTCTAAACGATTGGGTGCAAGGGCGGACGAAATATACGGGACAGATTTATGGTTTTCCGACTTAGGGGAAGTCCGGGCAACATGAACACCTTAATTTTATAACCATTTATTACAAAACTCTTTAACAGGAACGCATCGTTTAGATAACAAAACTACAAATTGAACATTTAACTTCATATACAAGGTATGCAAATCTTAATTAGTATTATCAATAACCTATAATAAAATAATTAACAAAAAACTGTAAAAAAAGATGGGTTCGGGCAAAGTGAACATTACTCACAAAAATCGCACTTATATTATTCCGATACCTTCATAAGTACTGCAAGCCTCGTGAAACCAGTTCTTGCATATTTCACACCATATCCAGTTTTCGATAGGCTTTCCGTTAATCTCTTCATATACCTTACTGACAACAAATCTGACAGTTTTACTGCTTCTCAATTTCTTTTTTTTTTATTTAACCACTTTCGTTTTTAGTTTCACTTTCTGAAAAGAACCTTAATGTATAATATTGCTTGAAGCTTTATAACAGATTAGATTTGATTTAGTACAGACCATGCTTTATATTTTAAGGATCGGGTAAAGAGAGTCTGTTCACTTTACCCTGTTCTCTTTGCCCGAATGTGCTAAAAATATAAAATATTTCATGCACTTTTACACCTTTGAATTTTCATAACCTCAAAGTTAAGATTATTAGGCTACTTCGTGGTCAATATTGACATATAATTGTTTTTAAAAATATAAAATATTACTGTAAAAAATAATCCCTACTTACCTCTATGATTTCTTAAGAATCTTGCCACTTTTAATATTTATCGTGTAATAGCTGCACGGTCTATTTTACAGACAAGTGTCAACTGGCATATTAGGCGAGTATTATAGGAGCCTATCCAGCGACGGAATTTTATTATTCATACTTTTTAAACGGCAGCGATTTTTCGCTTTGCCCGGGCTGTTCGCTATGCCCGGACTTCCCCTAACGGTTTTTACAAAAGAGTGCCTTTTAAGTCTTCATTTTTTCTTCTACTGACTAAATAGCAAAGGATGGACGTTAAGCGCTCATGTGATGATATACCAGCCCTCAAAATCCTCTTTTTTAGTTATTGGAGCCACCAACGTTAATAGCATTACGTAACTTTCTTCATCCATCCTCAGGTAATTACGCCAATCATCAGTTTCTAAACGTAATTCTTCTAAAAGATTAATATGGGTATATTCTGAGCGTTCCAAAAGCCATTCGTTCACCCACTTTGTTTTCCATTTTAACTAATTTATTTCTTTTCTTTTTAATTAAAATAGCGTACGCCACTGCTAATAGAATGTAATCGTCGTCACTGCTCATCGTTCACTGAGCACACTAATTGTGTTCGGTCTTTGGGCAACCGGTGCCGCAGTACCTACATGTACAGGGTTTTTCCGTATATTTTGGAGCACCCCTGATTCTTTTATTTGAAGACCTAGAAAAAACTTTAAATTACCCAAGTTGCATGATTTCTCCTGAAGTGCCAGAATTTGTTATCGGACAAAACAAATGAACATCATAAATTTGTTTAATAATGCCAATGTCGATTTTTTAAAATGGAACACCCTGTATATTAATTTTTTTTTTAACTCCTCACTCTTTTCTGATTCCAAACATGTATATATGTTATATGTTTACTTTAGTCGTTTAGGCAAAATTTCATTTCAAAATATTGCGGATTAGAAAATCTAGATTGCCCTGAGAAACAATTTGGTTGTTATTAATCGCTTATGGCAACTGACTTATGTCTCAAAAATAATATTTCATACCTTGAATGGTCTTGTCTTGGTATAATGGGTTACTCTAAAGATGAAAAATTCAATAGAATAAGTTTATCGAAGACAACATAAACATATTTATTATATTATTAAATTTTAAATAAACTTATTATTATTATTATTATTATTATTATTATTATTATTATTATTATTATTATTATTATTATTATTATTATTAATAATTATTAATAAATCGCAATATTTTGAAATGAAATTTTGCCTAAATGACTAAAGTAAACATATAACATATTATATACATATTTGGAATCAGAAAAGAGTGAGGAGTTAAAAAAAAATTAATATGCAGGCTGTTCCATTTTAAAAAATCGACATTGGCATTATTAAACAAATTTACGATGTTCATTTGTTTTGTCCCATAACAAATTCTAGAAGTTCAGAAGAAATCATGCAACTTGGCTAATTTAAAGTTTTTTCTAGGTGTAACGAAGTTACTATATTTTCCGGGGTTTTTAATATTTTCACCGCTTTGTTTTATATTTTTAAAAGGTTAGTATGCGTGTCCGATATAACTTTCTTATTTTTCGTGCTAAAACGTTCATTCTTGTACGTAAATAATTTATTTAATTTACACTGTTTAAATCTATTAAGTTTTCCGTCGCGAAACATCGAGAAAATAGTTTTCACCATTTTCCGGCCACACTCGTTAGTACTGCTGAGCGCGCCGCCAAGTCCAAGCGCGTACCGTACCCCCAGATGCTTCCGCGCGAGATCGTAGCGCGTACGGTACCATCGCGTCTATGACCGTGACGTAGTTTCGCCGAGTCAATTTATACGGGAAATCGACCCATTTTAAATCAGAACTCGTGTTCTCACCGTCCCGACCACTCGACACCGTAGAACCGCTCCCGATCCGACCGACGACCACCGAGGCTGACCGACCGACTTCCGACGGTAAGAAACTACCATCCGAACCGCCGTTTCCCCGCGCCGCTTCCATTTTTGGTAGACCGCTGCACGTTCTGGTTATAAGGTATGGTTCTCACTCTTACACACAGGTTTAGGTACTATTTTACACTTTCTCATACACACACCGGGCCGACCATATGTTTGCTTTGTTTCTTGCATATAGGATAGAGCTGCTCTCGGAATAAGCACCGGGTGGCTATGTCTTATTTTAAAACACGCGAGCCGTCATATTATTGTTGTCACATACATAAGCGATCGAACCGCTCTCGGAATAAGCACCGGGTGGTTCGGTCTCTCTTCAAACACATACAACACCACTAGTCTATACACCTACACACACGCGACCGAACTACTCTCGGAATAAGCACCGGGTAGTTCTGTCTCACTCACTCACACGCACGCCGACCAATGTTTGTTCTCACCTATGACGCCCAGCTGCCCTCGGAATAAGGACCGGGTGGCTTGGTCTCATTCTTAGCCTTCAGCTATTTGTGTTGTCTCTGTCACATACGAAACCGGATTTCTGCAGGATCCTGTCTCGTTCTAACTAATAGTTAAAACGGGTAAATATCGGGTTTCTACACACACACACACCGTCTTTGTCTTATACACACCTTTACCATCTCTGTCACATACACATAGTACCTTCTCCGTCATACACATTACTTCAATACCAGAACGCGCCCGGCCGCAGGTTAAGTTTTTAATATGTTATAATTAGCCGCGTATTCGCAGGGAAACGACGTCTTACCGATTCACCACCGATCATTGATCATATTACCGCTTAGTTAGGAACTTTTTCCGGCCGCCTCGGTTAAAGTTTTACATCCGCGCCCGTCTTCGCAAAAACACCGCACACCTGTCCGTAGATAGCACAAACAAACCGCGTTTTTAAGCACAGCCGCAAGTCCGCGTACCGCGTTACCTTTCCACTGACCGAATCTGATAAAGCTAACCGCAAACCTTACTTGCCGCCTGTTACCGACCGCGACCGTTTACCGCTACCGCTGAGACAACCGCCGCGTTTCTTGCGAATTTGATAACATGCGCATTATTCAAAACCGATATTAGTAGAATAGCCGGATCATTTCATGTCATTTCATTAAGACCGATTTGTCGCGAGCATACACGCATACTCTTCCTTCTCTCTTTTTCATTCATATCATTGCACCGCATTTATTTTATCTCACGTAGACACATTGTAACTTAACAAGATTTGATTGATAATACAAGATGTTGTACCGAACCGATTGTTTTATTTTCCTTCTCCGAAACTGTTTCTTTCAGGACGCTTAAAATTAGTCGCTAAATGCGTAGTTGAATGCCTGGTTTAATTTTCTCCACTGTAACAAGCTACCTGGTGCATCGTGGGCCCCTTACCACTTTAATCCAAGGGGTGGCGCCCGAGATACCGTTGGAAACTTATTTTCCATCCGTCCACCGAAAGAACCAATATTTTATATATATAGATTTCTTTAAAAAAATTTGAAAAGCACCATTACAAATGGCGCCCGAGCAGGGACTTTGCTGCGCATGCGCGAACTAAAAATTTCTGTAGAATACCGTCGTACCGAGTTCATTATTCGGCATCCGCGTATTAGGTTTAGGATATACTGCTGTTAGGGTTCGCCGTTGCTTAGAGAGAAGCAGCGGTCCGGTTTTACTGATCTTGCCGTTGTTTAGAGAGAAATAACGGTCCGAGATACATTAGGTTTAAGTTATTAGGTTTAGTTTCTTGTCGAATAATGATCCGCTGACACCGTTTTACCGAAGTCCGTTTTGCGCAACCGCCAAGCGTAGTCTTCCGTTCTGGCCCGCAAATTATCGTTAAATTTTCAATCGTAAAGCTTTCACTAAATAAAACAATCGCGCATCACCAAGCAAAAAAGAGGGGAGTATACGTGCTTTCAATACGTGTATGCTCAAATCCGTCCATGACTGTTTAAAATTAGTCGTCGTCAGGAAAATATCACGAGTTCTCACCAGACCTCCGACCGAGACGGATGGTTCTCCGTAGCTCGCTGAGCCAAGTCATATAGAAGCCAACTGCAATGAATACCGAAGATCAGAACGACGCCGACGCCAAGACTCCGACGCCTGCCGAAAATTCCGCAACAAAAATAACCCAGACCGATCCGAATGATACTCAAGTAAGTTGGGTGTACCAGCTGAAGAAGGAAGGCCTAGTTCTCGAGTTGACGAAGTTTGGTATTGATTGCAGTGGCACGATAGACGTTCTTAGGAAGCGTCTAATAAAATTCATCCGCAGTGGCCAAGCTACACCGACGCCGAAAACGACGCCATTCAATTTTTCTCAAACCACCGTTTCAAATACCGCTTCCGTTACCGCTTCCGTTACCGCTTCCGTTACCGCTCCGGTCACCGTTACCTGTACCGCCGCCGCTACCTATACCGGTCTACCATCACCGAGACTAGCCATGTCCGCAGCCCATTCAGCCGCAACCTCTGTGCCAGCCGTCACGATCACCACAGCATCAGTACCGCAGGCACTGACCACGGGATTTTCGCCCAGTTCATCAGGGGCAGTAAGATCACTAAAAGTATACAAATGGAATGTCCATTTCAATGGCAGAGATGATCCTGTTACCTTTATTGAACGCCTTCAAGAAATCTGCAATGCGCAAGCTCTGCCGATGGATGTATTACTACCGCACATGCCCGAGCTTTTACAAGGAGACGCTGCGCTGTGGTACCGCAACAACAATCGCACATGGAGGACGTGGGCCGAGTTCGAGCTAGATTTTAGGAACTTTTATTTTCCACTGAACCACGCTGACGATTTAGAAGTCGAAATTAGTCACCGCCAGCAAAGAGTAAATGAGTCGCCAAGCCATTATATTACCGATTTACAAACTCTCATTCGGAGACACGGTGGCATAGGACCAGACCAGGAGCTGAAATGGCTGTACCGCAACCTACTTCCACAATACCGACAGCAGATTCGAAGGACTGATTTTTCCGATATTGTTTCCTTTTCTCGATTGGTAAGAGAAACCGAGGTACTATTACAACAATTAAACCGCACCAGTTACAGCCCGCGCCGAGAACAGACCAATACTATGCCCAATAACCGAACGAGGAACGCCCCACCACCGAATCGCCGCACCTCCTACCGTCCCTCCCAAGTATGTTTTCGATGTGGAGAGAACGGACACTTTCGCACCGAATGTCGCAATCCGAGCCGATTATTTTGCTCAAGGTGTGGTAAAGATAATGTTTTATCACGAGACTGCCCATGTCCCGCCTTCCGACGGGAAAACTAAACCGGCGCTGCACCGCCCCGAGGTCAGTTCAGTACCGAAATCGCCAAACCTCGATTCCACTAAACCGCTCCGTAAATAGTAATACCGATAACCGCCCGCACGTCATAGCACATATTTTTAATACACCGTTTTCTGCTCTCATAGATACAGGTGCCGCAAGCTCGTATATTGGTGAACTCGTCGTAGAACATTGTAGAAGAAACCGTTGCCAAAAAGTGCAATCACCGGTCAAAAGTGCACAAGTAGCAAATGGTGGAGTTATACAGATAGCCGAAGCATACCGGGTCCCATTAAAAATTGGAAACACCGATCTAACCGTAGACATCAGCTATTTTCCGCATCTAACGTCCGAAATTGTACTAGGGATGGATATATTGGGCCGACACCAGTTTCAGATAGATTTAAACTCTGGCCAAGTATATCTCAATGATGAAGCACTTCCCTTTTTCGATAACATGTGCAGCCCCATAGGATCGAATACTAGCAATCCAGCTCTAGTCTTAACAAAAGACGAAGAACGGCTACTACAACAATTTCTTGACCAAGAAATACCAAAATTTGAAAATATTCGAGGCACCACCCCGCTAATGCAGCACTCGATACACCTACTGAACCCCGAGCCAATCAAGCAACGATATAGACCGCAGAATCCCAGGATGCAAGAAATAATTAATACTGAAGTACGAGAAATGTTAGAAAATGACATCATCGAACCAGCAGATAGCCCATGGAGTTCTCCCGTAGTAATAGTCCGGAAGAAAGATGGCAAATACCGTTTCTGCATCGATTTTCAAAAAATTAACGCCATTTCGCGCAAGGATGCGTATCCGTTGCCCTATATCAACGCTATCCTGGATAAACTAAGACGAGCCCGGTATATTTCCAGCATCGACTTAAAACAAGGCTACTGGCAGGTACCGCTATCAGAGAAAAGTAAACCAATCACCGCTTTTACTGTACCAGGCATGGGATTATTTCAATTTAAAGTTATGCCATTCGGATTACATTCAGCTCCCGCAACTTTTCAGCGATTAATGGACCGAATCATAGAACCAGAGCTTGATCAGTTCTGTTTTGCATACCTGGATGACATAATCGTGTTGGGTGAAACATTTGAGGAACACCTAAACAATTTACAAGAAGTGTTTCGCCGCCTCCGTGCCGCCAATCTAAAATTGAACCCCGATAAATGTCAATTTGGCCGTCGATCCCTCCGCTATTTAGGTCACCTTGTGACATCCGAGGGTATTTGCACCGATCCCGAGAAAGTCTGTGCTATTTTACAATTGGCTGCACCGACAAATATACGCTCCTTACGACGATTCTTGGGTATTGCATCATGGTATAGACGTTTTGTACCGAACTTCTCACAGATTGCCGCTCCGCTTAACCAGCTTTTGAAGAAGGGTATCCGCTGGAAATGGAGCGAGGAACAACAATCCGCATTCGAACAGCTGAAGACTAGTTTAACACAGGCCCCCGTATTGACTTGTCTCGATTTCTCCCGGCCATTTACGTTGCAGACAGATGCATCCGATAACGGGCTTGGTGTTGCACTGATTCAACATGGGTCAGATGGCGATCACGTGATTGCTTATGCAAGTCGAAGCTTAAGTCCGAACGAGAAGAAGTTTTCAGTGACCGAGAAAGAATGCTTGGCAATTGTCTGGGGTATTGAAAAGATGAGACCGTATTTAGAAGGCTACCACTTTACCGTCGTAACTGACCATCAATCACTCCGCTGGCTACATTCAATTAAAAGCCCATCTGGTAGACTAGCCCGCTGGAGCATGTACCTCCAACAGTTCGACTTCGAAATAAAATACCGCAAGGGAGTTTTAAACAAAGTAGCCGACGCATTATCCCGAGCTCCTGTTCTTACCGGCAGCGACGACGGAGAAGAGGATCCTAACCCAATCTTTGCATTAGACGAGTTTACACCTTGTTCCTGGTATTCAGCAAAGAAAACCGCCGTTGAAAATAACCCCACATCATTTCCCGATTATCACGTTCGAGATGGCCGTCTATACCGCCACTTCTGGGATATGTCCGACCCTACCGAGGACGACATGGCCGATCCATGGAAAGTTTGTGTTCCCAAGGCCGCCCGCAAAGAAGTGTTGGAAGAAAATCACGATCGACCGACCGCCGGACATCTCGGTATTGCTAAAACTACAGCCCGTATTGCCCGCCGTTATTACTGGCCCGGCATGTTCCGAGATATTGCCGCATATGTCAGACGTTGTTCATCTTGCCAGAAATATAAAACGTCACAACAACAAACAGCTGGTAAAATGCAACCGTCAAAAAATGACCAACCGTGGGAAACCATTAGTACCGACTTAGTTGGACCGCTACCCCGCTCCGCAAAAGGAAATAATTATCTAGTTATTTTCCAAGACCGCTTTACTAAATGGGTACAGTGTCGAGCCATCCGGAAAGCTACCGCCAAGGCGGTTAGCCAGGCGCTCTATGAAGAGGTTATCACCCGATTCGGATGTCCACACGCTGTTATTTCTGATAATGGAACCCAATATACCGGACAAACGTTTAAGGATCTACTAGGCGAAATGGGGATAGCACACCGACTTACACCCCCATATACTCCGCAAGCTAATCCCGTAGAACGCACCAATAAAACTATGAAGACCATGGTAGCCCAATTCTGCGAAGCTGATCACAGAAAATGGGATGTGCATCTACCCGAACTTGTGTTCGCACTCAATAGTTCCCGACATCAGTCCACAGGATTCTCACCTGCCTTCCTTAACTTTGGCCGTGAACTGGACCCTCCTAAACCGTTATACCGCAACCGCACAGATACCGAACCGCCACAAGACGACTCCATCCCAACCGCAGAAGAAAATACCGCACAATTGGCCAACCTTACCGCCCGGCTCCAAAGGTTAAAAGATGTGTATGAGCTAGTTCGAATCAATTTGGGAAAAGCCTTCACCGTTCAAAGCCATCACTATAACCTCCGCCGGCGAGAATGGAGATGTCATGTCGGAGATAAAGTTATGCGTCGCGAAAACCCACTTTCCTCTGCTGTCAAGGGTTTTGCCGCAAAACTTGCACCGAAGTATTCTGGGCCTTATACCGTAATTAAAGTCGTGTCACCAGTTGTATATGATCTTAAGGATCAATCAGGCAAAAAGTACCGAAACATCCATATCAAGGACTTAAAAACCGCACACGACAACCTGATGTAGTTTTCTTCCGAACTATCCGATCAAAAACCTGTAAAAACCGACACCCCTGGACCTGCTAGCTTTTGACAACCGAATCCAGTGCAATTTGTGCAACGGGTCAAGCCCTACTACCGCTGCACCCGGACAATCCACCAGAAGTCTAAGTGCCCGTCAATCTCTGCCCATGCATCAAAGGCACTCCACATCCGTCAGAACGCAGTGCTGTATGCACTCAGTCTGCAACAGAACATGCCAAGCTATGGCTGTTTATTTGGGTGCCTAGGATATAAAGGCAAGAAGAAAAAGAAACGGTGAGGTACCATGCGTAGCATGAGGCGCCACCGCAACGTGTACGGGTACCACAGGACGCCACCACCCATGGAGGACCACCGAGGACCACTGGACCATTTTTCAAGCCTGAAGCATTTTAATTATTTTTATTATAGTCATAATACTGTTTTTTTTTAAATATTTTCAGGTTTTCTTTTACATAGGGCTAGGTTTAGGAAAATATTTTCTTTTGTAAACAAAATATTTTTTTCAAAGAAGGGGGGGTGTGTAACGAAGTTACTATATTTTCCGGGGTTTTTAATATTTTCACCGCTTTGTTTTATATTTTTAAAAGGTTAGTATGCGTGTCCGATATAACTTTCTTATTTTTCGTGCTAAAACGTTCATTCTTGTACGTAAATAATTTATTTAATTTACACTGTTTAAATCTATTAAGTTTTCCGTCGCGAAACATCGAGAAAATAGTTTTCACCATTTTCCGGCCACACTCGTTAGTACTGCTGAGCGCGCCGCCAAGTCCAAGCGCGTACCGTACCCCCAGATGCTTCCGCGCGAGATCGTAGCGCGTACGGTACCATCGCGTCTATGACCGTGACGTAGTTTCGCCGAGTCAATTTATACGGGAAATCGACCCATTTTAAATCAGAACTCGTGTTCTCACCGTCCCGACCACTCGACACCGTAGAACCGCTCCCGATCCGACCGACGACCACCGAGGCTGACCGACCGACTTCCGACGGTAAGAAACTACCATCCGAACCGCCGTTTCCCCGCGCCGCTTCCATTTTTGGTAGACCGCTGCACGTTCTGGTTATAAGGTATGGTTCTCACTCTTACACACAGGTTTAGGTACTATTTTACACTTTCTCATACACACACCGGGCCGACCATATGTTTGCTTTGTTTCTTGCATATAGGATAGAGCTGCTCTCGGAATAAGCACCGGGTGGCTATGTCTTATTTTAAAACACGCGAGCCGTCATATTATTGTTGTCACATACATAAGCGATCGAACCGCTCTCGGAATAAGCACCGGGTGGTTCGGTCTCTCTTCAAACACATACAACACCACTAGTCTATACACCTACACACACGCGACCGAACTACTCTCGGAATAAGCACCGGGTAGTTCTGTCTCACTCACTCACACGCACGCCGACCAATGTTTGTTCTCACCTATGACGCCCAGCTGCCCTCGGAATAAGGACCGGGTGGCTTGGTCTCATTCTTAGCCTTCAGCTATTTGTGTTGTCTCTGTCACATACGAAACCGGATTTCTGCAGGATCCTGTCTCGTTCTAACTAATAGTTAAAACGGGTAAATATCGGGTTTCTACACACACACACACCGTCTTTGTCTTACACACACCTTTACCATCTCTGTCACATACACATAGTACCTTCTCCGTCATACACATTACTTCAATACCAGAACGCGCCCGGCCGCAGGTTAAGTTTTTAATATGTTATAATTAGCCGCGTATTCGCAGGGAAACGACGTCTTACCGATTCACCACCGATCATTGATCATATTACCGCTTAGTTAGGAACTTTTTCCGGCCGCCTCGGTTAAAGTTTTACATCCGCGCCCGTCTTCGCAAAAACACCGCACACCTGTCCGTAGATAGCACAAACAAACCGCGTTTTTAAGCACAGCCGCAAGTCCGCGTACCGCGTTACCTTTCCACTGACCGAATCTGATAAAGCTAACCGCAAACCTTACTTGCCGCCTGTTACCGACCGCGACCGTTTACCGCTACCGCTGAGACAACCGCCGCGTTTCTTGCGAATTTGATAACATGCGCATTATTCAAAACCGATATTAGTAGAATAGCCGGATCATTTCATGTCATTTCATTAAGACCGATTTGTCGCGAGCATACACGCATACTCTTCCTTCTCTCTTTTTCATTCATATCATTGCACCGCATTTATTTTATCTCACGTAGACACATTGTAACTTAACAAGATTTGATTGATAATACAAGATGTTGTACCGAACCGATTGTTTTATTTTCCTTCTCCGAAACTGTTTCTTTCAGGACGCTTAAAATTAGTCGCTAAATGCGTAGTTGAATGCCTGGTTTAATTTTCTCCACTGTAACAAGCTACCTGGTGCATCGTGGGCCCCTTACCACTTTAATCCAAGGGGTGGCGCCCGAGATACCGTTGGAAACTTATTTTCCATCCGTCCACCGAAAGAACCAATATTTTATATATATAGATTTCTTTAAAAAAATTTGAAAAGCACCATTACATAGGTCTTCAAATAAAAGCTCCAGGGGTGCTCCAAAATATACGGAAAAACCCTGTACATACGTCACACATATGTGACATACATGTATGACATGTAATCTAGTCTGTGTGCACCTTTAGACAAGGGCAAAGTGTCTGCAAAATTTCAGATTCCTGGACCTTACCGTTTTTAAAGTATTTCTTTCTAATATTGACATTAAATAAAGAGCAGCTCGCAATGAATGTATGCACTTGGTGGTAAGTAACTGGTAATTGCCTGTAAACTTTTAATATATTTAATAATAAATTATATTTTCCAATGGCCTTATGCAGAATTTCGTTTATAGGTCCTACCATTAGCTGAAATCAGCACCCTAGTTATTGGCTTCTGATCTTTGGAGATCAATTTGCCAAGGGGGTGTGTCTATACACCTGGCGCAACACCGGAAAATCGAAAATCAGCAAATCGCAGTCAGCAAGTCAACAGCCCAGCTGACCAGCGGGGTAGACTAGACCGGCTGACCGGATTGCGTAAAGGCATAATGTACTATTATTCAGAGCAGTTGTACTATCGATCGCAGTATACTATGGTTTTACGTTACGCGTAATTTTAATGGACAATGTGTATCGCGATTTAGAGCATGAGTTTGTTTTAACGTGCTGGACCGCAGTATATAATGGCGCTAAATAAAGGCGCGTGTCTCGGCCAATTTATACTGCGATTCAAACCCCACACTTGTTGAAAAGACCTTATCAGAAGGTTAGCTCTCGGTTATGACGCCTCAGAAGATTTTTTTGAAAATATGAACTTAGACGATTCTGAAAGCCATTTCGACATGAGCAATATAAATTATGTAATAAATACTTTGCGGTAACTTGTAATACAGATTGTTCTAACAGCAAAGCCCAATTATTAAATCCATTATAAACTGTTTTCCAGCACGTTAAAACAAACGCATGCTCTGAATCGCGATACACATTGTCAATTAAAATTACTATTAGCCTCTGAAAATTTTCTTTTAGACTTTCTACTACAGAAGTGTGTTTTCTGTTAACATCTGATTCCTTTTTCTCTGTTTCCAAAATGGAATCAACCTCGGTAACCTGTTGAATATTTCCTTGTGGACTTTTATTTATAGGTGTAAAGTCAAAATGGCTTTCAGAATCGTCTAAGTTCATATTTTCAAAAAAATCTTCTGGGGTATCATAACCGAGAGCTAACCTTCTGATAAGGTGTTTTCAACAAGTGTGGGGTTTGAATCGCGGTTCAAATTGGCCAAGACACGCGCCTTTATTTAGAGCCATTATATACTGCGGTCCAGCACATTAAAACAAACTCATGCTCTGAATCGCGATACACATTGTCCATTAAAATTACGCGTAACGTAAAACCATAGTATACTGCGATCGAGAGTACAACTGCTCTGAATAATAGTACATTATGCGTTTACGCGACCGGATTAAGGTAAGGTACTGAATAGGCACTAATCAACTAATGACTATTATATAGATACTTCTTTTAGCTAACAGTTGCAGCAGTCGCACACACACCGTCACCAATAATTTTTGGTTAATTACCGTTATCGTTCTTCTGCTCTATTGTAGAAATCAACCCCACCACAAATATCGTTACCGTGTTTCCGGGAGCGACCATCGTCTAACGCAATCAATTGCTTTTTTCGCGACTTTAAAGTTAGAAATTATCAAGGTGTCTTGTGGGTTCAGTATTTTTTATATTGAATATGCATTCTGATAAACACTATACCTTCTTTTTTGATATTTTTATTGTAACTATTGTGTGTTTTATTTCGAACTCTGAGCATGCCGAAACCCTGGTAACCTTTGCCCACTGTATTTAAGCTAATCAATGGGCTAAGTGGACCCTTAAAAGTTTTAAACAACTGGGTGGCACCCAAGTTTCTCCGAAACACCGACGACATAAGTGTCAGTTACGGTAGACGTACCATTTACAACCCTCCTTTAAAGTACCTTACTTAATACTTCTATTTCTACATCGTTGTTTACATTTTCAAAATTGTGAGATAAAAATTTCGTTGAAAAGTTTATTATGTCTAAGAATAACTGAAGTCGATTTATTAGCTCGTTATGAAACACAGGCTTGGGAGAACTAAGATATTTAACAACATAAATTACGGGTAGTATATTTCCTAAGAAAGCGGAAACTACAAAATTGAACAAGGCTGCATTAAACGAAAAAGTATTTTTTGTAAGTTAAAAAGATTTGTCGGCAAATTACCAGTCAATCTTGGTTAAATTTAAAATACTAATCACTATTAAGATCTCGTAAATGATAAGAGATACAATAAAGGTTAAATTAGGGCAAAGTTTCGCAAGTTGGAGATGACTAACAAGCCGTCGAAAAATTAAAAAAATTCCAAGTACATCCGACGATATTCGAAAAAAACGAAAATTCTCGTTTCGATATTATTTTGGCCTAGCTTTATTTACAGAGATGGCGAAAAAAAAATTGTTCTCGTTTCTTACCACAGTTTTATCTATCTATAACATGTTGTTATCAGATATTGATTCTGATGTTTGTCTTTCGACTACTACCATCATGCAGGTACCTATGTATTTTAAATTACAAAGTAGTATTTTTTTTATTGCAATTTCGTTGCATTTTGTCTAATAAAATAAAAAGGCAAAACAACCTTAATAAAGTGTCATTCATTTTTAATAAAATCAATATCCTTATTATGTGTATAAGTCATCTCTACGAAAGCAATGTTAAACAAATTATACAGTGAGCTTAAAAAGGTTGGAATAAATTCGTTTAAAATTCAGGTGATTATTTTCTGAAAAAACGCTTGGACATGTCGATTATTATTTTTAATTGCGAATTTTTTGACATAAGAAATGTGTATACAGGTTGTCTCAAGAAGAACATAATATACCGGCAACATTGATTTTTTTAAATAAAACACCCTGTATATTATATTATTTTTAAATTCTATGATACATTCTAAACACTTTTTGTATAACATACCATATCTCCAAAATCAACGGTTTTCGATATATTGACATTTTTTCTGGTATTAAGTTTTATTAATAAATTGAATTGATTGAATTGTTGAATTTGACCGCCACCTGGCAATATACAAGTCTTTGAATTCTTCCAAAATGTTATGGATTACCTGGGGCTCTATTAATCGAACCTCATGCCTTATTCGAAGTTCATCAATATTGTTAGGTCTGTTAAAGTATACTTTAGATTTTAAATAGCCCCACAGTCAAATCTGGTGTCCTTGCCGGCCATTCTATTGGACCCCGTCGACCAATCCACTTGCCAGGAAAGACTGTATCCAAGTACTCACACACCGGGCGTGTGTAATGGGCTGGTGCGCCGTCTTGCTGGTACCATAAGTTATTGTTGGAAATGTCTGGCTCATCTGGATTTGGATAGAGTACAGCAACGGCCGGTATTAACTCAAATTCTAAAAATTCTAGATACAGTTCGCCATTTAACGTACCATCAAAAAAGAAGAAAATCCGGTTATCAACAATTGCAGCCCAAATATTCACTTTTTGCGGACATTGTGTGTGGGACTCTATGATCCACTACGGATTTTCCTTAGCCCAATATCGACCGTTTTGGCGATTCACATGCCCATTTAGAGTAAACGTTGCTTCATCAGAGAAAAAAGTATGCCAAACTAAAAATAAATACAGTAGTTCTGTATTTTTTAGCAAATAAAGAGCCTTTCTCTTTCTAATACTGAATTTATTCCAGTTACAACACCCAGTATTATAGTACATTCTCGTCCTATCGCGTTAAATTTAGTTGTGACTCTTGCTAAAACCGGGAACTTTGGATACTATAAAAAAGTTCATGGCATGCATGCTCCAATGTTACAAAAAATTATACAGTTTGCTTTACGAGAATTAGGAGCAACGTTTGGTCTTGATATTTGCACTTTTGTTATATTAGTTTTTGGTAGTTATATCAATTCAACCTTTTTTAATTGTATAACATACAATTAAAAAAGGTTATATATTATAATGTCATTGTTATATAATAATAATTGTATGCCAAATATGGGTATTTGGTCGATGTTTGGATACAACGAAGAAGCAATGAAATATTGATCAACAAACGAAACGGCAAATTTGTCACTAGTGTTTGCTCTTAAAGTTTTTGTGATAAATTAATCAATGAAAATCAAAATAAAATTGAAGTCATACTCTTAAAATAGGGAATATAATGGAGTTTTTTTATTTGATTTAAAAAATATAAAGAAAATGAAAGGGCACAACCTATTTCTTTTATTACAATATTTCGGCTTTTCTCGACCTTCTCCTCGTTTGTAAAAAGTTATATTGAAGGGATATATTCTATAAATTTTATGGCTGTATAGTATTTTTCTCATAGTTTTATAAAATTACTAAGGTAAGTAGTAAAATAAATACTTTTAAAATTAGGGTACAATACTATTAATAATAATAATTGGCTATATACATATTTCATGATAAAATTCAGATTTTGTGTGAATTAATTATGCCAATACCGTTTCATAATTTGATTGGGAACTAATCTAACTTTTTAAAATTGGATCACGGATGTGTGACGATAAATTAAATGATATTAATACAAAGTCCAGTCCGAAATATTTAAAAATTAAACCCTTATTAAATTATTCAACAAATCCTTAATGTAGCCTCTCGATAGCAGCCAGTTATACCGTTTTTTTTTTTATTTTTTTTATAAACAGTGGGTTACAATAATCATTACTGAAAATTCAAAATTGACCCATCTTTGAATCAATTACTTCCATTAGATGTTAGTTTTTGCTCGTATATAAACTGCCCATTACAAAGTGCGACAAATTATTTTTAACACCTTTATTACAGGCCTATAGTTCGGAAACGACATTACGGGTTTTGAGTTTGAATTGAAAGATTGTTTCTTGCAAGTTAATAGTATGATACGCCTATGGCGCAACCAATGTACTTTAATACCTCTTTTGCATCAAAGAGGGCTTGGATTAAAAAACGTAGGGCTTGGTTTAGATCACAATGATATGGGGATGATATATCTAACCAAATCTAGGTTAAAATTGTGTCAAATTCATATTATGGCATGATATGCAGAACTAATGAGTAATAAAATAAGTAGACAAATACAAATTTATTTTTGTTGTTTACAAAATTAACAAAGTTAGAATACGCAGAAAGAAAAAGAAAAATAATTACATAAATTGCTGAAATTGGCCACCGCCATGCTCCAAGCATAAATTCACACATCTCTTCATATATTCGAAAGTGTTGACCAGCATCTCTGGAGAAATGTTACCAAATTCTTGGATAATCCTTTCTTGTAATTGTTCTTAATTTGCAACTGGTATTTTAAAAAAAGTGTTCTTTAAATGAGGAAAAACGAAGTAATCCATAACCGTTAAACAAGGTGATCTAGGTGGGAATTCAATGTCTGATCAAAAACTGATCAATCTGTCGTTGAAAAAATTGCGTAAGTAGTTAATAGTTTCAGCGGCTGTATGGGCGGTTGCACCGTCCTGTTGAAAATATCCAAAACGTAGTTCGTCGTCAAGTAATTGCTCCACAAATGGATTCAAAATATTGTCTCTATACCGCTGTGCTGTAACTGGGTCATGGAAAAAAAATAGGACCAATAATTCTTCTTCGGGAAACAGCTAACCAGACACTAATTTTTTTGGGGGTGCAATGTGGACTCAACAAAAAAATGGGGATTTTCACTACTCCACATGCGTGTATTCTGAGAATTCACATAACCGGAGAGGTGGAACCAGGCATTATCCGAAAAAAATGTCAGGTCTAATAAATCATTCCTTTTCAATAAATTTTGGGTAAACCATTGAAAGTATTTCCTGCGTCTTTCAAAATCTGTGGCTTGTATTTCTTAGAATACTTGCACTTTTTAAGGAAACAAAATTTAGCTGCTTCTTAAGAATAGTCCTGCATGTTCCATAATATCATGCCACTTCTTGGGACAGGCGTCTTATACAATTTGTTGCCGTATTTTGCATTATTTCACGAACGTTTGCAACAAGTCCTTCTGTTCTTACAGATGCTCTTCCTGCTCCTTTTTTGTGTTGTATAGAACTTGTTTCCCTAAACACTGCCACGGTTATTTTCAGGCAATTGTAACGCCTTTTTATTTTTAATTATAATTATTTTTAATAAAATATCTAACCTTCAAAGAAAATAATAAAGTATTACTATCTGAGTTTACTTCGCAAAAATCGAGGTATATTATGCACCTGAACATTGACGGCCGTTAGCTTTTCGACAGTGGAGAAGGGGGGGGTTTAATATAACCAAAAAGGGCGCCACGCGGTTTAATAAATTAACGTCAAGTCAGTTATTTGTTGTTAAAAGTAGGAGCACCAATAAATCGCGAATTGGTATCACCTACACCTGCAATCAGCTTAGTAATCTCCTAAAATACCAGTCCACACCTATAGCGCATGCGCGCAAATAAAACAAAATAATTTTCCCTTAAAGAGTTGGAACAATATTTATTATTTAATTCAATGTGGATAAAATCTTAGGGAAAATCTAAATGAATTTCAGTTGAGAATAAAGATATCTTATTGGCTCGATTACGCCCAGTATCTAGTTGCTTGGTTGATTACTATTGTTGACAAAATGGCGGAAGTCAATTCGTAAATATATTTTTTTTAAATAAATTGGTAATCACTTATCAGTATTAAGTTAGCCTCGGGCCAAATTAACCGGGCAACTAGTATGGGGTAACGGCTATCTAAAAAGAACACAACTGAATAATGCGAAGGTAAGTTACTTAAGGTAGTTCATAAATCAAAAGTCATAACCTTAAACCTGTACTCTTAAATATCATGAAATATAATATATACTGTCAGCGCAGGATATGATCATATACCTTTACATAAACGCTAGTAAATTATTAAAATGAAATTTCTGATATTCAGAATGCAACGTTACCAAATCAACAGCAGTTTAAGTAAGATAAAAATAAAATAAATATTATTAGAAGAATGTACTTCTTCGTCACCAATACAAAATCAAAACTAAAACATCTTGTGCTTTATAAAGCTCATTGTACAGTTACTTATTTACAATTACTTACTAACATATAACATGAAACGCTAAAAAAAAAATACAATGCAAAAATAATAGCCCTCACTATCCCTCTCTTAATTCTTATGCACATCAGTGCAGCCCCTGACTTGAGTCTCAACACGGTTAATCAATGCACGGATATCAACACGACTAATTCACAATGAGTAATTTTCAATTAAAATATACATGGATGCAAGTAAATGTTCATACGGCTACTATTAGCCACTAGGAATACCAACACGGATAATGAACACGTGTAGGCTTCAATTAACGTATGTCTATAGGACTCTATCTAGTAGCTATTTGTGACTGCATATTCTTATGCCGTTAATAAAATTTTAAAAAAAAATTATAACATGTTCAAAAACTTGCGCTTTTCCTGAATAATATTGAAGCTAGGACGTGAAGCTCAACTGCACTGGGTCTGCGGGTTGATTCTTCCAGCGGGCAGTGTCAAGAGATAGGCTATTATGGACAGGACAGACACAGGTGGTACCATCAAATACACCAAAACCACACAAGAACCTCTTCACATCGGCTCCTCGAAACAACAGGAAACCAAAATTATATGTGAAGACAAAATTAAACGGTAGGACTTGAAGCCTAAAACCTAAATCCTAAAACATAAAACCCCTGAAAAGAAAAGAGATCGTTAGACTCATTTTCCATCCAGTAGCACGTGTAATAGATACTATTACATCAATCGATAACTATACGATTTAATATACATTTATACAGATAAACATGAATCGAAAAATTAGCGAAACATACCTTAGTTGTTGTGCGGGGTTACTGTGTTACGATGTAGGGAAGACCTACTCCAAAGAAATAACCTCCAACCACGTGGATGCGGGGCCAATACCATAAAACAGACCATCAAGCAAAGCTTCCAAAATTGGCATAAATCCCGCTTAAATTCACTGAATAATAATCCCTTTTCTCCAAGGCACCTCACTACTTTTAGTGGCGAAATATATTCAGCAAAATACTTTGGAAAAATGGAGGACTTCCGGCCCCTTGGGCTTACATCTATAAGAAGACCATGAAATTCCTCTCCGAGGTACGAAGAGAACTTCTTGAGAATGAAAGCGACGTTGCCGCATCTCGGCCAGTTTCCCCACAACTAACGATGAATCGCCGAAACTACCAACCAGAATCGACGGGTAAAACCATTATTTTGCTCAAATACACACGTCCAGGGTAGCACATAACCCTACGACCCTAATAACTCAAAACTACCAGCAAAACCCAGGAATTCCCTCGATTCCAGTTCTTAATAAGCATGCGACGTCATGTGACGTCATAACTGTCTTCGCCTAGGAATTTCAAGATCACGACCCGGCAACATTGCATCGGGTGATAAAATGGCCGATCCATGTGGTAGCAAAATGACCTGGCCGCCATAGACCAGTCGATAATGTCGGATCTCTGCATTATCGGCCGAACGCCAATCACAACATCCAAATCTTGAAATTCACGTACTCGTCCGGTCGAAACGTCATACTTTGACGTTATACGTCAAAGTCCGACAGATAAATCAAAATTAACCTGTAAATTTTTCGGAAAGAAATGGAAAAATTTACCACAAAACCTATAATCGATGTCTGTAGGTAAGTACTCTCTCCGATTATCCATTACATATTACCTAAAAACAATCCCAAAACCTTGCTATCTTATATTTTCCAACCTCAAATTGTAAATCGACACTTATTGATTAGCGACTAATTAGTCATTATTTTTAGCTAGAATCGCCACACAACAGAGCAGCTCGAGGCTTGAAGGATCCACCAGACTGCCAAGCCTGTATTCCAAGGAAAATTCATGCCTAGAATGCTTCAAAATCACTGCTAAACTTAGGGGAAAGAAAGTAGTCCTGTCAGTGGAAAATCAACGCCTGAGGCTCTAGAAATATGTTAGGGCGGCTAAAACATGCCTGAGGTAGGTCCACATAGACAAATTATTCTATTCTATAGAAATCTAATCTATTTTTCTCTTTATTTTTAGCATAAACTTAGCCTTCGGAGGCTTATCGAGCTAATGATGCTTGAAAGTTAAAAGGGGCCCAAATAACAGCAAGGCACAGGTCCAGTGATGCCTTCTAGAACTTTTCAATGACCTGAGAAGACAGGAGAACCAAAAATCACTACAACACCACCCTTTAATATTAAGAAAACATAAGAAGTACCATGAATTACCTAGCAAGCTGTAAGTACAATGAAAATATCATATCTAAGGGGAGGCTGTGCAACTTTTAAGCAAGAAGGTATTGTAAAACTAGACTATTATGTAAAATTCTATTTAATTAAAACTACTTCTCACAATGAATGTGTAATCTTTTAATTGCAAATCCTGTAGCTTTCTGCTAAAGAAATATTTAAAGTATTTTTAAGCTTGGATTATCCTATTGAGAAAATGACACGTTACAAATTCCCCCCTTAGCTTCAAGATGATTAACCTCCTGAGGTTAATCGACGTGATAGGGTGCTTCCTTTAAGTCCTTAAGATGCCACACGCCCTGGAGAGTACCTTTCTCGTCTTTGAGCTCGTAAGTCCATGGCGAAACGCGGCATTTGATGATAAATGGTCCAACATACTTAGGTGCTAGTTTCTTATTAAAATGTTTAGTCGCGTCCGAAATAACGTAGTTCTTCCGGAAAACTTTCTGACCAACTATTAACTCTGCATCTCGCTTCCGTAAATTATACCTGGCAACACCTTTATCACCGGCAATTTCAAGCCGTCGTTTAACTTCAGTATACAAGTCCATAAAAGCTTTATTTCTCGAAGTCTGTAGCTGGTCTTCTGTACTATTCGAGGCTTGGACATTCGGGGTATAATCTTTCCCTGATAAACACATATTCCGCCCGAAATTCACATAATACGGCGAGACACGTGTGACTTCCTGTCGTGCCGTGCGCAATGCACAAGCTAAGCTATGAATGTTGGTATCCCATAACCTGTGATTGTCTTTAATATACATAGAAATCATCGTCTTGATCGTCCTATTCTGTCTCTCGGTTGGATTTGCTCTAGGGTGATAGTTAGCATTAAACTTGATAGTACAATCATACTTTTCGACAAAACGTTTAAATGCAGCGCTACGGTATTGCGGTCCATTATCGCATAAAAGCAGACGAGGGACTCCAAATACTAAGAACACACTCTCTTCTATCCGCTTTACGATAGTCTCCGTCGTCGCCTTGCGAAGAGGAAATACCAAAGAGAACTTGCTCAAATAGTCTGTGACGACCAATATAAATGAATTGCCTTTTGTGGATCTTGGTAATGGACCCATTAAGTCTGTCGAGATCATTTCCCACGGTCGTGATGGTTTGGGATGAGATACCATGTGATCTCTGTTTCCGGTTGAGTCACCCTTGTAGGCAATACAGGTATAGCACTTTCTGATATAATTCGCTACGTCACTACGCATCTTAGGCCAGTAATATTTCTCAGTTATCCTTGAATAAGTTTTATAAACGCCCATATGACCTGCTGAAGGAGGATCATGCGCCGCCTTAATCACTTCAACTCTATCTTCCTTGGGCACCACAATCTTCCAGCAGTCATTATCTGACGATAGGGCCGGATAATCTTGCTGTACATATTTGTATAAAATACCGTCTTGGCATCGCCATTTCAAAAATCGTAGAGGAGTATCTTTCACATTCTTTTTCATCTTTAAATACCATTTATCTACAACAATCTTTTCTGGTTCTAGACGCTCCCTCACGCTATCTATGACGGGTACAGTTCGGGACATCATATCTGGGAGAGCTAAATCTCGACCTTTCCTGTGTTGCACTTTAAAATCGTACATCTGCAGTTTCACTGCCCAACGGCCCAGACGACCAGTTGGATCCTTCAAATTCAGTAACCACTTTAAACTAAAATGATCCGTGATGACCGTAAATGGAATACCTTCTATATAGGGTCTGAGCTTGTGAATAGCCCAAACCAACGCCAACATCTCTCTCTCTGAAGTAGTATATAGTCTTTCCTGCTTGGTTAGCGAGCGGCTTAAATAGCAAATAATTTTATCTCCTTCTTCGTGGGGCTGAACAAGTACGGCGCCTATACCATAACCAGATGCATCAGTTTGTATAATAAATTCTTTACTGTAGTCGGGGCAGCTCAATATTGGGGCTGATACCAATAGTTCCTTTATTTTCATGAAAGCGCTTTCACACGCCTTGGTCCAAATAAATTTATTGTTCTTTTTCGTAAGTGCAGTTATTGGAGCAACAATACTAGAAAATTCAGGGACGAATCTTCGATACCATGAGAAACTTCCAATGACTCTTCGCACTTCAGTAACGGTTTTTGGACGGCCAAGTTCTAACATAGCTCTGACTTTATCTGGATCCACGTGAAGGCCACGCCTATCGACCACATAGCCTAAATACTTCATCTCGGGCCTACAAAACTGACATTTATCCCAACTTACAGTGATGCCGGCTTCACGCAGTCGTCTAAAAACTTCATCTAAAATTTTCAGGTGATCTTCGAAATTTTGCGATACTATTACTACATCGTCTAAGTAAACAAATACTGAGGGCTCTAAGCCTGCTAATATCTGATCAATCAAACGTTGCCAAGTCCCCGGCGCATTGTGCAGGCCGAATGGGAGGCGCTTAAATTGAAATAGTCCTCTGTGACAAATAAAAGCTGTCAATGGTTTAGATGCCTCATCCATGGGGACTTGCCAATACGCACTTTTTATATCTAGGCTGGACAAGTATTTTGCATCTTTCAGTTTGTCCAAGGTCTCAGATACTAGGGGGAGGGGATAGCTGTCTCTATCCGTTACGGCATTCAATCGTCTGTAATCTACACAAAATCTCATCTTATCAGTGTTTTTCTTCTTAACAATCACTACAGGGGAAGCCCATGGGCTCCTAGAGGGCTCAATAATATCCTGCATTAACATCTGGTCAATCTCATCATCGATATGCTTCTGCATGACTGGTGACACCCGATAGCTCCTCTGTCTAATCGGTTCTGAACTCGTGATAATCTTATGTTTCACAAGGGTAGTGCAACCAATTTCTGTACCCATTAACTGTTTATGTCTTAAAATAAGCTCCTCCAATTCTATCTTTTCATTTTCACTTAAGACGGTCTGAAGCTGTTCCGTTTCCAGGCAGCAAATAGAATCAACATTCTCCGAAAAATGCCACTCATTATGCCTCAAATCTGGTACGATACCCATAACAATCCAAAAATCGTAACCAAGAATCAATGAGTGCGGCAAATCCGGTAAAACAATAACCTCAACAATCCTTATTCTATCTCGAAGACGTATGGGTAATTCCAAGGTCCCAATACTCTTAGTTTGCTGTCCATTAGCAACAGTGCAGACCGATTTATTTTCTTTATTCAAAGGTAAGTTTAGGTGCTTCAGTATATTCCATCCTTTTTGTCCAATAAACGTTCTGGATGCTCCAGAATCCAATAATCCTAAAAACTTATAGCCAAGGATATCAACTTCCAAGTAGGGTCTTTCGTCTCGTTGTGCATGGTTAAGTATGTAGTCCAGGATAGGTTTATAGCCGGTGGGACGGTTTGGCTTACTCCAAGGCCGACCTCCTAAGAGTGCCGTCGTCCGTTTCCCGAATTACACGTAGGACAGGTGCGTTTTGTAAATCCTTGCTTTTTACACCTATAACAATATATGTTGCTATTTTGTGCTGCACACCCTAATGCTCGGTGACCGGGCTTTTGACATTTGTAGCATATTATTTCTCTTTGGTTCCCGTTCGAGTTCCTACTAGTTCCCGGAGCTGAAATCCCAATTTCGTCAACTTGCTCTTCCAAGCTTACATATGCCAAGTCAGGCTCCAAGGACTGAACTTTCTTCGGTGGCATTACATAGTCACCAGACTGCATTCTTTGTTCAATTCTTTTACATAATGATTTCAACTGAGACAAACTCGTAATCTCCAATGCTCCTAATTGAGTCCGAAACAACGGTGCAACATTCCTAAGCAAAATATTCAATTTTGCATCTTCTGAAATAGGGCACTGTAGTCGTTGGAAATATTTCGACATTATCGCCATATAAGTACCTATAGTTTCGTCTGAACCTTGCGTCCTTCGCTTTATTTCTTCTAATAGTCGTTCAGTATAAAACGCGGGCTGATATTCTTCTTTAAATTTTACAACTAATTCATCCCATGTTTGAACTTCTGTTCGGAGATCCTGGTAAAATTCGTAAGCTCTTCCCTCAAATAAATCTATGCCAGATTCTAGCAAAATATCTTTATTGACATTCCTGGCGCGACGTAGATCCTCTACTCTTTCGAAGAAAGCTGTCACCGACATGCCTTTCTTCTCGCCAGAAAATTTCAAGTTCCACTTATGCGGTAAGATCGGATTAATTCCAGCTATAGGATGTGACGAAGAGGGGGTCTGACCAACAATGGGGGACTGAGGTCCAATAAATGAAGAACTGGAAAGCGGAGGTCCAACAGTAGGATTGGTTGGCTGAGGTTGCACGGGTGTTGGCTGTTGTGTCTGTAATCCACCTTGAAGAACACTTAGGTTAGGAGGAACTGGCTGATTTTTCCCTTCAGCCAGTGCGGCTTTAGTATTTAATTGGTCGATCAGAGTTAGCGTCTGCGCCACTAGTACTCCTCGTACACTACTTTCCTCTGGTGTACTACTCGTCATATTATCAATCCGTCCCAGAAGATGTTGTAGTCTTGTATAAAATTTCAAGAACTTGCCACTCTTCCTTGTATCGGCGAATACATCTATTTCAGGAACAAGGTCATCCAATTTCTTTGTCACCGCTGCGGCATCTTCTGCGAATGTAAACGGATAAGTTGGATAATGTAGACTTTCTCCAGATTTTTCCATTTGCCTCGCCAGCACCAATCTACTTCTCATCTCCTCGACCGTTCCAGACGCGATTCCTCGAAATTCCAACTCATAGGTAAGTTCATCTTTATCCAGTCGATTTACTTCCATCTTCCTCGACATCTTGAAAGTTTCACTAATTAAATCACACTTCAAAAAAAAATAAACAATTGGGTAGTCACTCGTCACTATCTAAGTATAATCTACCACTAACTCCACTGCACTATAACACCTATTGCAGCAAAAGGAATGGGCTCTATACGCTTCAATTAAACTCACTACTAGTTGTCACTTGTAACTACCACTCAAAATCAAAACTTTTTTTTTTTTTTTTTTTTTTTTTTTTTTTTTTTAAATAAATATCTCTAAGTTTTCACAAATTATGACCTAAAACGTACTAATAGTACTCCCACAGTAATAAGAAACAAAAATCCGACCAAAAAAAAAATTCCTTAAATTTAGGGATTTTTCGGAAAATGGCAACGTTGCAAAACGTCGGGCCCCACGTTGGGCGCCAAAAATTGTAACGCCTTTTTATTTTTAATTATAATTATTTTTAATAAAATATCTAACCTTCAAAGAAAATAATAAAGTATTACTATCTGAGTTTACTTCGCAAAAATCGAGGTATATTATGCACCTGAACATTGACGGCCGTTAGCTTTTCGACAGTGGAGAAGGGGGGGGTTTAATATAACCAAAAAGGGCGCCACGCGATTTAATAAATTAACGTCAAGTCAGTTATTTGTTGTTAAAAGTAGGAGCACCAATAAATCGCGAATTGGTATCACCTACACCTGCAATCAGCTTAGTAATCTCCTAAAATACCAGTCCACACCTATAGCGCATGCGCGCAAATAAAACAAAATAATTTTCCCTTAAAGAGTTGGAACAATATTTATTATTTAATTCAATGTGGATAAAATCTTAGGGAAAATCTAAATGAATTTCAGTTGAGAATAAAGATATCTTATTGGCTCGATTACGCCCAGTATCTAGTTGCTTGGTTGATTACTATTGTTGACAAAATGGCGGAAGTCAATTCGTAAATATATTTTTTTTAAATAAATTGGTAATCACTTATCAGTATTAAGTTAGCCTCGGGCCAAATTAACCGGGCAACTAGTATGGGGTAACGGCTATCTAAAAAGAACACAACTGAATAATGCGAAGGTAAGTTACTTAAGGTAGTTCATAAATCAAAAGTCATAACCTTAAACCTGTACTCTTAAATATCATGAAATATAATATATACTGTCAGCGCAGGATATGATCATATACCTTTACATAAACGCTAGTAAATTATTAAAATGAAATTTCTGATATTCAGAATGCAACGTTACCAAATCAACAGCAGTTTAAGTAAGATAAAAATAAAATAAATATTATTAGAAGAATGTACTTCTTCCTCACCAATACAAAATCAAAACTAAAACATCTTGTGCTTTATAAAGCTCATTGTACAGTTACTTATTTACAATTACTTACTAACATATAACATGAAACGCAAAAAAAAAAATACAATGCAAAAATAATAGCCCTCACTATCCCTCTCTTAATTCTTATGCACATCAGTGCAGCCCCTGACTTGAGTCTCAACACGGTTAATCAATGCACGGATATCAACACGACTAATTCACAATGAGTAATTTTCAATCAAAATATACATGGATGCAAGTAAATGTTCATACGGCTACTATTAGCCACTAGGAATACCAACACGGATAATGAACACGTGTAGGCTTCAATTAACGTATGTCTATAGGACTCTATCTAGTAGCTATTTGTGACTGCATATTCTTATGCCGTTAATAAAATTTTAAAAAAAAATTATAACATGTTCAAAAACTTGCGCTTTTCCTGAATAATATTGAAGCTAGGACGTGAAGCTCAACTGCACTGGGTCTGCGGGTTGATTCTTCCAGCGGGCAGTGTCAAGAGATAGGCTATTATGGACAGGACAGACACAGGTGGTACCATCAAATACACCAAAACCACACAAGAACCTCTTCACATCGGCTCCTCGAAACAACAGGAAACCAAAATTATATGTGAAGACAAAATTAAACGGTAGGACTTGAAGCCTAAAACCTAAATCCTAAAACCTAAAACCCCTGAAAAGAAAAGAGATCGTTAGACTCATTTTCCATCCAGTAGCACGTGTAATAGATACTATTACATCAATCGATAACTATACAATTTAATATACATTTATACAGATAAACATGAATCGAAAAATTAGCGAAACATACCTTAGTTGTTGTGCGGGGTTACTGTGTTACGATGTAGGGAAGACCTACTCCAAAGAAATAACCTCCAACCACGTGGATGCGGGGCCAATACCATAAAACAGACCATCAAGCAAAGCTTCCAAAATTGGCATAAATCCCGCTTAAATTCACTGAATAATAATCCCTTTTCTCCAAGGCACCACACTACTTTTAGTGGCGAAATATATTCAGCAAAATACTTTGGAAAAATGGAGGACTTCCGGCCCCTTGGGCTTACATCTATAAGAAGACCATGAAATTCCTCTCCGAGGTACGAAGAGAACTTCTTGAGAATGAAAGCGACGTTGCCGCATCTCGGCCAGTTTCCCCACAACTAACGATGAATCGCCGAAACTACCAACCAGAATCGACGGGTAAAACCATTATTTTGCTCAAATACACACGTCCAGGGTAGCACATAACCCTACGACCCTAATAACTCAAAACTACCAGCAAAACCCAGGAATTCCCTCGATTCCAGTTCTTAATAAGCATGCGACGTCATGTGACGTCATAACTGTCTTCGCCTAGGAATTTCAAGATCACGACCCGGCAACATTGCATCGGGTGATAAAATGGCCGATCCATGTGGTAGCAAAATGACCTGGCCGCCATAGACCAGTCGATAATGTCGGATCTCTGCATTATCGGCCGAACGCCAATCACAACATCCAAATCTTGAAATTCACGTACTCGTCCGGTCGAAACGTCATACTTTGACGTTATACGTCAAAGTCCGACAGATAAATCAAAATTAACCTGTAAATTTTTCGGAAAGAAATGGAAAAATTTACCACAAAACCTATAATCGATGTCTGTAGGTAAGTACTCTCTCCGATTATCCATTACATATTACCTAAAAACAATCCCAAAACCTTGCTATCTTATATTTTCCAACCTCAAATTGTAAATCGACACTTATTGATTAGCGACTAATTAGTCATTATTTTTAGCTAGAATCGCCACACAACAGAGCAGCTCGAGGCTTGAAGGATCCACCAGACTGCCAAGCCTGTATTCCAAGGAAAATTCATGCCTAGAATGCTTCAAAATCACTGCTAAACTTAGGGGAAAGAAAGTAGTCCTGTCAGTGGAAAATCAACGCCTGAGGCTCTAGAAATATGTTAGGGCGGCTAAAACATGCCTGAGGTAGGTCCACATAGACAAATTATTCTATTCTATAGAAATCTAATCTATTTTTCTCTTTATTTTTAGCATAAACTTAGCCTTCGGAGGCTTATCGAGCTAATGATGCTTGAAAGTTAAAAGGGGCCCAAATAACAGCAAGGCACAGGTCCAGTGATGCCTTCTAGAACTTTTCAATGACCTGAGAAGACAGGAGAACCAAAAATCACTACAACACCACCCTTAAATATTAAGAAAACATAAGAAGTACCATGAATTACCTAGCAAGCTGTAAGTACAATGAAAATATCATATCTAAGGGGAGGCTGTGCAACTTTTAAGCAAGAAGGTATTGTAAAACTAGACTATTATGTAAAATTCTATTTAATTAAAACTACTTCTCACAATGAATGTGTAATCTTTTAATTGCAAATCCTGTAGCTTTCTGCTAAAGAAATATTTAAAGTATTTTTAAGCTTGGATTATCCTATTGAGAAAATGACACGTTACACAATGATAAATATCCCCAGCAATAAAAGCAACGTTAGGAAAATGTTAGTGAAAATCGTCCATGCACAAACCCGGAGTGTATTGCCACTCACCATTTACTCTAACCCCGTTTTGATAATACACTTCAACCATGAATGTTTTGTGCTGTTCCGTAAAGCCGATTGTGTGAATTGTTCAAGAAATTTGAAAAATTAGCGATGAATCAAATTACTTGTAACGACTGTAAAAGATGACGAAATAACTGATTGATTGTTAATTCAGGTAGTTACTGACACCGAACAGGCATGAAGCTCTACGGCTAAACATTACGTCCTTAGATGCAAGGCCCTCTTTGATGCAAATAATTTTTGCTCGCACGGTATTCCACAGGGTGAAAAAGAAAGCCGTACAAAAATTTAATACTCTCAGCTAAGTTACATTTTGTTAGTAGTGTTTTTTCATGTTATGTTTTAATGTCATTTTATAACCTAAGTTAATATCTCGGGAAAATTTAGGTATTTTTTATTATAGGTCTTAGGGCAAGAAATATCCCATCTAAAAGAAAAACAGCTGTTTGGAACATAACTGACGACTGTTTACGCACTTTGTTTTCTATCCAAAGCACTAATTTGGTTACTTAAAAAAGAAAAATATAAAATGACCCTAAGATATCTACCGGATGTCACAAATTACAACGAGTATGATAAAATTACGATAATTGAGTTATTCAAATTTAAAAAATATGGACTAAGATATTTAAGCTCCAAGGAAAGACAAAGATCTCCTTAAATTAATAGTGCACTAATTAAACCAGTGAATTACAATAATATTTTATATAGAAGGCATAAAAATAAGAAAATCTAGAAATTGTCCAACAGTTAAAGGTTTAGAAACTATTTAAAAACTGTTACCAATTTATTAACCCTGTTACAACAACAAAAAAAATTTCAAAATAAAAATATTTCTAATTTTATTCTAGAAGCTAACAAAATTGAAGTCCAATAAAGCGGCTGGTATTGATGGTATCGAATCGAAAATTTTAAAAAATATTCTTTTAACATTGCCAAACCACTTGCTTACATAATAAACCAATACAGTAAAACAGGGATATTTCCAAAAGTTTAAACTGGCTGTTACTAAGCCACTCTTTAAGGCGGTTAGTCGGAAGTTTTAGAAATATTTAGCTTGGGCTTTAGGGGCGTGGCATTTGAGCAACTGAAAAGTTAGCTGTACAACCGACAGTAATATATTGCAATCGAAAATGAGACAAGTGACACTAAGAAAGCTTAGGCGTATCGCAAGGACGATTTTGGGGTCACAGAGCTGAATAGCGACTGTAGCACAAATTTTAAATCTGCCCACAAAGTATTGCAAATAGCAATCAAAGAATTGGAAAATGAAGAAATAGGGAAATCTTGCAGCTTGAAATACATTCATTGAAATTTCAATCATCCCGCAAGTCCCAACATGTGTGGAGCAGAGCATGGGAACGCCTAATTCAGTCAATAAAAAAATTCCAGCAAAAAATTTGTCCTCAAAACATCCTTAAGAATAATAATATGTTCTAAGAACAGTTTTCGCAGAATGTAAAAATATTATTAACTTGCGACCACTGACTCACATTTCTCTTGACTCATACGGAGCAAAATCATTCACTCCAAATCATTTCGTAATGGACCCATCACATGTATCCCTAGAATGTGTCAACATTTATAAATAAATAAATAAAAACGCCTTTATTTTCAACTCGGCGAAGGTCAGCTGAGCTGTTAACTTAACCGAGCATATAAAAATGGGAAATACAAAATATAAGTATAAAAAAGTAATAATAATAACAAGTTTTACATTGAGATATCATTCTAAAAAATAAATTATTATAAACTAGATATTAACAGATATAATAAGATATTATAGACAAAATTAGTTATTAGGTAGTAGGAGCTGTTTCTTAAAATCAGATTTAAAAGTGTGGAGAGGAGCATTCTTCGATCTACTAATATGAGGATAGCGATTGAGAAGCCTGGCAGACGTACAAGAAAATGCGCCCCCAGTCATGGTCTTACAGGTTCTAGGCAACTGATACTGCATATTAAAACGTGTTTCACGGGAGTGGATGTTATGCCTAGTAATCAATTTTTCAAACAAGTATGAAGGACATTCAGTTTTTATTAATTTATGCAGAAAGCAAGCGAAGTGTAGTTTTTCTCTACCGGCTATGTTCAACCATTTTAAATCACGAAGTTTGTGACTCACGTGGTCACTTCGTTTAAGGTTATATATAAGACGAATGCAAGAATTCTGAACTTTTTGTAGCTTATATCTGGTTGAACCATCCAAGCACGGTCCATACACGAAGTTGCAATAGTTGAAGTGACTTAGAATCAATGCCTCACACATTTTTTTTAGCCTGAAATTTAAAAGGTTTTTACACTTGTAGAGGTTGCGAAGATTAATATAAGCCTTTTGGAGGACCTTAGATACTTGACCGCGAAATCGAAGTTGGCCATCAAAGATAATGCCCAGATTTTTATATTCCTCGACTACTGGAACGATAGTCCCATCTATAGAAACATTCAAGCTTTTAGCCGCCCAGTCTCTGGCAGGACCAAAGTATATTATGGCCGACTTATTTGGGTTAAGTTTTAGACCATGATTCTGTGAATACTTAAACACCGATTCCAGACATTCATTAAGTCTTCTCGACGCTTCCACTGCATCAGAAGGAGAAAAGGGGATCTAAATCTGTGTGTCGTCTGCGTATCTGTGGCCGATGCACTCTCCAAAGCAGTTTGACATATCCGCTGTGAAGATAATGAAAAAAAGAGGGCCAAGAAGTGACCCTTGAGGAACCCCTCTATTAACTTTTAAGGGCTTTGACCTACTGTTGTCAATCACAACTAGTTGTGATCTATCATCAAGATAGCTTCGAATTAGCTGGATGGTTTTAAATTTGAATCCATAGTGGCTTAACTTGGCGCACAGCATAGCGTGATTGATGGTATCAAAGGCTTTACTATAGTCCAACAGGACCAAACCTGTTGTTTTACCTTCATCTGCCGCTAATAAAATGTCATCCAAGACCTTTAACAATGCCGTAGCAGTACTGAACCCCTTACGAAAACCTGATTGCAGATTGGGTAACAGATTGTTGTTATTAAAATAATCAACGATTTGTCTATAAACAAGCTTTTCAAACACCTTGGAAAGTACTGATAACAGACTAATTGGCCTAAGTTCAGTAACAGATTTAGGACTATTCACTTTCGGTAGAGGAATAACTTCCGCCACCTTCCATTGAGAGGGAAAAATGCACTCTTCAATGCAATAGTTAAAGAGTAGAGTGAGGATAGGCAAGATGGTTGGGCAACATAGTTTTATCATTTCCAATGAAATCCCGTCCGCGCCGGACGCGTTAGATTTTAATTGCGAGATAGCCCAGACGACGTCCTCCTCTTTTATCAGTTCGAGCTCAAATTCTGCTGACGTGCATTTATTGTTAAGGTATTTAGCAATAGTATTATGGTCCACAGTATTTGCAATTTGTTTTACGGAGTCAATGAAATATGAGTTAATTAGATCAGGATTTTTCAGGTGGTTAGGAATATCAACGTTATTTTTTGACTTACTATAGACATTAAGATGGTCGAGGGTTTTCCACAACTCTTTAGAGTTTTTGGTACGACTTATATAATCAATGTACGATTTTTTTTCGGCACGTACTGCCGATGTAAAAAGATTTCTAATTTCCTTATATTCCTCCCAGTCTTGCAAATTTTTTGTACGTTTATATTTGGAAAACATATCATTACGATGCTTTTTCATAGCGCACAAAGCTCCAGTAAACCAGGGAGTGGGCCGTCTAGTTACTCTCTTTTCAACCATAGGTGCATGATTGTCAAAGAGGGTTAGAATAATGTCAGTGAGCAAAACAGCTTTATTGTCGACACCGTCACAGTCAAGAATTTGCCACCAAGGCATGTTGATAAGATCTTGATTAAAAATATTAATGTCAAATTGCCTAAAGTTACGATACCTAATAAACTTTGGTTTAAACACATTTAGCTTAAAGTTTAGAGTGCAGTAAATCAGCTGGTGATCAGAGTGATCGTGCATGTCGTGGTGATGGACATTGCCGACCAACAGACGTTCATCGGACAGGATAATAACGTCAATCAGACTGGCCCTGTCCTGTTGATATCTAGTAGGATTTAAGACAACCTGCCTACAGTTGAAAGCGTCGAGGAGATCATAAAACTGATTAGTAATGTTAGTATGTCTCAACAAATTAATGTTAATGTCGCCCATTATTATTAGTTCATCCGTTAACGGGGTAATGTTAGCTATCGAGTCCTCAAGTTGGCGTAATGCGGCAAGCATGTTGTGACGTGGAGGGCGGTAAACTATGCCCAAACCGATTTTTACTTTTTCAATCTTTAAAATAAGCCACAGTTGTTCGAAACTTTCGGATTTGTTCTCTACAGCATCCAAAACCGTAACCTCAATATCTGATCGAACATAAGCCCCTATACCCCCACCCCGAGATTCGCGATCACATCGATAAAAATTAAAATTCTGTATGTGAATATCGGCATCAGTCACACTATCCGCAAGCCATGACTCGGACACTCCCAAAACATCCAACCCCAGACTACCAATCAACGCTCTAATTTCAAAAAAACTTGGCAATAAAGATCGCACGTTTAAATGACCTATCTTTAAATTATTTTTTAAAGTGTGGTTAACCATGAAGATGACAGCAAGTGACAAAACAAGTAAATAAAATTAACAAACAGCAACAAGTTAGAGTAAAAATAATGTCTATTTAAGCAACTCCGCAACGTGATCGTCATTGCGAATGGCAATAATTTTGGAATCGTCATTCTTGCGTGCCAGGATCTTCCCATCTCGATGCCATATGTATTTGTAGCCGACACCTTTTAGCTGTTGTTTTGCCCGTTTAAAGAGGTCGTACGTTGCCTTAGTAAGCTCCTCATCAACAAAAATTCTATCATTGGATTCAGAGAAGTTAGTGTTTTTTAAGGTTAATTTACCCTTTTTAGAGCGAGACTTAAGAATTTGTTTTTTATGTTCAGGTTTCACTGTAATGATGGCCTTGACGCCGCCCCTTGTAGGCACTTGTTTGAAATTAGCCACGTCATCCGGAGAAATTGGTGTATCCAGAAAAGAAAACAAAGCTAAAGTTTTTTCCAATGCCTGTTCTTGATTATCCTCTTTAGCAATGAGCCCTGTGATTGACAGATTATCTGCAATCTTTCTCGCTTCCTCCTGAGTAGAAATTGATTTTAATTTATCAACTTCACCTCTAAGTGCTTTATTTTCTTTTGTTAAGTCGACAACCATGCTTTCTAAAACCTTTGATCGCTTCCTTTCTTCATCAAATTGACCACTTAAAAAGTCCAGGGACCCAATTATCTCTTTATTTTCTTCCTGTGAAAATTTAAACCTTGGGCCCAAATGGTACGAAAAGTAAATTCCAGTTAAGTTAAATGATATAGCCATTATAGGTAATCCCGATGGTCTAAAAGTCACATTATTCAACTATATCCCGAAAAAGACAAACGCGAACAGCAAATGTAAAATTGTCGAATGGAAATATTTTACGACGACCTGCATCTAAACGTTGTATTTCAGATATTAATAAGAAGACAGAGAGTTATTTTCCCAATAATTACTGCAGGGGAGAATTGTTACTTATTAAGTATATTGTATAAGTAGGTATGTACTATATTTGACCTAGTTCTAGTATTTTAATTGTTATATATACAGGGTGCCCCAAGGTGGATGGCGTATTAGTCGTTTATGAAGAACTAAATAACGGATCATTTTGAAAGTTTGGTAACCAGGATAATCGACCATGATCTACAGTTTAAAAATAATTTTGGCCATGCGGTGTTGCCGCTTCTACTCTAAACCGGTGGCAAGATCGCTATTTTAAATAGAACACCCTGTATATTCTTCAATATTCGATTTCCGCATATAATTATGACCAACTTTTCTTAATATTTTTCTATACCTTTTATCGAATAAAGGACTTTCATTAAATATTAATATCTTCCTCCTATAAAACAATTTTGAGCTGAAATTTGCATCATACCTAAACAATGCCTTAAGGCATATAATCTTTTGCTCAAATCTTAGTTTAAATATACAGGGTGGTACAAAAATTAATTTTTGACGGCAACTTACAAAAATGTCAAAAAAATATTTTTTTTAAATAGAACACCCTGTATAATTATACGGATTTAAAAAGCTAATAAAACTAGCTTTCAGACTTGTATTCTTGGCCTAATACCTAACTCTTCAAGATTTCGATTTATTAGCGTTTAAACATAAAACTTCATAAATCGATACACTTTCAACGGTTTTAATAGTAGTGGGCTGACAATGGTAGACAATGAAATTAATGTTCTGGCATACTTTAACGCATATCCTCCCGCTTCCGTGCGTAGCACCGAAGAAGACTTAGGCATTGCACATTCATGGGTAGAAAGAATTCTAAAGAAACATGGCATACATGATTATAAATTTACTAAGGTGCAAGCTCTTAAGCCTGGAAATAATCGAAATAGAGTCGAGTTTTGCGAAATGATGCTATAGTGCATATACAGGAAGATCCAAATTTTTTAAGTAAAATTATATGTACTGACGAATCCAAATTTTCGAGGGAGGGCAATTTTAATCACAATCGCCACTTTTGGGCAAATGAAAATCCCCATGTCACAAGAGAAAAAAAAATAGTCCATTTATTTTATTAATAGCCTTATTTTATTATTATTTTGTTGCATTCCGAATTGATCCAAACTGTCTAAAGTTGTTCTGAAGCCGAATAAATTTTTTGTTATTTATCTGCGGCAAATTCGGGTACATTTCATTAAATTTTCTGCATTTCCTGCTAATTATTTGATCACATTGTCCATGGAAAAATTAATAAATTCATTAAAACTGTAGTAGAGTAATTATTATTATCCGCCATAGTAGGTACTCAAATCATAAATATTAAAAGAATGACATTTCTATAAAATAAGAAGTTGCCATGGTGACTATGTACCAAAAGTATTCTTTCCATAGCCCACTACTATTAAAACCGTTGAAAGTGTGTCGATTTATGAAGTTTTATGTTTAAACGCTAATAAATCGAAATCTTGAAGAGTTAGGTATTAGGCCAAGTATACAAGTCTGAAAGCTAGTTTTATCAGCTTTTCAAATCCGTATAATTATACAGGGGTTCCATTTAAAAATTTTTTTTTTACATTTTTGTAAGTTGCCGACAAAAATTAATTTTTGTACCACCCTGTATATTTAAACTAAGAAGTGAGCAAAAGATCATATGCCTTAAGGCATTGTTCAGGTATGATGCAAATTTCAGCTCAAAATGGTTTTATAGGAGGAAGATATTAATATTTAATGAAAGACCTTTATTCGATAAAAAAAAAGTGAAATTAAGTTATTCCCGATAAATGGCTACAGATAGGTATAGGAAAATATTAAGAAAAGTTTTTCATAATTATATGCGGAAATCGAATATTGAAGAATATATAGGGTGTTCTATTTAAAATAGCGATGTTGCCACCGGTTTAGAGTAGAAGCGGCAACACCGCATGGCCAAAATTATGTTTAAACTGTAGATCATGGTCGATTATCCTGGTTGCCAAACTTTCAAAATGATCCGTTATTTAGTTCTTCATAAACGTTTAATACGCCATCCATCTTGGGGCACCCTGTATGTAATGGGAAAAAACAAAAAAAACAACAGGTTGATAATAAAACAACAAAAAGTTGACAGCACAGTTGAGTCAAAGGTAACTAATATTGGAGAAAAAATTTTGAGAAAAACCCAGTTATATTTTTATATTATATAGTCTCAAAAAACGTGGGCAAAATTGTAAAAAGTAAAGCTGAGCAGTTTGGTTGAAATTCGACATTGTCAATTTCAATACGATTGCTCTACTTTTTTTAAATTTTGGGATGCAGAATTGCACACGTTTTTTGAAAAAATGTATAAATAATATAACTGACTTCTTCAAAAAATTGTTTTTCCACTATTACTTCATTTTATTACTGTCTTTTAAATGCGAAATTGGCCCATTTTTTAATATGTATAAATTATAACGGGCCTACATTCATCTTGTTTCTCCTATATCACAGCTTAATTCCCGAACTTAAATTCTTTATAAAAGATAATAATTAAAAGCTAATATTGTGGCATACCTAGCCGCCCCAGGGTATCCATTGTGCTTGGATCCCTGTGTATTCTAATATAAAAAAAGTTACACACTTGTCCGATATGCCACAATATTTGCTTTTAATTATTTTCGCAGACACTATATTACCTTCTAAACATTTTTATGGTTCAAAACTTAAACTAATTGCGCGCATTCTAGTGGGTGCCGGCGTTGATCTGTTTTCTGGTCTGCAAAATGACAAATGTTTTCGGTGAAAACGCAAATAGCGTTCCCTATATTGGATTGTAATGCACTTCGTGGTTTATTTAGTTGTCTAGCTTTCGATTATTACCAGTTTGACTGCCTTTTATATTGGAATTAATTCCGCTGGGATGGCGCTACGGTGTATTGACAGCCGCTTTGATTTTGCAAAGAGGCTTTTAATTTATCGAACCGCTGTGTCGGAATTGCTTGGGTCATGGCTGCCCGTAGAGCCCTAACAAGGACGAAACGGCCGTCGTGGTCTACCCGCCCCAGGGTATACATTGTGCTTGGATCCCTGTGTATTCCAATATAAAAAGAGTTACAAACTTGTTCGATGTGCCACAATATTCGCTTTTAATGAAATTATTCTTTATTCTGTTGAATGATGAATATATTGCTATGACGTAGAGATCATCTCCCGTAATTTTTGACTTTTAAAGATATTTGTGATTTAGACATATTTTTATTCCTTCCAATTAAAAATTTAACCACTTAGAGAATAAATTACTTCCTGAACCTTTAAACATTAATTTATTAATAATTAAACCGACGTCAACGTTTTGTCAATTCGATTTACGCATCTCTCATTCATGAACCACTTCACTTATACCATTTGAGTAGAGGGACCTAGTGCGTTCACCATCAGATTTCGCTCACCCTTCTGCGCATGCCCAGGCAGGGCGCAGGCGCGCGTCATATGTCAAACGTCAATTACTAGATGACGTACGTCATCTGTCAACTGTCAGACGTCAAATTGGTGGGCGTTGGCTACATTGGGCCTTAGCTACTTGGGCGTTAGTCACTTTGGGCATTGATATCCTATATATGGAATGTGTTCAGGATGACGTCATATTACGAATAGGAAAAGATGGCGGATGTCATCTATCAATTAAGACAGTTCAAGGTCACCTGTCACTTGTCAAATGCTAAAATTAAAATCTGACACGTGATATAGGTTCGTAACGATCTAACAAGACGTTTAAAAGAAACTCGAAGTCGATCGGCTGACTGGTTCGAGAGATATAGTTTTTTGCGATTAGCGCCCATATGGCTAAAGATGAAGATGCGAAATTTGACAAACAGGTATAAGACGAGAACACCTATCGAGCAATGAAAGAATTTTTCAAAAATCTCTATTAATAACAAAGCTATACGTATAAAACCATTTGGGCTTTAGCATAATCAATACAAAATTCGTGCTATATAACCATCATTGGTAATGTCACAGAAAATATAGCTACGCAAAGCTATATTTTCTGTGGTAATGTTTATCATTATTAATATAATTCCGAGACGAGATATCCGTATAATATCAGTAAAATCATCAAAGTTACCAAAACGGCACATCGGAGAATTCTAATTTTTTCTATATTTGCATTACTAAGGTATAGCTATGTAATCCCAAACTCATAATATATCCAAGTCTTCAAATTTTTAGTAAAACGGATAAAGCTGCCAAAACGACTCTTCGGATTTTTATAATTTTATCTAATATCTACATTATTAGGCCATACCTATACAACCCCGTAATAAAAAAAATTAAGGTATTTTTGACAACATGCGCAGTAGACCAAAACTGATGTTTCGAGGTTAAATAAAAGAGAAAATTATGCGCAAACCCCGGAAAAAGTACCTTCGGTACTCCGGATGCCAAAGGGCATTCCTTAAATACATATTTGAAAAACGCCCCAAACACCCGTTTTTGGGAAAAAATTAAGAAAAAAACATAATGGGCCAGCTATCGTAATACATTCTGTATATGAAACATTGATTCCTTAGTATTATACGTTTAGATTAATATATATTTAAACCTCTTATAGAATACATTTTTTAATAATACAAACTATTTCCCAACTAACAATAATCGCAGCACGAGGCGAGGTCAACGGGATAATTAATATTCAATGAGTGTACAGTAACTATATAATATTAAATATCATAGTCGATTGCATCATCTTGGAAAAATACAACATTCTAATTTTATTCAACACGAGGCGAGGTCAACGGGTAATTAATATTCAATGAGTGTACAGTAACTATATAATATTAAATATCATGGTCGATTGCATCATCTTGGAAAAATACAACATTCTAATTTTATTCAACACGAGGTAAGGACAAGTGGTAATTAATATGCAAACGGTTATTTGCAGTGAGTAAGCAATTATTCAATGACGACTGGTGTAGTCGAAGTGATAGGCTCTGGTATAAATAGACTTGTGGAACTAGTAGTTTCATCAGTCGACATCTAGAAGCTGAAGTTAAAGTACTAAAGTGGTTAAATAGTGAACGGTCAAAAAAGTAATAAAATGTAAGTACCTTTTAATATATTACAGTGCTAATTTGATACAGCATGCAAGTGTATATTAAAAATTATTTGATTAAAAAGTAATTTAAATACAGGTTCTAACGTGTTACGTAAACCAATACAGAGTGTTTATACCTCGCTGTAGGCGTTTAATTGAGAAAATCTATAATAATCGATATATTACATTAAAATTGGGGGTTATAAGGGGTGTAACATTATATTACTGTATGAATATTTGCTAAATACAGGTTTTAACGTGTTATGTAAACCAATACGTTTGTTTATTTAGAGAATCCTACGTATATCTATAATATTCGATACATTACATTAAAATTAGCGTTATAAAGACCGTATTACTTTTCCAGAAAATGTTTGTGTGCGAATTTTGTTCCCGCTCCTTCACCAGGAAGGCTTACCTCAAGCGCCATGGGGACTGTAGGACTCTAGTCCAAACATGTCAAGCTTGCGGAGATAACTTTACGTCAAGGAGGGCTCTTCAGCGACATCAACAGGAGAAGCATAGAGCCCCCAAAAGACAAGCTACTCCTTCGCAAGTATCCATGGCTAAGAGAGCTAGACTCGTTTCGTCAGATGGTGAGTTATTGCATCATACTGCGAAAGATTACATATTGCATCATATCACATCATATTGTGGAAGATTGTATCATATTGTGAAATATTAAAATTATATAAGTGCTATTAATTGTTAATTAATTTTAGAACCATCAACTTCATCATCTACACAGCAGCGGTATTGCAATGATTGTCAAGTGGATGTACCTGTCTCCCGGTGGTCCAGCCATCTAAGAACCTTAGCCCATCGGGAGAACTGCTGTGTGGAGCAGGAGGAAGGTGTAGAACTGGTAAAAACATCATTCCGGAGCCGAATTGCTACCTACCGGCTTTCTTCAAGCCAGGACCCCACCAGCGTCCCCAGGTTCCTGGACCATCTAAGGGAAAAATTCGTAAGGCTGGTGGGAGGAATTGTTGCAAAATACGAACAACTGAAAGTCGGGGTAGAGCTTTTCGGTCGTTTCCTTCTGCAAACGAACGAGTCGACTGAGGACAAGTCCTTCAATACAAAATATGTAATGGTGAATGGAGCGACGGACTTGGAGGAGCTGTTTCAGCAGTTTGCTGCCATCCTGGACCGGAAATATTCAGAGTTTTCGGAAAAGGATAGTGGTAAGTACTATTACAAGCGTTAAAAAAAGTCTAACATATTTCTAAAGCATAATACTTAACAATGTTTCTATTGTTACAGGATGGACTCTGCAGCAGCTCCTGCACTTAGAATTAGGGATCAACAAGATCAACCCTCTGAAGGCATCTTCCTACATTCCGCTACCAAAGGAGATTGACGCAAAGAAAGCTGTTCTAAACATTCAAAACACAGACTTGCAGTGTTTCAAGTGGTCAGTCTTGGCAGCCTTGAATCCAATTCATTGGTCTCAAAACGCGAATAGAGTCGCGAACTATCTGCCTTTTGAGAACGAGCTGGACTTTACAGGTATAGAATTTCCGATTAAACTTAGTGATATAACTAAATTTGAGCGACTCAATAATATTTCTATCAATGTCTACGGCTTAGAAAAAGTGTTCGACAATGGTAAAAATAGTATTGAAGTCGTTGGTCCCTTATTTTTTACGACATCTCGCAAGGAGAGGCATGTAAATTTGTTATTAATTAGTGATGATTACGAAAATAGTCATTACTGTTTAATAAGAAACATGTCTCGTCTGATCTCAAGGCAATTATCTATCCATAACGCTGCAAAGTATTTATGTGATGGCTGTTTAACATATTTTTATACAGAGCAGAAATTAAAAGCTCACCAAGAGCACGATTGCGGGTACGTTTCGGCCAAAGTACCGACAACTGATTTAAAAAAGAATAAATACGGAGAAGAGATTCCCGAGAATATTTTCAAATTCACAAATTTCGAAAAGAAATTAAAGGTACCTTTCGTTGTTTACGCTGACTTTGAGACAATCCTTGAACCCTTGGATACAGAGCAAAATGAGTTGGACCCCGATACATCCTATACTGTAAGGACACATAAACATATACCCTACTCATTTGCATACTATATTAAATGCGACTTTGACGATGCCTATTCAAAGTACCAAAGTTATAGAGGACAGGACGCTCACAAAGAATTTATAAAACGATTAGAGACTGATTGCAAGTCAATCTATGATCATTTTATGAAGGAAGTGGTGCCAATGTTACCTATGACAGCGGAACAGGAGAATATGCATCGACAAGCACCAACCTGCCACATTTGCGAAAAGCCATTTGATGTAGAGGCAAACGATAGAGTACATGATCACGATCATTTGACTGGATTCTATCGAGGCCCGGCTCACTCTGTATGTAACCTTAATTATAAAATTCCTCAATTTATACCCATCTTTTTCCACAACATGTCCAATTTTGATTCCCACCTTTTTGTCAAGGAGCTAGCTTGTGACGAGGAAAAGTTGGACGTTATCCCTCAAAATAAGGAAAAATACATTTCCTTTACTAAACATGTCTTGGTGGATAACGTCGAAATCAAGGAAGGGAAACAACGCCAGGTATTTTTAAAATTACGGTTTCTTGATAGTTTTCGTTTCATGGCCACTGGGCTGGATAAACTTAGTCAAAATTTAAAACCAGAACAATGCAGAACAGTTCGAAAATATTTTGCTGCTGATGCTGAATTTGAACTTATTCGACAGAAGGGTGTCTTCCCGTATAACTACGTGGACTCTTTTTCCAAATTAGACAAAACGGCACTTCCATCACATAAAGACTTTTACAACCAACTTAAAAAAGAAGACATCAGCGCAGATGATTACAAGCGTGCTTGGAAAGTATGGAATCTATTTAATTGCAAAACTTTAGGTGATTATTCAGACATTTATTTAAAATCCGACGTTTTAATTTTAACAGATGTATTCGAAAGTTTTAGAGACGTGTGCCTGGCTACTTACGACCTCGATCCTGCGCAGTATTTTACTGCGCCGGGTCTCTCGATGGATGCGGCCCTTAAAGCCACATCCATCCAATTAGAACTTTTAACTGATCTAGACATGGTACACTTCTTTAAGCACGGGATTCGCGGAGGAGTCAGTCAGTGTAGCGTTAGAGAAGCTTTAGCGAACAATAAATTTATACCGAATTATGACGCTTCTAAACCCACCTCTTACATCATGTACCTGGATGCGACCAATCTGTATGGTGCAGCCATGTCTCAATATCTACCAACGGGAAATTTCAAGTGGTTAAACGAAACCGAAATTCAAAATTTAGATTATATGAATATATCGTCTGAATCACCAACAGGCTATATATTAGAAGTTGATTTGGAATACCCGGAAAACTTGCATTATTTACACAACGAACTACCCTTTTGCCCACAATCCATCGCACCACCCGGGTCTAAATTTCCAAAAATTACAAAATTGATACCAAATTTTATCAAAAAAGAAAAGTACATTATTCATATTCAAAATTTACAGCAAGCATTAAATTATGGCCTTCAGCTTACTAAAATTCATCGCGTTGTATCTTTTGATCAATCCCCGTGGCTTAAAAAGTATATCGATCTGAATACAGCGTTGCGAAATCAGGCTAAAAATAAGTTTGAAAAGGACTTTTTCAAGCTTATGAACAACGCTGTATTCGGGAAAACGATGGAGAATGTGGAGAAACGGGTAGACGTAAAACTTGTTTCTCATTGGGAGAATATTGGTAGGAGGTTGGGGGCCGGAGCGTTAATCGCGAAACCTCATTTTAAAGATCGTACTATTTTTAGCGAAAACCTGGTAGCAATCCAGATGAAGAAACAAAAAGTGGTATATAATAAGCCTATTTACGTAGGCTTTTCAATCTTGGAGATATCCAAGACCATTATGTACGACTTCTTGTACGGGTACATTAAGCCAAAATATGGCAACAACGCGGTTTTGTTATATACTGACACCGACTCCCTTATTTTAAAAGTAACTACACCAAATTTCTATGATGACATGACTGCTAATTTAGATAGATTCGATACATCCAATTACTCTGACGATAACCCACATAATGTTCCTGTAAACCAATCGATATTAGGTAAAATGAAAGATGAGTATGCAGGAAAGATCATTTGGGAATTTGTCGGCACC